>CM060316.1:78962274-78974774 GCA_030674155.1 Stramonita haemastoma | reverse complement strand
CCAATTTTGCACTAGGGGCCTTTAAAGGTAGGTGGGGGTCAAGCTGTCAATTTTGAGATTTTGATTGATTATTAAACTAGATCTGTTTATCTACCTTATAATGAAATATCAAGGCATAATTTTTATTCCTTTTGCTTTTAAATGTGTTTTGAAAATACCCAAGCACTCATTCTGACAACCTGTTACTAAAATAAACTTGCCCTTTTCTCATTTTGTCACGTCCTGCAGTCTATCATTTCAATTTGTAATAATGTTGCACAGAATTGTCCGATTTTCAATCTGTTTTTTGTATTTGATAGACACTTTATTGCACATTAATAACATGTCAATAACTAAAAATTGACCTCTGGTGCACTCCGTCTCATTATGTGGTGGAGCGTCACATATGTAAGCTAAGCGAGATGTCAGTTCTGCGTCTATGTTTAGGTCTGTGCTTTTTCTTACCCAACCGTTTTCTGGTTTTACTTCTCTCTGTCTCTGCCGTTTATTCTGTCTGTCTGTCTGTCTGTCACTCTGTATATCTATCTGTCTGTCTGTCTGTCTGTCTGTCTGTCTGTCTCTTTCATCTTTGTCCTTTGTCTCAGGATTTTGAATGGTAATAACATTAAAAGAACTAACCAGATAATAGAGTTTGAGTAAATGCACCGTTCAGATGGAGTTCTGGTTTTTTTCTTATTGTCATTTTATACATTTTTTTCAAACTAACATTACAAGAGCGATTCAAACCAGAGCCTTCAGTTGACTTCAGATCTCAAGATGGATTCACTTTCAGTTTCAGATTCAGATTTAGAATATTGTATTGCTAGAAAACTCAATAATAAACATCAGTTATAAATATCTACTGATTTAAAATGATGTACGCTAAAACATATTGCATTTTACTTCTTTTTAATGTTTTCTCAAAACAGTCATAGGCATATCTTATGATATCTGCTTGATAGAAATCAATTGGGATTATTTCACTTAATTGATCTGTACAGTTTTTACCGTTCTTTGTCACTGGTTTGAATTTTTAATAGCAAACTGTTTCTGAGTTCATCGTATATGACGCATTCATCCTGTACAGGAAATCCATCTTCTGTTCGGTCCTCCCTTGATATGTCTTGGTGTCTGTCTTTCTCTATTATCAAATCAAAGTTCTAACCACTAGGCTATCCCTTTATCTCCACCCAACCCCAGCCTCTCCTCAGAACTCGGTCAGTTAATCTGAATATTCAGACACCTGCAGCACAGCACTATGGCCAGATATGAAATGTGACTCTAAACAGCATGTGTGCTTGGCGCATAGTGGGATTTCAGGAATATAGCACGTCCATTCCATAATGCATTGCACTCCCCTTAACTTCTCCCTTTACTTTTGGGGAAATTATCAGGAAACCACACTCAACTCTGGTGTTCAAATTCAACTCGGTAGTCTTAGGGTGCATGCTAGCTTGATTGTGTCATTCATTTCTGCCTACATTAGTCTGCCAACTGTTTTACGAACAGTAGATATGAGTGTTTACAACGTGCATACGAATATTGTGTATGCTTTCCGACATGGAACTTCGGTCTTTTGTCTTATCCACGTGATTGTGTAGAGTGGAATCCCTGCTAATGTTAACTACAGGGGAAATGTCCACGCACAATCCAATGGAAACTCCAGACTTGAGCCGTAAGCTGATATCAGATTAATAACAAAACAACACTTCAGCAACAGGAAAGGGGGTGGGGGTAGCTAAGTGATTAGAACATTGCACTGGTGGTCTGTCTACCCTGGATTGATCCATTTTCAAGGAATTGTTTGTCTTGATTTAACATCAGTACCAGCTTCACTTCCTCGAGAGTCCTTCAGGTGAGACTATAAACCAAGACCCCATATGTTAATGCATCATGTAGAACATCTTACAATCTGGTTGTAAACTGTCCTGCCTTTTAGAAGAGTACTAGGCTACGATGAACCGTTATGAACAGATGATATTTTGTGTGTTTTTTATATTTAAAAAAAGCATGCATAATGGTGGTGTGCTTACAATTAATCCCCCCAGTTGGAATGAAGCTACAGTAATGGTGGCAAAAACGGTCATGTAGGCAAAAACCTCACCACTGGTCAACCTCCGGGGAATCTAGCCAAGGATAGAAATAATAGCAAAATGAAAAAAAGATAACAAAATAACGGTCAACCTCTCCTGTCTCATGACGGGAAATCCTGATTTCATTCAGTGGCATTAGCTTTTGTCGGCAATTTCATGGTTGCCAAGCGACCCAGAGAATGAGCGCTTTGTGAGGACAGTCACAGGCCGATTCTTGCATAGCTGGACCTCTCTTGGGGGCATGCCCTTTTCCCTGGTCACCGTAAACGGAGCTGAACCATATCAAACGGAGATACAATCGAACAGCATGCATGGCGCTGATAATGATACTGCTGTCTGCATTGTTTTGCCACTCAAGGTCATGGAAGAGATTGTGTTTTTGTGTGTTTGCTGTCTGCCCTTGTTTTTCTTTGCTTTAGCCTCTGTCTTTGTAGCTGTATGGAGGTTTGTTTGTTTGTCTGTCTGTCTCTGTTTGTTTGCCTGTCTGCCAACCTGTCTGTCTGTCCTTCCCCCCCCCCTCTCCTCTTTCTTTTTTCTTTTTCTCTCCATATACATATGCATCACTGTTGTCATTCATATACACTTGTCTCTACTGAGATTTGTAATTTAAGATAGGTTTCAATGAAGCGCTCATCATATCAGAAATCAATTAGCTCTTCTTCTTCGTGAAAACTTATCTGGTCCTTCTGCGCCTTGTTTTAAAGCCAACCCTTTGCAGATTTGATGAGCAGTCATCATTACAGTTGTAAACTACTTAATCTTTTAATTGTTCACAATTCACAGAGAGAGAGAGAGAGAGAGAGAGAGAGAGAGAGAGAGAGAGGAGAGAGAGAGAGAGGAAGAAACACTATTCCAATGTTCTGGGGTTTCCAAACAGATTTTTTTTAAGATGAAGCAAAACTCTTGTAAGTTGTAGAATATTAAACTAGACAACGTTTTGTCAGAAAATCTATGGCCGCAGAGTAATGTATAATCACTACCTTCTGTCAGTTTTCGTTAGGGGATCTTTGTCACGTGTCTGGATGGGAAAGGAGGCCTATCTACTGGTTCAAGCCAGTCTGGTTCCTCTGCATTGTAATCAAAAAGTCAGTTCTATGCAGGTTTTTCACGTATTCAACGCTGATCCTTTAAATCAAACTCATGAGCTAACGTTAGGCTAGGGATCGAGCCCCACTGAGGTGCCTGTTCAAGAGAATTTTCCTTCTGGAGTTAACATCATTACCGACTCGACTTCCACTTAAAGTCATTCGGATGAGACGATAAACGGAGGTCCCGCGTGCAAAGGCACACATAACAGCTTACGCACACGTTAAAAACCAGTTCCGCCTTTCAGAAAAAAAATAGACCATTCGTACGGTAAGAGCGGATAGCAATATTAAAAAGTTGTCAAACACACAGACGTCGTATTTAGACACCATTCCCAAAGTCGGAGTGCGGTTACCTCAATGAAGGCTAAAGAAGTTGCACACGCCAGATCTTATCCATGGTGAACCTCAGAGCTCCATCAAACAAAAATCTACTTTTTATCACACGGGAACACAAAGCATCAGTCAAACAGCTACCAGTTTTGTTCACGCATGAAGCCAGACTCCAGTCATCAGTCTTTAAAAGGAACGCTAGTCAAGAGAGAGTTGACACACCTTAGCGCCTCCAGTAGCCCTAAAAGCAAGCAGAGATCAAATTTCATTATCAAAATCGAATTTACTTGTGTCAGGAAATTGAGGTCGCCAAGCACTCGTGTGAACCCCCTCATTCTAGTGCTAGGATGACCCTTCACTGAAATGGTCTGCATTCCGCCGTGCCCTGGTCACCACAGGCGATGGTCAGTGGCAGTGCCCCTGGTCACCACAAGCGATGGTCAGTGGCAGTGCCCCTGGTCACCACAAACGATGGTCAGTGGCAGTGCCTGGTATCACAAACGATGGTCATGCAGTGTGTCACCACAAACAATGGTCAGTGGCAGCAACTGAGGGATGCAGCTGAGTATGGTTGTTCGTTTTGTATGGCTGTTTAAAAAATTGAAGGGGATATAATAGATCCTGATTTCTGTGATGCTGTGTGTTAACATCGCTACACCTGCTTTTTGGCCTCTGTGTGGCTGCCCGACGATATGTCGAATCATGTATAATTCATATATTATATATATATAGTATATATATATAATATATTATTATATAATTCATAATATATATAATATTAACTGTCCGTATTATGCGGCTCTGTCTCTTTATCTCTGTCTCCTTCTGTCTGTCTGTCCTGTCTGTCTGTCTGTCTGTCTGTCTGTCCCGTCTGTCTGTCTGTCTGTCTGTCTGTCTGTCTTCTCTCTCTCTCTCTCTTCTGCTCGTCTCTTCTCTCTCTCTCTCTCTCTCTCTCTCTCTCTCTCTCTCTCTCTCTGTTTTATTGTATTGCTGTGTGTTGTATACCACTTTTAGTACACAATACTTTTCTGCATGGATTTTGGGCTATTCTTCCTGGGTACTGAGAGGCCACAAGAGCAACACAATCGACTTTATTTCCTCCTGTCAGCATGTGCATTTGCATGCAAACAAGAGAGGGTTTTTGCTGCTTTTTTTGTTTGGGGAATTTTTTTTTTCGTGGGTGGGGGGGGAGGGGGGTGACAGCTTGCCTTGAATTCTTTAACGTGCACTGAGAATATGCAGTTCACCGCTAGAACCTCAGTTTATGGTCACATCCTAAAATAGCTACATGCAAACTACTAATGATTCAAGGTCTAGAATATCAGAAACTATTTTACGGTTCACAAAGGATTCAACCGACGATTCCCCCATCCACCTATTCACCCAAATTAAAAGGGAT
The DNA here is from genome assembly GCA_030674155.1 of Stramonita haemastoma. Classification (NCBI taxonomy): domain Eukaryota; kingdom Metazoa; phylum Mollusca; class Gastropoda; order Neogastropoda; family Muricidae; genus Stramonita; species Stramonita haemastoma. The sequence goes on along the minus strand of CM060316.1, from coordinate 78,969,885 downwards.
ATCTCGCATGTAAATCAATGTGAAAGTATTGCAATAATGTATACAAAATAATAATAACGAATGTCAAAAGCTTATGTTCCTATCAGCGTGATTCCATCCTGTTTTTGTTATGCACGCCTCTCACCTTGTTTCTATGTGAAAACATAGAGTGAAATATTTATCAGATCCACATGATGCTTGTCAAATGAAGCCATTAACGCTATTAGATTGAGCTTGACTAGAATGACTGTGCCACAGTGCTCGAACTGAGAGCCCGTGAAAGTCGTTCAAGAGCCTATTTGACATTGATTTTCTTTGTTTTATGCGATCAAGGCATGAAAACGTGTATGTGTTGTATGAATCATACATTCAGCTATTTATATTTCCAATGATTATATAGCAATGGTTTATGATGCGTTGATTTCTTTTTATTCAATTTGTAATTGAAAATCATATACAACACCTTGCGCATGATTAATGTGTAAACACAACACCAAAAATATAGTAAATCAACAGCAATAACACACACACACACACACACACACACACACACACACACAAACACACACACACTTCCGATCATTATGTCGACAAACAAGTGTTTAAAGTTAAAGGTGTTAGATGTGGACACACATGTCTGGTGATTGTGGTGATAATGGCGAAAATTTCAGGCAAAAAAAAATGTGACACAAAATTCTACGCTGTGACGAAAGGGAGAACGGTGGGAATATCCACAACTTGCAATGAGGCAAGTGGATCTGTTTTAGGATACCACGGAGCAGCACACAAAGATTACGACAGTCTAGAAAATACTATAGAAGCAATGAAACAATCGGGTTTTATGTGTCCCTGTGTGTATGGAGACACCAAAATCGAAAACAAAATACAGAAGAATATGAAGAAAACAGAACTGATGAAGAATGCGGCAACACACAAAAAACTGACAGAAACAACGTGACGATAGCGAATGAACAGACATGCGCTTAAAGTGTAATGAAATGCAACAGAAAATTTCACTGGGCCTGCAAATCCCTGCCTACATACCTGATCTGCGTCTTTGCAAAATCTTCTAGACTTTACACATGTCGACTGTGTGCTGAGGCCAAGTTTGTCTCAGAACAAATTTTAGAAAAAATAGACAGACAGACAGACAGAACTGATGAATGACGCAGACCAAGAAATAACGCCATGCAATGAAACAAGGTCATATGCAAAATATGATGGCAAAATAATCATGGAAGCCAGAGTCACTGAACTAAAGGCAATGCTCTGTAATCTAGACAAAAACAGTCAGCACAAAGGCAGAGCACATATGTACTTTTCAATCAATGAGTTGATAGGCAAATGCAGACCATGGTACTATTCTGAACCTCAAAACATCAATGCTGCAGTTTCTATATAAAAAAGGGCTTAAATGAACCATCAACAAACATGACGCCAAAATGTATTGACAGTCCAAACCAAAAGCGAAAAAGTGTCAAGAAAGCCCTCAGAAAAATCCAGACAAGACCACAGGGAAAGGGGGTCGGGATAGCCTAGTGGTCAGAACATTGCGCTGGCAATATGACGACCCGGGTTTGATTCCCGTTCGAGGAGATTTTTCTCCTGGAGTTAACATCAGTGCTGACTCCACTCTCCCCCAAAGCCCTTCGGATGAGAATATAAACCGAGGTCCTGTGTGTGAACGCACGCAAAACATCTTGCGCACACGTTAAATCCTGTTCCGCTTTTCGTAAGAGTAGGCCACTGTGTGCCGTTGGGAACAGATAACATTTACAAAACTGCATACACACGGAGACTGGATGTAAAAAAGCATAAGAGTGCTTATCCTCTTATCCTCGATCTAAAAAGAATAAGATTAAAATAAAATAAAATAAAAGGATTGAGAACAACGACAAAACAGCACCAACATTGACGGAAAGTACAACGATGCCTGTTTCAGAGAATAGTCTCCCTCTAACAGATTTATCCGTTGATGAAACTAAACAAGATTTACAGTGTGTCACAGATGATGGTGCTCTAAACTCAAGTACTGAAGAAAAACATTTTGATGAAAATGATCTCATTGAAAACATAACATCTACCAGTCTCCCATATGTACTGACGTGACATGATTCTGTACTGGATGGTACTAACGCTAAACAACTGGGAAACTCGTACGGACTAGCCATCAGGAAGATAAAGGTATTCCCAATAAGTGACTGCGAAAAAGAAATAGAAAACAAATCAAGGCTACCCCAGAAGTCATACTGATTCACTGTGGTTTGACCAAGTTTAGGAATGAAACAGCAGAAACAGTGAGTCAGAAGATGATTCAAAGAGTCAAGAAGATTAATGAAGACTTCAAAGACACCCAGCTAGTCATCAGTCAGGCCATTTCTACGGTGGATACAGAACTTGAGGTCAAAAGACAATTATATAACGCACTTATGTTCGGCGAGTTGTTCAAACTGAGCAACATTTCTTTTATTGAACATAACATGAACCCCCAAAACAAATCCCTGTTCGGGGACACTACCCATTCATCAGAAAGAGGCAGTGGTGTTCTGGCAGGAAACATTGGCCGACACCTGCACTCCCGATGCTGGACAGTGAGCAAGAAACAGCGGCCGAGACCCAAGTTTGTAGAGAAATTTGATAAAGAAAAGAGAGACACTGGATGGCAGAAAGAAAGACCACAGAGCCAGTATTCAAAGAAAAACAGATCAAATGATGTACAGCAATCAGAAGATGACAGAAAGAACTGGAGATATCAATACCAGTTGAACCAATACCGAAACAAACGAAATATGACCTATCGGCCATTTCACCAAAACAGGAGAACTGTACACCTGGAAAATACGCTACCTGGAACAGAGACAGACGACAGTGGAGAACGGGCACACAGTACAAAGACAAGTGACACTACAACAACAGAACAACACAACAGGTGGACTGTCAGATGGAGCAACAGCCAGAAAGAAAGAAATCGACCAGGATGGAGAGGTGACTGGAAAGACAATGTCAATGACTGGAAAAGCAGCAGATGGTATGACAGCACTGAGAACAACAGACACAGACAGTGGAACAAGAGATACAATACCGGAACCAGAAACAGTGCAGATGAACCTACCGGAAGACCACACAGATCTACAGAGATAGGAACAAGACTGGGGAACAAATCAACGCTATGACTGGAGAGAGGCAACGTGGAATGTAGCATCAAAGACTGATGGAAACAGATATCCATGATAAAACAGATGGATCAATCACATAAATAGATGCAATCAATTATTCAATCAATCAATCAATCAATCAGTCCGTCTATCTATCTATCTATCTATCTATCTATCTATCTATCTATCTATCTATCTATCTATCTATCTATCTATCTATCTATCTATCTATATGTCTGTCTGTCTGTCTGTCTGTCTGTCTATCTATCTATCCCTTAGTCTGGCGACCGTGGGGGAACACCTTGACAACTAGTTCCCTCAATTCCTCTCTCTGTTCTGCCTTTCTGAAAATTTTGTTGAGTTCTAGGCCTGTCCATTCGCTGATGTTGTCCTCCCATCTCTTCCTTGGTCTGCCTCTTTTTCTTCCTCCTTGGGCAGTGCCTTGCAGTATTGTTTTTGCAAGTCCTTTCGATCTTGTTACATGCCCGTACCATTTAAGTTTACACTTCTTTACCACTGATAGAAGGTTTTTTGTAGGGACCAATGGTTTGCTGGATTCTGTTCTGCACTTCCTTGCTGCTTATGTGGTCTCTGTAGGAGATGCCAAGGACCCTCCGGAAGCATCCTATCTCTACTGCCTGTACTCTTCTCTCCAAATCTGCAGTCAGGGTCCATGATTCACAGGCATAAAGGAATATGGATCTGACAACAGAGCGCATTGGTCTGATCTTGGATTTGGATGAAACATTAAAAAATTTTTTTTTCCAGATAGTGTTCAGTTTTGGCAGTGCTGTTATTGTCTGTGCAATCCTGCATACTACCTCTGGCTTGGACCCCTTGTCTAATACAACAGCTCCAAGTACTTGAAGCTTTGAACCGTTTCAAGCTTCTGGCTTTTGATCCTGGTATCAGTGCTGATGCCCTTGGCGTCATCAGTTATGGTCTTCTCTGCACTGATTTCCATGCCGTATGTTTTAGAGGCATTGTTCAGGTGTTAGGCTGGCAAGCTCTTGTTCTGATCCTGCTAGTTCGTCAATGTCATCTGCGAAGTGGAGGTTTGTGATCGTTCTGTCACCATTGCTGACTGATCCTTGATGCTGCTCCAGTGTCAGCCAGTAGGTGAGAGAGAAAGTGTATTCCAATATTGAAAATTTGTTAGGTAGTGCTCCGTCCTGCTCTGAACCCTGCCTGCTCTTCTTTGATGATCTCATCAGCTTGAGGCTTTAGTCTGTTCAGGAGGATTCTTAATATGACTTTGCTTGGATGACTGATCAGGCTGATGGTACGGTAGTTTTGGCAGAGTTGTAAGCTGCCTTGTTTCGGGAGAGCGATTATCCTGGACTGTGTCCAAGGTGTTGGCCACTCCCCTGTCTCCCTGATCTTATTGCTGTTAGTAAGTAACACCTCTATCATGGTCTCTCCTCCCGCCTGGACCATTTCTGATCGAAAGTTGTCCACTCCTACTAACTTCTCTCTTTTAGTGATTTTATTGCACTTTAAACTTCTTCCTACAGGAAGGGGTTGCTGCTGTTGTTGGTTGGTGGAGGGACATCTAGCACCTTGGGGTCTCCTACACTATATTATATAATTATGTATAGAACATATACTTGTTTATACACAGTTTGTCTATTTTCCTGTCTCCGTATTATCTTTTTGTCTCTGTTTCTTTCCCCGCTTCTGTTTCTTATTCCATTTGTCTGTATGTCTGTCTGTCTGCATGTCTATATGTCCCTCTGTCTATCTCTGTTTCTCACTCTCTGTACGTCTGTTTGTGTGTGTGTCTGTCTCTCTGTTTGTCTTCCTCTGTCTATGCCTCTTTCTCTGTCTCTGTATGTTTTTCAGTCAGTCAGTCTGTCTGTCTGTCTGTCTGTCTGTCTGTCTGTCTGTCTGTCTGTCTGTCTGTCTGTCTGTCTGTCTGTCTGTCTCTCTCTCTCTCTCTCTCTCTCTCTCTCTCCACCTTCTCTCTCTCTCTCTCTCTGTCTCTGTCCCTCTGTCTCTGTCTCTCATTATTATTATCATTATTATTGTCACTATTGTTGTTATTATTGTTGTTGTTCTTATCATCGTATTTTCTTTAGTTCCTGAGTCTATTTTTTCGTTATAAATTGTAACAATGTTGTAACTATTTAGTTTTTGGGTGGGGTTTTCTTCGTTAGCTTGCTTGTTTGCTTGCTGCTTCATTAGTGTTAGTCTGATTTTGTTTCAGTTGATTTTAGTTTTTTGTTTTTGTTTTTGTTGTTTTTTTCTTTGTGTGCGTGCGGGTTTATATATATATAATATATATATATATATATATATATATATATATATATATATATATATATATATATATATATATATATATATATATATATATATTAGATGGCTTGTTGAAAAAAAGCAAATTTATTGCTTACTCAATGAACCATCTGGGAATAAAATTTTGATTTGATTTGAATTTGATTTGATTTGATCTCTCTCTCTCTCTCTCTCTCTCTCTCTCTCTCTCTCTCTCTCTCTCTCTCTCTCTCTCTCTCTCTCTCTCTCTCTCTCTCTCTCTCTCTCTCTCTCTCAGGCAGCAACTCACTGCATTGCCATTGCCACTTTACCGTGTCACACACATTACGTCTTTTCTTGTACATTTTGATTTGTTTAACAAATATTCACCCCGATTCTGCATTTAACTTTTAAAACAAACACTTTATTTGCACTTTTACAACAACAATAACAACCCCCCCAACCTTTTCTGTGATGCTGCCTTACTACCAAACCTTCATCCACAAGAAAAGCCAGCCACAAATGATTGCCGCATGCGGTCATTCCTGTAATGCATCGCTGAACGGAAACATTCTATTGTTGCCGTTGCATTCTCATGGGACCCATGAAACAGGAGAACAATTCCAAGGTTAGTGTTCCGAATCCCTTGTGTGGGGAAAACCAGTCAAGCTAGGTGATTTAGAGAATGACTGTAAGGACATCAGTCTCGGCATGGCACTTGGGTATTGTCATAATCCTTGAGGGGAGAGTGTTTGTGGATAATGTATATTGTGATCAGGGTTTCTTTGCAGTGCAGATTACAGATTTGACCCGGGAAGGGTGGGTTGAGTGTACTTTTGCTGTTGCATGTTTCAAGTCTTTTAAACGTGTGTGTGTATGTGTGTGTGTGTGTGTGTGTGTGTGTGTGTGTGTGTGTGTGTGTGTGTGTGTGTGTGTGTGTGTGTGTGTGTGTGTAAGTGTGCGTGTGTGTTGTTCTTCAATTTAAAGTTTATTCAACTTATGTATTATTAGGTAAGCAATCATAAAAAAGAGAAAAGTTACTTCAGGAACTGTCTAAGTAACGTGTGCATAATACAATTAAATTGTTACATATTTAATAACCGCAAAACTCGTGTAACTTCAACAATGAAAGAAATGAACGCAGCCAAACTTTGGGGGAAATCCAATCATTCTAAAGGGTTTTTTTCAGGTTGGGAAGAATGTCTCTGCCTGACCCATTCGCTTGCACTACAACACATTGCTGATACAACTGTCTTTCAGCAACAAAACAGTTTCACAGGGCAATGTAGTTATTAAAAATCTTATGCACAGATCTTTCAGGAATTGTAGGAAGAGGCTTTTTTAACACTTGACAGTCGAAAAGAATATGAGTGTTTGAAATTGTCCTACCACACACACACACTGCAGATTTTTAGAACATTTTGTATGGAAAGCGTTTAACTTCAGTCTATTACTAAGACTTGTGACTGGCCTTTAGTGCGATCCATCTAACCCAAAATGAGAAGAGAGAACATGATTTAGGTCTAAACAGAAATGACACAATGAGAATACCCAACATCTTCTTGTTTTTATCCTGACATGTTTCCAGCAAGCATTTTCCATCAAGTTATCATGAACTGACATTGGTATATTCAAGATAGAAGCACAGCTTGAATGTGCTGCTACATTTTTAGCTGCTCTATCAACCGTTTCATTATTAAAAAAGTATTGCAATGAGATGGTGCCCAGCAAAAGGTGACACTAGTGTCTCTTACAATGCGAAGATTGATGCGCTTCCTTGCCATATCCATATTGCCGTATGCCTGTGAATCGTGGACCCTGGTTGATGATTTGGAGAGAATAGAACAGGCAGTAGACATGAGATGCTTCCGGAGACTCCTTGACATTTCCTACAGAGACCACATAAGCAACGAAGAGGTGCGTAACAGAATCCAGCAAACCATTGGTCACTACGAAAATCTTCTATCAATCATAAAGAAGCGTAAACTTAAATGGTACGGGCATGTCACAAGATCAAAAGGACTTGCAAAAACAATACTGCAAGGCACTGTCCAGGGAGGAAGAAAAAGAGGCAGACCAAGGAAGAGATGGGAGGACAACATCAGCGAATGGACAGGCCTAGAACTGAACATAATAAAATTTGGAGAAAGGCAGAGCCGAGAGAGGAATGGAGGGAACTGGCTGTCAAGTCTTTAGGGGTGCTCCCACGGTCGCCAGACTA
>CM060316.1:78944774-78957274 GCA_030674155.1 Stramonita haemastoma | reverse complement strand
TAGGGATGGCTATTGCTTATTATCCAGTTTGCAAAAATGTGTGAATAGTTGTAGTTGAAATGATTTGCTCTTTAGTGAAAAACAAGAGCAAACTTTCAGTAATGGGGAGAATATGGGTGTGTTGATTAGGGAGGGTGAAGAAAAAGGTGTTAGGGTGGACAAGGGAGAAGGAATAATGTGTGTGTGTGTGTGTGTGGTGTGTGTCTGTGTGTGTGTGTGTGTGTGTGTGTGTGTGTGTGTGTGTGTGTGTTCATGCATGTGCATTTGCATTCATATTTTGCATACTTGTTCTTTCTTATGTATTCATATCGCTATTCTTTATTTTATAGTTTCAATTGTTTATTTACTTTCTCTATTCATCACTATTCTTTATTTTATAGTTTCAATTGTTTATTTACTTCTCTATTCATCACTTACTTATTATCATGTATTTATCTATTGATTTATTTTTTCGTTTATTCATTTGCATGTTAAACAGACAATATTTTCAGAACAAGCCAAAGTAGATAGATAACAACAAGCAACAAAGAGCAAAGAAAGCAACAAACAAGACAAACTAACAACAAAAACTATGCTGACTGACCTCTTGATATCCTAAGACGGTCAGTTTATAACTACAATGCATATGTATTGCCTCATGAGAAAGGTTATGAATAATACTTTCAACCTTTACAATGTCATTGATATTTCCTTCTTTCAGCATTGCTCTCATGTCTGTGGTATGAGTTTTGCAGCATCATAAAGTTATTCATTCATTAATTCAATCATTGATTCATTCTGTGTTCCTTTATTCGCATCTTATTTTACAAGCTGTGTATACAGACCCGTTTGTTCAATATCAACTTATCTTGTGTGTTTTTTTCGTGTTTGAGGTTTTTTTTTTTCACTTATGCACACATTCATAACATGTTCATTCTTGTATTACTTCAATCATTGAGTCATTCTTTGTTCGTTTATAGCTTTTATTTCACATCTTTTAAGTACACAATTGTTTGTTTATTGCGTTCTTTTTTGTCTTTTAGCGTGTGTGGGTGGGTGGGTGTGGGTGTTTCTTTTAGAATTTGTACAGTAATTATTCTTTCATTGACTCACTCATTTATTCATCCACTTATTCATTAAAGCATTTATACATTTATCAATGGATTTACTCATTCTTTAGTTCATTCATTCATTCATTTAGTCAGTCAGTCAGCCAGTAAGTTAAACGTTAAATTGTTCGTTAATCTGTTCCTCCTTACAGCAAAACACAGCGTACTTTTCTTGAGAAAAGCAAATGCAACTTTATCCGGAACAAGATCAATCGTAGCTAGAAATCGGTAAAGGCGCGACGCACTGAAGCAGGCAGACTGTCAACAAATACAAGCTTTTCTTCTTGTCCGAAAAACGACAGGAGCAAACAATACCAGCCATCATGTTGTGCATGTGTGACAGCTAGATCACAGGTTGAGAGAGAGAGAGAGAGAGAGAGAGAGAGAGAGAGAGAGAGAGAGAGAGAGAGAGAGAGAGAGAGAGACAGACAGACAGACAGACAGACAGACAGACAGACAGACAGACAGACACACACACACACACACACAACACACACACACACATACACGCACACACGCACACACACACACACACACACACACACACACACACACACACACACACACACACACACACAAACAAACAAACAAATTGAGACAGACACAGACGTAGAGACAGACAGAGCAACAGACAGACAAAATAACTCTGCAGGCGAACCACTATAAGAAAGGATGATTTCTTATAACTGTTAGCCTTAATGCATAATGCAGTGTTACATTAGTTTCCTGTATATATGATATATGATTTTGGACCATGATACAAACGCCTTTATTTCAAAAACCGCCATTAAGTTTTGAATATAATGAATAAAAGATTGTGAAAAGTTGCCTTTAAACAAAGGCTCATAGTATATGTTTTTAAGTTTAAAAAAAATGAAAGAACATTTCTCAAATATTTGCATAAAGTACTGCATATCTTTGCAATATTTGAGCTGCTTATATATTCCATCTTTTAAAAAAAATCTATAAGAATTATGAGCATGATGAATAGTTGGAACAGTTGAAAAAGATAGTTGAAACACATACACAAAAATACAATAACATCTGATTTTTTGTACAATGCAAAACATGCATGTCTTTGGTCATTCAAAAATGTGTTACTTGGCATTTTTGCCACGTACTAATTTATCAAATTATCGTTATTGTTGTTATCATTTTAAATAATTACGCGTCCACCATATTATTGGGCTATTTTTCAAATTGTTGGTACAATTTTATTGATATTTGGGCCTACATTAGTTAAACGAGATGTACGTACTAATCTATCCAATAATCCTTAAGTCTTTACATGTCCACCATATTATTGGGCTATCTACTGAATTCTCGGTGTAATAATGTTATTCAATATAATTCAGGCTTTCTTTGGTTGAATAAGATTTGTTTTATAGAAAGAGTCACAAAACTGCACACATAATCTTGTTAGTTCAACAACTAAGCTTGCAACAGTTTTGTCATTATATGCCTGCACTCACTCATGATGATTGAAATGTTTACCGTGTTTAGAAATAGTGAGCTGCAATGCTTGCAACGAATTTTGTTTCTGTTTTTCGGTGGGGTTTTTTTTCGTTTTCGTTTTTTGTTTTTGTTTTGTTTTTTTGCTTTTCTTTACGGATTTCACAAACATTTCTTCCACTTATATTTATGAGGCTTTAAAGCAATCAACGGTATAATTTTGTGAAAACATTACTTTGTCAATATATTTATCAACCTTTAAATATATATTCGGTATGATTGTTTAAGAAACATGTTTGTCCTTTTGATATAACAATAGGCTGTCAAAATGCAACATGTTGCATTAATCATAATATTTATACATAGATCGAGCTACAAACTTGGTGTGTGTTGTGTGTGTGTGTGTGTGTGTGTGTGTGTGTGTGTGTGTGTGTGTGTGTGTGTGTGTGTGTAATTCTATTACAGAGCATTTAATTTTAAAGACCCCTAATATGTCTACATCGCTGACAATTTAAAGTACTTAACATGTTAATTTTTCTTTCTCACATTTTTCATCCCCACTGTGGTCATGTAATGTTGTTTTGCTCATCATCCACATGATTTGAAGCCAAAAGCCAGTGCAATGAAAAACTGGATGCATTTTTTAAATGCAAACTGTTTACCACTGTAGGACAACGATTTCTCATTATGACCCATTTTGGGGGAAACTGGGGTGGGATGGGGGGCAGGTAGGGGGTGTCATACTTTTTTTTCAGAATTGGTCAGCTGATTTGTATTTCATTATTACACATAGTCGGTAAACACAGCTAACGACTGTCGATTTTGTGGTCCTGTTGAATGACAAACATCGGATATTTCATCACTGCCCAATGTGTATACAGGAAAACATGTCAGATTTTCAGATAATTACATAAACCCACGTAACAGTCTCTTCCACTTATTTGAATTATGTGTTAATTAGAGCACGAGAAAAGTTTGCCCAACAAACACCTTGAAGACAAAGAGTGTGCTGATTATGTAAATACGTTACAGCACTTAGTCTGGCCAGACTGATTTGTTTTTTAAGTTATTATTTGGTTGCAACGGCAGGGTGTTGAAAATATAACATTTGTGTGAATCATCATGGTCTCTTAAAGTTAATAGATCAGGTAAAGTGTTTTGTTCGTGCAAGAATTTGCACATAAATTACATTAAGTCCGTAGCTGCAGAGTAAACCAATCTTTTTCTTTTATAAAAAGTTACTAACACTCATAAAAGTACACAGAATGACACAGAGACCTGCAGACTCTGAAAGATAACGAGGAAGGCAAAGATGAACTGAGTTACATAAACTAAAGACGTACAAATAGCAATGTACCTACAGTTACACACAGGCAAAGAGAGATGTTTGTTTATACAATACTCGTACAAAAAGGTAACATATTGATTTCATACCCATATTATTAACACTGTGCATCAGAGTAATTACAATCATTAATTTTGACAGAGAAACACACCACACAACACACATCACACACACACCACACACACACACCACACACACACACACACACACACACACACACACACACACACACACACACACACACACACACACACACCACACATAAAAGTGCATACATATTAATTTGTAAGACATGCATTTATGAAACAATAAGCCACATTTAGACTTTACAAAAGCGTTGAAAGCATTGATAACAGATCGTCTTTTCTGCTTTTAACACACGAAGTGGTCTTGAAACACTGTACTGGAATGTTCTTGTAGCGTATTTGGTGGCAGACAAACCTTGTGATTTTAGCCACTTCCACTCTAGATCCTAACTCTCATGACTGCTTTGTCACTCTCCTACAGAATGCATGAGCAGGATATCCTTGTGTTCACATAGCTCTAGGTCATTGGTTTACAGTATTTCAAAAACCATTGCATGGGAAGCAATCAGAATATATGTTGACTCTAAAACGGACAGCAAAAGGGTTAATCAGCCTGCATCCTCAGTTACTATGCACCGACGTAGAGATTTGAAAAAAAAAGGAAAAGAAACAGCAGAAAGAGCAGAACAATATAGGGCACTCAACAAAGGAATCAGGAAGTTCATGACAGAAGCAAAGGAGAAATGGATTGGTGAACAGTACCAGGACATTTAAGAAAACATCAAGTACAACAGCAGCAAGAAAGCATATCAACTACCTAACTGGTACAAAACAGGGAAGAAGCTCAACAATCCAAGACAAAAATGGGAAGTGCCTCACTGATGAACATGATATTCTGGATGGGTGGACAGAATACTGCTCCAACCTGTATAACTACAAAACCACAGGAGATCTAGAAGTCCTCAATATCCCCACAAGCACAGATGCAGACAGTCACACTATCCTACAGAAGAAGTGGAGACAGCAGTTAGATCACTAAAAAAGGGGAAGTCAGCAGGGGCTGACAACATTCCAGCTGATTTGGTTCAAGCTGGAGGAGAAGCCATGATCGACTACTAAAAATCTGCAACAAGATAAGGCACACAGGAAAATGGCCAACACCATGGACAGTCACTCATCATCACCCTCCCCAAGAAAGGAAACCTTCAGCAGTGCCAGAACTACCGCACAATCAGCCTTTTATGCATACAAAGTCATGTTGAATATCATATTGATTAAGACTGAAGCCACAAGGAGAGACCATCATTGCTGAGGAACAAGCAGGTTTCAGAGCAGGGCGTAGCACAACTGAACAGATATTCAACCTCAGAATACTCTTTGAGCAGTACCTTCAACACCAACAAGACCTCTACCACGTATTCATTGATTTTAAGAAGGCATTCGACAGGGTTTGGCATGCAGCTTTTTGGGCAACCATGAATGTGTACAGCATCAATGTAATCTTGATCAGAGTCATCAAAGAGGTGTACACCAAGGCCACCAGTGCAATGTACTACAGCAGCAACATTGGAGAGTGGTTTCGAACAACAATTGGAGTAAGACAGGGCTGTCTACTCTCACCCACTCTTTTCAACATCTTCCTTGAGAGAATCATGGCTGATGCGCTGGAACACCATACGAGATCAGTCAGCATTGGTGGCAGAACAATCACAAACCTCCACTTTGCAGTTGACATTGACGGACTAGCAGGATTAGAACAGGAGCTTATCAGCTTAACTTACCACCTGCACAAGGCCTCTAAAACAGGTGGCATGTAAATCAGTGCAGAGAAGACCAAACAAATGACCAATAACACCAAGGGCATCAGCACTGATATCAGGATCAAGGACAAGAAAGTGGAAACAGTTCAGAGCTTCAAGTACTTGGGAGCCCTTGTATCAGACGAGGGGTCCAAGCCAGAGGTAGTATGCAGGATTGCATAGACAATTACAGCACTGTCAAAACTGAACACCATCTGGAAATTAAAAAAAAATATCTCACTCAACTCCAAAATCAGACCAATGCGCTCCCTTGTCATACCCACATTCCTGTATGCCTGTAAATCATGTACCCTGACTGCTAATTTGGAGAGAAGAGTACAGGTGGTAGAGATGAGATGCTTCCGGAGACTCCTTGGCATCTCCCACAGAGACCCCATAGGCAGCGAAGACGTGCGTAAGAGAATCCAGCAAACCATTGGTCCCTACAAAAATCTTCTATCAGTCGTAAAGAAGCGTAAACTTAAACGGTATGGGAATGGCACAAGAGTAACATGACTAGCAAAACCAATATTGCAAGGCACTGTCCAAGGAGGAAGAAAAGGAGGCAAACCAAGGAAGAATTAGGACAACATCAGGGAATGGGCAGGCCTAGAACTCAACAAAACCCTGAGAAAGGCAGATCATAGAGATGAATGGAGGGAACTGGTTGTCAAGTCTTCATGGGTGCCCCGACAGTCGCCAGACTAAAGGATAGATAGATAGACAGATAGATAGATAGATAGATAGATAGATAGATAGATAGATAGATAGATAGATAGATAGATAGATAGATAGATAGATAGATAGATAGATAGATAGATAGATGTCCCATATCCTAAGTGGTCATAGGCGAGCCAGGCATCAGAGATCTCAGCTTCTCTAGGGGCCAGCATATTGAGGGCGTCACCCATCTCATCTCCCTTGCTGCTTAACCTTTGCTGAATCTGAAGGGGGTAGGTACCCATTTACAGCTGAGTGAAATGGGGACTGTATTGATTCCAAGGCGCACAAACGGTAACCCATCCACTTGGTAACCACGCTGGATACTGCTTAACCTTGGCTTGGGGAAAACGAGTGCTCTGACTACTGAACCATCCCGTCCCCTAAGGAGTGTGCCTGTTCAAAGGATTTCCCCCCTTTATTAGATAGGACTCTAAACCGAGGCCCGGTGTACAAACGCATGTAGAACATCCTGGTTGAACATTAATTCTGCTTTTGCCTTTTGAAAGAGTAGGTCATTATTTTGTGCCGATAAGAGAGGGGACAAAAATAATGCATTAAGGCAGGTATGCACACTAGTCTTTTTTTTTTATAGTATACATCATTCACGATGAAGGAATTGCAGCTACCTTAATGGTGGTACAAACGGTCGCAGACACAAAAATCTCACCATTAGTGAACCTCATACCTCTTGCTGAGGAACGGGGAGAGAATCAAAATAATTCCAACCTAGGGTTGTAGACACAAAACAGAGAGACATACTTAAGACAAAGGGGCATAGGTAGATACAGAATGATAGACACAGGCTCAGAGAGAAAAAAATGAAAAAATGAAGAAAGGCAAATAGTACAGAGAAGGCCAGACGCTGAGGGAAAAATGCGAAAAACAAATTCTTAGACACTAAAAACAGACACTAAGAATGCTAAGAACAAAGACTGAAAATAACACACAGAAACTGTGATATTTTGATAAAGGGTGAAAGAAAATAATGTAGAAAATAGGTAGAATAGAAGCAAGAAATGAAATTGATGTGGAGGACCCGTTTTCCTTCACTACTGGTGGGAATGAAGGCATCTGTTGCTAGCTATTATTATACGGATAGCTGTTGTGGCTGGTGTGGAATGACAAGGAGTTTACACACGCTGTCTGATAAGAGACTTGACAACACACTTCACGGCAATTGTTGCCACGACTACAACTGGGTGGCTTCTGTTTTTCTTTGCTTTTAAGAGGGACATTTTATTTGTTGTTGTTGTTATTGTGTTGTTTCTCTTCTTCTTCTGCTTCTTTGAGTTTTTCTTTGTCTTTTTCTTCTTTTAGTTCGTGTTCTTATTGTTGTTGTTAATGTTGTTGTTGTTCTTGTTCTTGTTGAGCTTCTTCTTCTTCTTCTTCTTCTTCTTCTTCTTCTTCTTCTTCTTCTTCTTCTTCGTCTTCTTCTTTGATTTCTTCTTCTTTGATTTCTTCTTTAAATTTTTCTTCCTCTTCCTCTTGTTGTTGTTGTTGTTGCTGTTGTTGTTGTTGTTGTTGTTGTTGTTGTTGTTTGATGTTGTTGTTGTTGTTGTTGTTGTTCTTCTTCTTCTTCTTCTTCTTCTTCTTCTTCTTTTTCTTCTTCTTCTTCTTCTTCTTCTTCTTCTTCTTCTTCTTCTTCTTCTTCTTTCTGCTGCTGCTGCTGCTGCTACTGCCGCTGCTGCTGCTGGTTTTTCTTCTTTTCTTTCTCTTCTTCTTCCTCTTCTTCCTCATAATCTTCTTCTTTGTCTTTTGGCTGTTTTACTTAGTTTGCCTCTTTAAAAACACACAAAGAATAGTCCTTGATCTCGAAACATGGTTGTCTGCATGGTGAGTTACTTGAACACAATCGTAGATGCAAAACGTGTTGTTCAGTTTGTGTGCTTACAATGTATAGGTTAAGTAAGTAAAACCGAGCACTTGATCTACGTGACCCCCAGGGTATGAAGGTGGAGAACACGCAACCACTGCTACATCAGGTTTAGGTTTAACATGGCGTGATGCCTGAGAAGGTTTAATCTATCTACCCACACACGCTGCACATGTTTGTGCATGCGGGATAAAGAAAGAGATAGAATGAGACCAAGATATAGTGAGACACAAACAAACATAGAACAAGAGAGTGATAGATCGAGACAGACAAAGACAGGCCATTACAGAGAGCAAAGCACACAGACACAGACAAATTGATAGACAGAGGCAGGGAGAGTCTTTGAGACAGAGACATACAGACAAGACACAAAGACCGAAAAAAGCAAATGGCTTAAACACATGTCCTTGGGTGTTTTCTGGTCGATGTTTCACGATTTATCAATCAATCATTTAAATACATTGTCAAAATGATTTGTATCCTATGACTGTATTTATGTCATTCAAAAATTACCAACAAACCATTTGATTTTTTATAACAAACTGAGAGACATCTCAAAATCTTAAATAGCATAAAATCTTTAATGTATGATCTAGCGGTCAATTGCATTTTATGTCAGTTTTGTCAGCTAAGTTGATTTCAACCAGGTTGATTTCTTTATTTCTTAAAATCTGTCTTCAGCTAGTTGTCATAGAAACAGGCGGTACAGCAAGTTTTGCCAGTCTGGGTTTTTTCCCCCCCCCTCAATTTATTTCTTCTTAGAGGGAAAAAATAGATCAATCCAGTCGTTATACCTACAACAATCCAATGCATTATCAAAGCTTCTACCTTGTTAAACAAATAAGCCTCAGAGCAAAATTCTGAAGTTCTATACCAATCAGAAAAAAAACACCAAACATGAAAAACCAACACACCTAGCTGCTCCATTCCCCTGTAACGCAGATTGCATCATGGCATCTGTATGTTGCTGCCTTCACGCTGGCTATTGCAGGTTGAAAGTCAGATTTTGTTGCTGGGGGCGATAGCAGCATTGAAGGGGCAGGTCGACCCGGGGCAATTCTTGTAGCTGAGGATTGACACAATACCGTACCCCTGTGGGAAAGCACTGCAGCCTGAAATACTGACCTTTCTGTCACGCTATGTTCATGCCACCTCTCTTCTCTCTCTCTCGTCTCTCTCTCTCTCCTCTCCTCTCTCTCTCTCTCTCTCTCTCTCTCTCCTCTCTCTCTCTCTCCTCTCTCTATCTCTCTCTCTTCTCATCTTACTAGCCGCCTTAAGGCTTTCATCTATGCCCCATAGATATTAGGTGAATAATATTGGTCGTAGAAAGCCAGAGGTTGGAGCGTGTGTATTGTAGCTAGTTTACAGTAGGCATCCGCCAGTCTCGGAAGACTATGGAGTTGCGTTCTAGGCACTAGAGCGCAAAGACTGGGTCAGTAAGTATGGAGAGCAAACTGTTACTCATGCAGCAGAACCCCCCTGCCCCCCCCCCCCCCCCCCCCCCCGCTACACGCCGCTGGAATGACCCATTGGAGAGGCAATCGCCGGTACGAATGGTTCCAGTGGCGTCGCAGGAGCCGCCACAGCATTGCAATGTGCAGCCCAAACCGCCCTGGGCATTCCCAACGCCCCGAATTTTCCTCAGGAATGGTGTCTAAACACCACACCTTTCTTCTTTTGTTGTCATCCGCTCATATTAGCACAGCCGCCAAGGATTAAATTCTGGTGTGAAGAGTGATGGCAAGCCAATTTGCATACATATACTTACTATCAGAGTGAGCAATATCAACGTGGGAAACAATGAATCTGTATCCTCTGAAAGATAAAGGTGAACAAGAAAGTTTGAGAAGACTTCTGGACACACTCGCTTTTCTGTATATAAGTCTTGGTATATGCAAGAATAATGGGCATAACCTAACCCCCCCTCCCTCACCCTCTTTTCTTTTTCAGTAATCTCCCCCTTACTAACTCACCTTCCCCCAGTTACTCCCACCATCACCCATCCATCTATCCATCAGACATATAGACAGACAGACAGACAGACAGACAGACAGTTTGACCAACTGACTGACAGACTGACAGACGACACAGATAGATATATCAACCCAGGTATATAGGTTAGAATGATTTCCCCTCTTCAGTAATGAAAATGTATGCATTGTGCGAATCTAAACAGCCTTCCATCTGTCTATTTTTTGTCCAGGTCTTATGGCACCAGTTTGCTGCTGAAAAGCCTATTCTTTTAATAAAATTCTAAGGTTTCTAGCCCTGTATATTACAGAGGTCTTTTCAGACCTGTCACAATATAAATGTTAAAAGATCATTTTAAGCCCAACCTCTGATATGGAATATGCCTACTTACTTAACCATTTAGGTCACATACATAAAATTTCTCCATTGGTGAACCTTGGAGCTGTGAACAAGGAACAAAAAAGCTGCATGCAATAACATATGACCTGTAAATGGAGTCTTAAGATACACATTGGTAATATTGAGTTCTTATATTTTCTGCAATCTACAGATCATTGCCTTTCCCTTGATGTATGATTCAGTGTTTTACCTAAAAAATTGACAATGTTTGATGTATTCACAAATCTAGCTAAGTAACACATAGGCAGGTCAATAAAAAAGCTAAAATCACATTTTAAATCGAACATAGCCTTTTCAAGTACAGGGTAATTTAATACTTTGGGAATCCATTTAATGAAAAGTCAAAATGACAAATCAGACCCTACCTTCTCTTCTTTGGCCTGAGAGTTAAGACTCATTCTGTAAAAACGTGTCACTATACAATTAAAACGAGCTGTTCTGTCAGTCCTAGTATCAACGCCCCAGCCAACCATAAGGGTCAAAGAAGGATGATAACGTGTGATGGCGTAATTAGATTATCTCCCATGTGACAGAGCGCGCAATCGCAGCGTCGTGTTTCTGTTAGAGACACACCTGTGAATTGTCGATGCTCTGATTCCTTGGGTAGTGTCGAAAACCTTCGTTGCATGCACTTGCCTTCACGGTGATCTGTATATTTATGCAACCTCTTTTAGAGGTCACATTCTAAACTGACTAGCTGTGCCGTGTTCCTGAGTTTGTGCAAGTTGAGACATCATATATGTCCACTCGTACAAATGGTGTCAGAAGTGAATCCAAGACCCAAGTAGATAGGAATAGTGTTTTGTAGATAACCGTTGTCGGGCTACTGGTTTGCAGCATCAAATATGCCAACCAGTAGCCTACCTTCGATGGGGTGGAAGACCAAGTAGGATATTTTTTTGTAGATAGTATTTTAGGGCTACTGGTCGCATCAAATATGCTGGCCAGGTAGCGTACCTCGGACGCGGTACAAGTTGCCGTGGTGATGTGATGGGCGGTAATTAGATTATCTCCCATGAACGGAGCGCGCAATCGCAGCGTCGTGTTTCTGTTTAGAGACAACCTGTGAATTGTCGATGCTCTGATTCCTTGGTAGTGTCGAAACCCTTCGTTGCATGCACTTCGCCTCACGGTGATCTGATATTATGCACCTCTTTTAGAGGTCACATTCTAAACTGACTAGCTGTGCTGTGTTCCGAGTTTGTGCAGAGTTGAGACATCATATATGTCCACTCTGTTACAACTGTATGTCATGGAATTTGGAAAGAACCTAAAAAAAATCCCCAAGAAACCAAACGTACCCAAAAACAAAACAAAAAAAGCTGTTCATAGTAAAGAATGCCATGCTAACCATACTTACTAATCATCCACTTTGACTGTGTCTTTACCTCCAGGAGGTTTAATGTCAGTGTCCCATAAGGTTATTGCGTCCAGAATATTTTATTTAGGCTTGGTCACTATTGCAGCACTGTCAAAATAAAGGGAGGGGTAGATAAGCGGAGGGAGAGATGATAGGTAGCTAGGGGACAGGGGGTAGGAAGGGTATGGGAGGAAAGGGTAGGGTAAGTCATAGGGGAGGAGGGCAGATAAGTAAGGGGAGGGTAAGTTAGGAAGGACCAGCTGCCACTAAAACCTAGCATATGCAGAGCTTATTCATCTCTCACAGGGAAAATCAGCTCTCATCATCTTTATGCATGACTGTGCAGTTGTTTCATTATGAGAGTGGTATACTTTTATACAGCAATTTACCAGTGGCTATTTTCTTCAAATTTTGAATTCTCTTGAGCATTTTTGCACCTTGTTTACGTGTGTTTATTATTTGCA
>CM060316.1:78924774-78942274 GCA_030674155.1 Stramonita haemastoma | reverse complement strand
GGTTTTTGCTAGGGTGTTGTGTCTTGTGGTGTGACCAAACCACATCAGCTTTCTCCTCTTTATGGTGGAGAGCAAAGACTCTTGGGGACCCACACGCTTTTTGATTTCTTCTTTCACATAGTTATTGGTCTTGTGTTCTTTGTATGATATTTTGAGGAGTCTTCTGTGGCACTTGTTCTCGAATGCTTGGATTCTTCTCTCTAACTCTGCTGTCAGAGTCCATGATTCACAGCCATATAGGAGGATAGATATCACGAGGGATTTGTAGAGGTGGTATTTGGTGCAGAAGCTGATGTTGTTGCTTCTGATGATCCTCTGGAGTCTGACTAGAGCAGATGTTGCTGTTGCAATGCGAGCTTTCACCTCATTGTTTGATGTGCCATCTTTTGTTAGGATGGAGCCTAAGTATTTGAATTGGCTCACCTCTTCCAATATTTCTCCATTCATCTTTATTTCCGTGCTGTCATTACTCGCGCTGTTGACCATGATCTTCGATTTCTCTGTACTGACCTCCATGCCGTATGCGCTCGCTCGATCTGTTAGACTGTCTGTGAGGATTTGCAGTTCTTGTTTGCTGCTGCCCATGAGGTCAATGTCATCTGCAAATCTGAGGTTGCAAAGGGGTCTTCCACCAATGGAGATGGAAGTATGGTCATAATGTTTTCAAGGAAGAGGTTGAAGAGTACAGGTGAGAGAAGGCAGCCCTGGCGGACTCCAACCGTGGTCTTGAAGAACTCGCCCACGTGATTGTTCATGAAAACTGCACTTCTTGCATTCTCGTACAGAGCCTTGATGACTTCAATTAGGCAGTTGTCAATGTTGAAGTGCCTGAGTACTTGCCAGAGGCCATCATGCCATACCCTGTCAAAGGCCTTTTTGAAGTCTATAAAATTGTGGTACAAGTCTTTTTGGTGTTGGAGATGCTTCTCTATCAGAATTCTCATATTGAAAATTTGTTCCATTGTGCTGCGTTTTGATCTAAAGCCCGCTTGTTCTTCTGCCAGGAGTTTTTCTGCTTGGTTTTTCAGTCTGTTGAGGACTACCTGCAGCATGATCTTGCTAGGGTGGCTTATGAGACTGATGGTTCTGTAGTTCTGACATTGCTTGAGGTTTCCTTTCTTTGGCATATATTTATAGGTATGAATAAACACACACACACACACACACACACACACACACACACACACACACACACACACACACACACACACACACACACACACACATGTATGTATGTATGTATGTATGTATGTATGTATGTATGTATGTATGTATGTATGTATGTATGTATGTATGTATGTATGTATGTATGTATGTATGTGTGTGTGTGTGTGTGTGTGTGTGTGTGTGTGTGTAAAATATAGATAGATAGATAGATAGATAGATAAATAGATATATAGATAGATAGATAGATAGATAGATAGATAGATAGATAGATAGATAGATAGATAGATAGATAGATAGATAGATAGATAGATAGATAGACATATATATATATATATATATATATATATATATATATATATATATATATATAATACACATACATACATACATACATACATACATACATACATACATACATACATACATACATACATACATACATACATACATACATACATACATACGTACATAAATACATGTATACATACGTACATACATACATTCATACATACATACATACATACACACATTACATACATACATACATACATACATACATACATACATACATACATACATACATACATACATACATACATACATACATACATACATGCATACATGCATACATGCATACATACAAAGGTAAAGACATACATGTATACATACATACATACATACATACACACACACACCACACACACACACACACACACACAGACAGACAGACAGACAACATACATACATACATACATACATACATACATACATACATACATCCATCCATCCATCCATCCATCCATCCATCCATCCATCCATCCATCCATCCATCCATCCATCCATCCATCCATCCATCCATCCATCCATCCATCCATCCATACATACATACATACATACATACATACATACATACATACATACATGCATACACACATGTATACACATACATATGCACACAAAGAGAAAAATATCACACACACACACACACACACACACACACACACACACACACACACACACACACACACACACACACACACACACACACACATACACACACACACACAGATGAAGACTGTACTCACTTCACTGAATTCAGAATCCAGACGGTGTCCTCTCAAGTAAAGAGCGATCGATTGTGTTGATTCACGATTCGGTTAACCAGTTAAATTTCATAATGATCTCTTTTGGACAAAAACGTTAATCCATATTTTCTGATAATTATTGGCCAATCGAAACCATTCAGGCTGAAGCAAACCTAACAGCAAGCATCACCATAACATGCTCCGACTGCCTACGAAAGAAAACAATGCGAGGTATATAGGATATTATTATTTTGTCTATAATCTCGAACCCAAGTTGACAAAACAAAAAAAAAATCTGAAGAATACTCGTCACTTTATACGCAAGACGAAGTATACTTACACCAACTGGTAGTCATTCAAGATCGAGTTCTTTATCAATGCCTAGCTTCACAACACTAAAAATAACAAATGCTTATTTTTGATCCTGTCAAAGAAACTAAAAAAAAATCAATAATGTCTTTCGCAACTTGAATCACACTTTTCAAAGACACAGTAGAACCTTCAACTCAGGGAGAACTTCCACGTCTCAACGGATTGCAACTGAAGCAGAACTCATTGATTAGTGAAGGAGTCGTTAGTAACAGAAAACGGTGAGGCCGAAGAAGAAGAAGAAGAAAAAGATGATCGATCACTATTTTTTTCTCCTTCGATCAGTCTGTGTGGACACACACAGAGGAGAACGGTAGTGCTCAGACGCCCCGAACAAAGATGTTTGGTAGCGTGTGTTCTCTTTGTCCTGTTGGGGTTCAGGTTATGTTGGATCCTGCATGGGCAAATAGCCAGAACAGCTCTACCACACACCACAAGCTGGGAATCGATTCCACAGCCACCAATCCTCCCCACCTCCAACCCCCACCCACCTCCACCTCCACCACCACCCCCAGCCCCTTCCATCCAATCCCAATGTTCTCCCATTCCTGTACAGTAACCTTTCTCCCCTTTTTCCTCTTCCCCACCTTTCCTTTCTTTCTCTTTCTGTCTTTCTGTCTCTGTATCTATGTCTCTTGTATGTCTCCCTCGCTCTCACTCTCTGTTTGTTAAAAAAATATTTTCTTTCTGTTTCTTTCTGTCTGTCTCTGTCTCTCTTTCTCTTTGTCTGTCCGTCTGTCTGTCTGTCTGTCCGTCTCTCTGTCTGTCTGTCTGTCTGTCTCTGTCTGTCTCTCTGTCTATCTCTCTGTCTCTGTCTGTCTGTCTCTGTTTGTCTGTCTCTGTCTGTCTGTCTGTCTGTCTGTCTGTCTGTCTGTCTGTCTGTCTGTCTGTCTGTCTGTCTGTCTGTCTCTCTGTCTCTCTCTCTCTCTCTCTCTCTCTCTCTCTCTCTCTCTCTCTCTCTCTCTCTCTCTCTCTCTCTCTCTCTCTCTCTCTCTCTCTCTCTCTCTCTCCCTCTCTCTCTCTCTCTCTCTCTCTCTCTGTGTGCTTTCAGTTATATTTGTGTGCTTACGTGGTTACTGTTTTCCAAAGGCTGGATGTAAAAATAAGCCTTGTACTTATTCTATTGCCCTCAGAAAATAAAATGCCGTCATTTTTGTTATCGTTTTCGTTTTCGTTTTCGTTTTCATTATCGTTATCGTTATCGTTCTCTCTCTCTCTCTCTCCTCTCTCTCTCTCTCTCTCTCTCTCTCTCTCTCTCTCTCTCTCTCTCTCTCTCTCTCTCTCTCTCTCTCTCTCTCTCTCTCTCTCTCTCTCTCTCTCTCTCTCTCTCTCTCTCTCTCTGCTTTTGTTTCGGCCTCTTTAGCTTACACTGTCCACTTCACTGCCCTCCTCTGTCTCTCTGTCTGTGTTTGTCTGTTTCTGCTCTACATTTCTGTGTTTTTTGTCTGTTTGTCAAACTGTCTCTGTGTCTGTCTCTGTGTCTGCCTGTCTGACTCTCTGTCTCAGTCTCTCTGCGTCTCTGTCTCGCTCTCTTTCTGATATAACAATTTCTGTCTGGCACTATGATTGTATGTCGGGGTCGGGGTGACTTGTTTTGCTGCCTGTGTCATGGGGAAAAAACCCGCTGCCGTGGAAAATGTGTTTTGATGTTTGGTAAAATAAATTGATATCTTAAGTCTGTGGAAAATAAAACAACAAAAAGAAAGTTTGCATCTCTCTCTCTCCTCTCTCTCTCTCTCTCCCCCCCCCCCCCCCCCCTCTCCTCTCTCTCTCTCTCTTTCTCTGTGTCTGTCTGTCTCTCTGTCTGTCTGTCTGTCTCTGTCTCTCTCTCTCTCTCATTTACTTCACCTTTTCGCCTATTATTTGAAAACATATATGATTGAATGATAAAGAATCAGGTTATGTAACACCCCCCCCCCTCGCAATTGTTTCTCATTGTCATGATATGATTTTTCTCTTTTCTTGATTGTTATAGAAAGCTGGATGTAAAAAGGTAATTGTCGTGCTTACTCTATCACCTTTTGAAAATAACATTAATTCAATTCAATTCAATTCTCTCTGTCTCTCTGTCTCTGTTTCTGTCTCTCTGGCGATTAACTTGAAACAGATTCTCCGCCAGCCTTCATATTCACAATCACAAGAATCGACTTACAGTACAGGGCCTATTAGCAAACAAAGGTATAATATTCGTAGCCGTCACAACAACATGAAAAACACCGGAGTCATGAACAATCCCGACAATAGAACTGCATTAAACAGTGTTAACAATATCAAGAAAATCACAGGTACCACTCACATCAGTGGATGACTTTCCACCATTGACCTCAGAAAGAAGTGACCATGTGACACTGAACAAAACTGGTCATCCTCAAGGTTCTATACAAAAGTCTAGAGCTGCGGAATCCACTGGGGGTGTGACATTCCCAGAAGGAAGAGGTCAGTCTCAGACTGGTGGAGATTCAAGACCACTCTTCCCACTGCCCCCATTTTCCTCACATTTTCCTGTTTGCTTAACCTGATCCAAAAAGGGTGCCAAAATTCCTTTATGTCGACGCAAATGTGTTTCTTTTAGAAGTTACAGATCGTTCCGTACTGTAGAGTTCCTGTCTGATTTATGTATGGCCAATTTTTCTGAGGTGTATTAACACAATAATCGAACTGAAGCTCTGGCTGTTTGGTTCAAAACATTTATGTCTGTGTATGACAGGCACGCACCACCGAAAATGAAACGTGTTAAATTTAAAGAAAAGCCTCTGAAAAAATAAATGCAGCTACTCTAATCCGATATGTCCTGCTACGATCAATAGGCAGAGATAAAAATTTCAAAGAGCAGCGAAATAGGATAACAGCAATGAAAAGAGCTGCAAAAAAGAAATATTTCAGGGATCTTATTTCATCAAAAAAGGATACAAAGGCACTTGGGAAAGCAATAAACCAACTATCTAGTAAACCATCAGCATTACTTCCACATTCCTCTTGTAATTCATCAGCTGTAAGTATGGATAAATATTTCACCACAGAAGTGGAAAAAAGTTGTTCCTGTAGACTTTACAAAACTTAACAAATTACGCGCATTAAAATTTTTTGGTGATTCACGAAAAATACTTTGTAAGTTGAAATTTGGGTTTATTGGTGTACATGATGTATACAAAGAATTGTGTTATTAAAACAGGCAAAATTGCGGGGCTTCGATGACATTTACAGTATAATTTTAAAGATTTCTGCACCCATAGCTTCTGATGATATAACATTTACCTATAATCTCTGTTTGGAAAAATCCTGCTTTCTTCAATCTTTTAAAGATGCTAAAGTAATGCCATTCTTTAAATCTGCAAACACAAATGATCTTTCACATTACAGACCTGTATCTATCCTGTCCACGTTGTCTAAGCCTCTTGAAAAAAACCTTAAAAGTAACCTTTGGTTGTGGATTCAGGAAGAACCACTCCTGTCATACTCTACTGACAAATAGCATAGAACAATGGTGTGAAAATATCAATAACAGCTATGTTATTAGGAACCATTTTTGTAGACTTTATTGAGGCATTTGAAAGTATTGATCATAAACTTCATTAAAAAAACAACTAGATATGTATATAACAGTACTGTCAAAACTTAACACCATCTAGAAAAATAAAAAACATCTCCCTCAAGTCCAAGATCAGACAAATGCTCTCCCTTGCCATATCCACATTCCTGTATGCCTGTGAATCATGGACACTGATTGCAGATTTGGAGAGAAGAGTACAGGCGGTAGAGATGAGATGCTTCCGAAGACTGCTTGGCATCTCCTATAGAGACCAGATAAGCCACGAAGACGTGCATGACAGAATCCAGCAAACCATTGGTCCCTACGAAAATCTTCTATAAATCGTAAAGAAGCGTAAACTTAAATGTTACGGGCATGTCACAAGATCGAAAGGACTAGCATAAACAATACTGCAGGGCACTGTTTGAGGAGGAAGAAAAAGAGGCAGACAAAAGAAGAGATGGGAGGACAACATCAGCGAATGGACAGGCCTAGAACTCAACAAAACCCTGAGAAAGGCAGAACAGAGGGAGGAATGGAGGGAACTGGTTGTTAAGTCTTCAGGGGTGCTCCCACTGTCGCCAGACTAAGGGATAGATAGATAGGATAGGTAGATGTGTATGGCTTATGCCTTGAATCAGTTGAACTTGTATCGTCCTTTCTGTGTAATATTCAACAAGCAGTATATCAAGATTGTGTTACCTCCCCTTTTATGCCTATTAATCATGGAGTTCCACAAGGATCAGTTTTAGGTCCCATTTTATTTTCAGTTTATGTAAAGGATCTTCCATTGAATATCTCCACTACGTGTGAAATATTTGCTGATGATACCACGATATAAAGGTAAGGATGCAAATTCGCTTTATTTTGAAATGCAAAAAAATATTGATAAATTTATCAACTGGTCTAAACCCAATCATATGGCTCTCCATCCTGACAAGTCCAAATTTATGTCAGTTACGACAAGGCAAAAGCGAAAAAACATTGGATGTAACTTACCAGATCTTAAAGTTTACAATAAGCACTATGAAGAAGTGGATTTTCACAAATTGCTTGGCTTAAATATTGATAACAATTTATCTTGGTCTATTCATCTTTCAAATTTGTCAAAAAAAGTTAGCGCAGAAAATCTTTCAGCTCAACAGAATAAAAAAATTTGCTTGATCAACGTACCCGCATATTTTTTTTCATGCTTATATACCTGACGTAGATTATGCATCCACATAATTATTGGGATTTAGCCAGTAAAAATTCTTAAAACGATTAGAGAGTGTGTATAGACATTTCTTAAAAATAGTGCTTCTTAAATTGACACCATTGGAAGCAAAAGATTACAAAGAACTTAATATCCTTCCTTTTCATCTAGAATATCGTTTCAACAAAGGTGTATTCATGTAGAGAATTATAAATAATCTTGCTCCATCTTATCTGAACAAAAGTTTTATTGTACTTATTGTAATTGTTCGAGGTAAAAGGGTACTGTTTATCCCACGTGCAAGAACTGACCTCTTTATGTCATCTTTAATTTATTCAAGAGGTAAACTATGGAATGAAATCCCTGTTCAGTTAAAACAAAACCTTAGTGTTTCGTCTTTTAAAACATCTTCTCAGAGATATTTGTTTCAGGTGGTCTGACTGGACTATGCATTTGGCCATGTCGTATAGTACTATTACTGACAGGAAAGGAAGATCCAGAAAACGTGGAGAGACTGGCGACAGATGAGCTGTGAAGAACTTAAAGGAAAGACCAGGGAAATGGAAGAGGATGTATCAACGTACTGCTTCTTACTCCTTCTTAGAGCACTTATGACTTCACTGAAAATAACTGTTATACAATTATTGAACATTGTAAAATTGATTGCGAACAAAATGTGTGCGCGAATGAGTTACATATTTGCTTGAAAACTTCTTTGAGAATGTTCTGTCTTTTTCATACTTTTTCTAGTTCTCATTGTTAATAGAGGCGCGGGGCGCGCGCACGCGCGCTCGCGCGCGAGTGTGTGTGTATGTATGTGTGCGTGTGTGCATGCATGTGTACGCGTGCCTGTGTGCGTGCGTGCGTGCGTACATGCGTGCTAGCGTGCGTATTTGTATGTGTATATGTGTGTATGCACCTTTGCTCTCTTTCTCTGTCTGCCCGTCTGTCTGTCTGTCTGTCTGTCCGTCTTTCTGTGTGTGTGTGTGTGTGTGTGTGTCTCTCTGTCTGTCTGTCTGTCTGTCTCTCTCTCTCTGTCTCTCTCTCTCTCTCTCACACACACACACACACACACCACACACACACACACACACACACACACACACACACACACACACACACACACACACACACACACTTCGGATGAGACTTTAAACCGAGGCCCCGTGTGCGAACGCACGCAGAACATCTTGCGCACACGTTAAATCCTGTTCCGCTTTTCGTAAGAGTAGGCCATCGTGTGCCGGTGGGAACAGATGACAATATTTACAAAAACTGCATATACACGGGGACTGGATGAAAAAAAGGACATGATTGCTTATTCTGCTATCCTCGATATAGAAGAATAAATAAATAAATAAATAACACACACACACACACACATCATTTTCGCATCTTAATGTTGTATGTCCTTTCTTTACAATGTTATTCTAATTCTGTCTGTCTGTCTGTCTGTCTGTCTGTCTGTCTGTCTGTCTGTCTGTCTGTCTGTCTGTCTGTCTGTCTGTCTGTCTGTCTGTCTGTCTCTCTCTCTCTCTCTCTCTCTCTCTCTCTCTCTCTCTCTCTCTCTCTCTCTCTCTCTCTCTCTCTCTCTCTCTCTCTCTCTCCCCACCACCACTCTCTCTCTCTTTCTCCTTATGTTTACCTTCATGGTCATTTTTTTATTATTAATGATAAAACATATCCAGTGCAAGGGCCAGTTGAAAAAAGCATGTTTATACATCTGTAAACTTTTGGACATACAGGTTTCCAATCGGTCAGTGAAGAAATCCACCTTTTGTTTTTTCTTTCATTCACTCAAATTCGAAATTGTTCCATCCTCTTTTTTTCTTTCTCTCTCTTTCTTTCTTCGAAACATGTTTGCTTTCTAAGTATTGACTGGTCTGAATTACGCTCAGTATAAATATGGTTTTGGATTTGTATGAAACAGCCAATATTCAACTTAGATTTTAGTATGACATTGCGTCTTATACCACTTTCAGAGTGCATCAATCCAAGAAATTCTGCTTCTTATTTTTTTCCTTCAGCTGTATCTTTTTTTTCTACCAGAAACAGTTCTCTTGTAACCACAGGCATTTATCTAAATGCATTGAATGTGTTGCACACGCCACCTCAGTTCATCGTTTCAATCCGATGGTCTAGCACTCAGACTAGCACTCAATGTGTTATGGAGGGGTTCAAAATTCTCTTTTATCCAAGGCCCAGGCCAAAGTTTTGTCAGTCATTGGTGTAAGCTAGGTGCCAAGGCTTGTATTGAAATGTTGTTATAACTTAATGTTATATTGAGACTGTCTTCACGCAGCATGCAGTTTACACTTCCCTCTTAAGTGACAAAAAAATATTTGAAGTCGGAGTAAGATGCGTCTCTAAGATGAAGGATTTGACAAATGTCATACACGCAAACTTCTCATCCAGTATGCTTTTGCATGTTCATGGAGATATCCAGGTATGATAAGTGAGCCCCCGTGCACATAATTATGATTGAGGATATCCCCTCCTCAAGAGGTTAGGCCAGAGAACACACACCATTAAAGAAGGAACAGAGCCTCTGAAGTCAGACTATGGCTGCCTATAGAGTGTGGTATTTGAAAACTGACAAACAAAGAAATTAATGTTGTCATACAGTGATGGCCAGGTTTAATGAGTGTTGTTGTTGCTGTTGTTGTTGATGATGTGCGTTCCCTAGCTTAACACTATGGAGATCGCCCAGAATATGCCCTCTGACTCACTCATTCCACCTGGAAATCACTGTGAGGTTGAAAGTGCACACCAAATGAGAAGTTTGCAAGTATGACTGTTTTTAAGTACCTCGCCATAGGCAGCCATGCTCCGACTTCAGGGACTTGTTTTCGCTTTGAAAGGAGAGCGCAAGTTGTTTTGTTAAGAACTTGTCTTGGCTGGAAGCAATCTCAACACAACACTCTACAACGTAACAACATTTTAGTGTAGGCCTTGGTAGTTAGCTGACATTAGTAACTGACACACCTTTTGGGCTGAGCCAGGAATAATGAAGGACATAGAGGGACTGTTTTAAGTAAACCCTACAGTCCTAGACTGGGAAACGTTTAACGCCAATGACGATGATGATGCCAACAACAACAGTAGCAGCAGCAATCACACCACCACAAACAACACCAAACACAACAACAGCAGCAACAGCATATAATCGATTTGAAAAAGTCAAGGTAATCTTTTCGTTTTTGCTTGAAAAACGTCATTGGCTTGAAGTGCTGAATTATTTGTTGACAACGAGTGCTCTAAAGTATAGTTTTATTGCAAAATCAATAGCAATAAGCTTTTTGCTGTGTTAGTGTCTCAGCCTCTCCCGTTGCTCTCCCACACTTCTCTCTGTCTCTCTTTCTCTCTGTCTCTCTGACTTTCTATCTCTCTTTCTGTGTCTATCTGTTCATATGTCTATCTGTCTGTCTGTCTGTCTCTGTCTGTCTGTCTGTCTGTCTGTCTGTCTGTCTGTCTGTCTCTCTCTCTCTCTCTCTCTCTCTCTCTCTCTCTCTCTCTCTCTCTCTCTCTCTTCTCTCTCTCTCTCTCTCTCTCAGCTGTTTGAAAAAAGGAGTTCAAATCAGAAACCTAGAAAAAGTGCAACATGAGACAACTGAACAGCCTTTATGTCCTCACATCCATAGGAGAAAGAAACACTTCTCATGGATCCTCCAGCGATTGCATGGTTGTTTACAAGTGAAACACAATTACAAGAGAGCTTTGGATGTTTTCACTCTAATGAGTCGTCTCGGACACAATGGTTTTGCCTGTTGCACATGGTGGGATCTAAGAGTTGAGAGAGTTAGTTGAAAAGAAAAGAAGATAGGAAGGGAGATGAGTAGAGAGAGGAGAAAAATGAAAGAAGAGAAGGAAGAAGAGAGAGAGAGAGAGAGAGAGAGAGAGAGAGAGAGAGAGAGAGAGAGAGAGAGAGAGAGAGAGAGAGAGAGAGAGAGAGAGAGAGAGAGAGTATGTGTACGTGTAGGGGTTGTGGTGGTGAGAGAATCTTTACATGTGAGAGAAGGCACACGGGTAAATATTAGTTTGATGCATATGTGTGAACATAAAAGTGCATACGTGTGTGTGTGTGTGCGTGTGTGTGTGGTGTGTGTGTGTGTGTGTGCGTGTGTGTGTGTGCGTGTGTGTGTGTGTGTGTGTGTGTGTGTGTATGTGCGTACGCATGCGTGCGTGAGTGTGTGTGTGTGCGTGTGTGTGAGTGTGGGTGGCGTTTTTCTGTGTGTTTGCGTGTGTTTTAGTGTGTGTGTATGCGTGTGTGTTATTTTATCTAGTTTATTCTTTTATTTCGATGATACTGAAAAAAACATTCATGTGCTTGTTTTTACACTCAGTTCCCATGTGTATGCAGTTTTGTAAATGTTTAATCCGTTTACTACGTTTTCCGACCGATGGATACAGGTTTAACATGTGCGAAAGGTTGCTTTACATGCCTTTGCACATGGACACTCGGGTTTTAGCCATGTGCATGAGTGTGTGTGTGTGTGTTTTAATCATTTTTTAGTTTATTCGTTTATATTCTTTTTATTCTTTTATACCGAGGATAATGAAATAAGCACTAATGTGCTTTTTTTTATTCAGTCCCTGTGTGCTTGAAGTTTTTTTTTAAATATTGCCATCTGTTCCCACCGACGCACAATGGCCTACGTTTACAAACAGCTCTCTCTGTCTCTGTCTCTGTCTCTATCTGTCTCTGTCGTCTGTCTGTCTGTCTGTCTGTCTGTCTGTCTCTCTGTCTCTTTTCTCTCTCTCTTCTCTCTCTCTCTCTCTCTCTCTTCTCTCTCTCTCTCTCTCTCTCTCTCTCTCTCTCTGTGTCACGCCTCACAGCAGAATCGGTGAAAAGTGCAGCAGGGGATGAATTGACTGCCCGGTGAATAATCACGCAATAAAGAAAGCATCAATTTCATGGACCTTCGAGCCAAACATCAGCGTAGTTTACAAATAAACACCCACCACCTCTGATAGATTGACATTCAAAGTGATTCATCTTGGGCACAATGGCATTCCTGTTGCCAAATAGGGCATTGTAAGGGAGTGGTGCTGGTAATGGTGGTGGTGGTAAAGTGGTGTTGACGAAAATGGGAGGGAGGGAAATGGTGGGGGGGGGGGTAGAGGAACGAGGGTTTGCATTGCTGAACAAAGTTAAAGTTGCCAGCATAATCAGGCGCGCGCACGAGAGAGAGAGAGAGAGGAGAGAGAGAGAGAGAGAGAGAGAGAGAGAGAGAGAGAGAGAGAGGAGAGAGAGAGAGAGAGAGAGAGAGAGAGAGAGAGAGAGAGAAAAGTACCTGTTTTATTTTTGATTGACTGATTGATTGATCATAATTTTTATTCTTAAGGGTTCCATGTGAGGTAAGGTAAGAGAGAAAGGAATATATTATATATATATATGTATATATATATATAATGATAAATATATGTATATATATAGAGAGAGAGATGTATACGTGTGTGTGTGTGAGTGTGTGCGTGCGTGTTTGTGTATGTGAACACACACGCACGTTCGTGTGCATGTGTGTATGTGTATATGGTGTGTGTGTGTGTGTGTGTGTGTGTGTGTGTGTGTGCATGCTGTTGTGTGTGTGTGTGTGTGTGTGTGTGTGGTGTGTGTGTGTGTGTGTGTGTGTCCATCCTGATGTACAGACGAGAGTGCCAGCGTGTGCAGGTAAAAGTGTGCACGATAGGAGGTTTTAGGGAGAAGGTAAATCGGGGATGACACACATTTGGAACGTGACCACTATCTGCTCCTGTCTGTGATGAAACATTCACAATATGACATAACAAGACTCATCTCTATAGACACTAATGAGGTCTCTGTCAGTGGTATGAAATGAATGTTGGGGGGTGGGGGAGGGGAGACGTAAGAAAGGAAGCATAGGTGTTCACAACAATCATCATCCTCAGTATAATTTTGCCATAACACTCAATTCAAGTGTGGAGTAAGGGCTTTCCTGTGACATTAGTATTGTGCTTGGTGAAGAAAGCAAAAAGTATAGCTTTCTTGTTTGTGAAATGCCTTTTCTAAAGAAAAGCATACCTATAGATTATTTGTCTCTGTTTCTGCCTGCCTAGCTGTAAATCAGTAGTTTCTGTACATCTCTGTGTCTCTGTGTCTGTCTGTCTCTCTCTGTATCTTTGCCTTGTCTGTCTCTGCTGTCTGTCTGTCTGTCTGTCTGTTGTCTGTCTGTCTCTGTCTGTTGTCTGTCTGTCTGTCTGTCTGTCTGTCTGTCTGTCTGTCTGTCTGTCTGTCTGTCTCGTCTTCTCTCTCTCTCTCTCTCTCTCTCTCTCTCTCTCTCTCTCTTCTATCTTCTTCTCTCTGTATGTCACTCACGGTAACTGTTGAAGAAGACAGATCAAAGCAGGATGGTTAAAACGTGCAACAGCAGAAAAACCAAGCACCATGTAAATGCTGGCAGCGTGAAGAAAGCATCGATTCCTTGGCTGTTTGAGCAAGACATGGGGATACCCACCACATGTCGCGCTTTTCACTTTCCTTTCATTCTCAATTATTCATCTCAGACACAATCGTGTGCCTGCTGCCGAATCGGAGTGTGGATGAGGTATATAGAAGCTGTGATGTGATGGAGAAACAGCTTGAAGGAAAAAGATTGGGGAGGCAGGGGTTGTGAGGGAGGGTGGGAGTAGGAAGGTGTGTGTGGTGTGTGTGGTGTGTGTGTGTGTGTGTGTGTTGTGTGGTGCCGCCGCGCGCGCGCGGTGTGTGTGTGTGTGTGTGTGTGTGTGTGTGTGTGTGTGTCGCGCGCGAATGTTAGTGGTGTGTGTGTGTATGTGTGTGTGCGCGCGCGAATGTTAGTGTGTGTGTGTGTTGTGTGTGTGTGTGTGTGTGTGTGTGTGTGTGTGTGTGTGTGTGTGTGTGTGTGTGTGTTGTGAATATGTATATCTGTGGATTTTCAGTGTGCATGCGCGTAAACTTGCGTGCGTAGTGTACGTACGTGCACACGCGCGTGTGTGCGTATGCGTTTGTGTGTGAGTGTGTATGTGTGAGCACATTTTCAAACATGTGTACGTTAGTGTGTACATGTGTGTGCGCGTGCGTTTGTGTGTGTGCATGTGTGCATGTGTGTTATGTGTGATATGTGTGTGTGTAAGTGTGTGCGTGTAGGTGTATGCGTGAGCGCACGCATGCGTTTGTGTGTATTTGTGTCTTTGTTTGCTTGCAAGCGTGTGTGAGCCGGCGCACCTGTGTACTAGTATGTACAGCTACATGTTCCGAGCGCCAGTAGCATGTGTCCGTACATGCTTGCTGTAGTGGAAGGTGGTAGGTGATGAGGAGGAGGTAGAAAGAGATTGATGGGGGAGGCAATTCGGAGCGCGCGTGGCCACCATCTGTTACTGTGATGAATCAGTAACAAAATGACGTAACACCACTGAGCTCTGAACACCACTAATGAGAGCTAGTGTTGTGTCACATGAATAGTGCAAGATCAGACAGCAGAGTAGGCATGGAGTGTACAGCATTCTAAGTGTAAGTCGGTACTCTAGAGGTAACGCACCTGCCTAAAAAGTGAAATGTCCAGGTTCAAAGTGTGTGGTGGTTTGATCCCTGTTTTGGTCCGAAAATTTTCCCTCATCCACAAGCCCATGAATGGTGGTCTGGGTGCTATACGTTATGATGAGAGGATAAACCGTGGTTTTGTGTGCTGAACATTTATAGAGCACGTTAAAGAACTCACGGCAACAAGGCCGTTATCATTGGCAAAATTATGTTAGGAAAAATACTCTGATAGGGAACTCCGTTTTTGCACTCCAAAATGGAGTACAATTCTATAACTTAAAGTCCAATAGTCTTCTAGGTCTAGTGATTTTTGCTCATTTATTGCAGTGTAAAAGTAACATAGTTGTTTTGTGTACAGTTGGTTTTTTAGCAAGTAGCTTACATTAATTACACGACATAGAACAATGTCATGTTTTACTCTACTATATAGAGAACTTCTAATCTGGAGATACACAAGAGGCCAAGGCAACAGCAGAAAAATTATTGTAATATTTAAGCATTTTAACACAAACACAAAATGTCTAGGTCAAATGTTTTTATGCATTTTCCCTTTAACTGCTATCTCCCACCTCTTGCCTTTCTCTCGTATTCCTTGTCTGTCCGTATGTTTACCTGTTTCTGTATCAGTCTCTCTGGTGGTGGTGGTGGTGGTGGTGGTGGTGGGTGGTGGTGGTGGTGGTGGTGGTGGTGGTGTGATGATGATGATGATCATGATGATGGTGATGATGAATGATGATGGTGGTGGTTGGTGGTGGTGGTGGAGGTGGTGTGCATGCACCTGTGTGCATACTGGTTTAAAAAAAAAAATTGTCATCCGCTCCTACCGGCACACAATGGCCTGCTCTCCGAAAGGCGGAACGGGGTTTTAACGTGTGCGCATGATGTTCTGCGTGTGTCCGCACACGGGGCCTCGGTTTATAGTCTTACCGGATGACTTTGGCATTCAGTTCAATTTTTTCGTCAAACTGGGAAGAAAGGGCGAGGCTGGGAATCGAACACAAAACCTCACGCTTTACTCGTTGGCAGGCGAACGTCTTAACTATCCTGCCACCATCCTTCCTTCATTCATTCATTATGATTACCACGTTGACAAATAGATCATTTCATGAACAGAAACCCCTGACCTATAATGGTAATGCATGGAAGGCGCGGTAAAATCTTATCTGACAATACGGCAACACAGTTAGGCGGCCATACATCACAGCCCTTATTGCCCTCATCCTGTCCACTGCCATCACGATCCCTGCATTTTCCTTTTATTGCCAACGACTACTCTCACTGATGGAATAGTAAATCCCCGAAGGGATTGTGAAATTCAGGTCGGATCTGATGACTTGTACACAGCCTTTAGGCAGTTCTGTTTATGGATAAACACCGCTTGCAGCGTTTTAATCTTTCACGTCTCTGGATCTTACGTCCACTATCTGCTTGATGGTGAAACTGCCTTCTCACTTGACTGGAATCTTCCATTCTGGCTATTCCCGAAGTCGAATCGCGGCTACCTGAATAGTTGGGGGAAAAGGGTTGCATACGCAAAATATCACAGTTGATGACCCTCGCAGCTCTAGTTGAGGAAAGAACACGTCTATCCTGGCAAAAAAATTCCCCTCACCTATTAGAAATCGTGTTCAGATGTCACTGTTAAGTCAGTCTCTATCATTTTATTTATCCTTACTAGAAATGTTTTTTTCTCCCTCATCTTCTGTGACTATCCAGTGCTGCTGTTTCCTTTCCGGTCATTGATCTCACCGCACACAGGCATCCCCAGGCTGTTTTGTAGCTTCGCTTCAAGAATCTGTTAGCCCACATGGAAGTATCAATATCTGCCGCTTCAAAGTTTTACTAGCTAGATGGGACCTCTGTTGCTGTTTTCAATAATATTCATGGTTTTTTTATCATTCCATGCTGCTGCAGTATTTTCGGTTTCGTATAAAGTAAAGGGGCAGGCATAAGTATTAATGATCTATTTATTTATCTATGTATTTATTTATTCATTTATTTAATCTTTTATATCGTGGATAACGGTAAAATCCAAATGGTGAACACCACAACCAAATAGATTACATCACGGGGAAGAGAGGATTAAGGTCTAGTGTAAACACTGCACGGATATGAAGCTTTCCAGGAGTAGACATAGGGAGACATTCCGACTCCGTCTAAAAATATCACAAGCAGAACAACACCAGGATAAAAGTTTGACCTCGAGAAGCTGAAGGATCGAAAGGTAGCAGACTTTTTTTTTCAGGCAAGGATAGGTGTGAAGTTTGCAGCACTCACTCTGATTGACTCAGATGATATCGATATAGATACCTTGACGGATGGTTTCAACACGGCAGTAACTGAAACAGCTAGTGAACTTCTTGGCAAACATCGACCAGTCAAAAAACTCGGGTCACAACATAGGGCAATCAAGAAAAGAATAACGAAGTCCACGACAGAAGCAAAGGAGAAATGGATTGGTGAACAGTGCCAGGATGTTGAAGAAAACATCAAGAAAAAAAACCGGCAAGAAAGCGTGTCAAGTGGTGAAAGACCTTACTGGCACAAAAATAGGGAAGAAGATCAACAATCTAAGACAAAAATGGGGAGTATCTCTGTGATAACTTGGATATTCTGAACAGATGGAGAGAATACTG
>CM060316.1:78912274-78914774 GCA_030674155.1 Stramonita haemastoma | reverse complement strand
GTCTGTCAGCCATTCAGCCAATCAGTATGTCTTTGTTTATGACAACCTGTCGATCTGTAAGTCAGGCAGGCAGTCAATCAGTCATTCTGGCTGCTAAACGGGTCTTTGTATCTCGATGACTTAGTGTTCTTGCTAGCCAGCTTGTTAGATGGGTGGGTAAAGAATAGCTTGATAATTAGTGAGCCAGGTAAATAGTTCTTGATTGTTAGATCGTTGGTTTGCATCGGGAGCTTTGCTAGGTGATCCCTGTCACACTAAATCTCCAAGTTGCAATACTTCAGTTCTACTCTAATCACTGGACTTACTTGTCTCCCAAAGGGTAGTCCCAGACTGCAAGAGACTGCTCTGTGACAGAGCCAGGTCTGGTGCCACCCAAAGACATGTTCTTCCATAGCTCATAGAAATTCCTCTCTATCGCCGCCTGGTGCTCAAAATACGCCATCACGTTGGAATCACGGACCACTGAATACCTGGCGAAACAAGAAATAGGTCATGGGAGATACAGGTACGATAAGCAGAACACGAGAGGGTTACCAGAGTGACGGACAGATCGACAGACAGCCAGCTCAGGTAGGCAGTCAGATAACTTCTTAGAATAACTGTCTGTCAGACAGAGTTAAGACTCGTATTTCGAAGACAAAATCAAACGATGGCCTTTGCCTTTGGCATATCTATGTAAAGCTGTTTTTGTTGGTATTGTTGAAATCTTTGATCTAGGAAAGAAATGTGAAAGCTACAGTTTCACTCAATCCATACACACAATTAGTAGCACCAACACTCAACACATTGGTCACAGGCACGGTATGGAGTATTTTTTTCTGCTAATATCAATGCACGCCTAATGTTTATATAATACTGATGCAGTTTTTAAGAAAGTGACATGAACGTAATATCAGTAAAATAACAAGCACAAAATAGGTTGCTGAAGGAAAGAGGTATTATGAAAAGTGTTGTGCTTTGTTTTGGGTTGATTTGGTTTACTTTGGTTTTGTTTGACTCGTACTGCTTGTATGACTTATTTTCTTTGCTGGCTGGCAGCAAAAATGTTACTTGTATTCTTTGTAAGTGCTTTGTTACTGCAGGGAAAAATACGTTTGTAAAAAAAAAACATGAGCTGAGACAATACTAAAAAAAACCCAGCAGCAGCAACATTAAACCACCACCACCACCATTAATGATTCATCACTAAGGAAACCGCCATCACTTTAACCACAACAGAAATCACATTCCCCACCCCGTTTACCTTCATCCCCACACCAACCATAGTCAAGAAGACGAAACCCTGAACACCTCCTCGCAAACTACCAGACCCCAACCATCACCATCCTTCACCTTCATCCATCCCCTAGCTTCGTGGACTGTTGGAAAACCACTGAAGACTTTGCAAGCTTCCTTCACTCTTTGCGGTGTTCAGCTTTCCGCAGCAAATCATTCCACTCTAGGCCAGCCCACTCTCTGATGATGTTATCTTCGCATCGTTTTCTCTACCTGCCTCTTCGTCTCCCTCCTATCTTTTACTGTCCCTGTAAGACAGTCTTGGTCAGTCCAGACCTTTAGCTTGTGGGCTTTTTGCATTTTTTGTTTTCTATTGTTTGTGTTTAACTAAGGTCTGGAGAACTCTTCATATCCCCGATTGCGCATCACCTATATCACCTTCCACCGACCCATAAAACCTCTCTATTCCCAGACACACTTCCTTTTCTAGCCCCCCCCCCCCCCCCCCCTCCGACACAAGCCACAAAAGACCCCACTAACTTGACGTCACTCTGGGCAGCCAGCTCGTCCAGGGAGGCGATGGTGGTGCCCATCCTGGACACGGTGAGGAAGGCGGCCAGGTTGGCGGTGAAGGTGGACATGATGACCACCGAGAAAAACCAGAACCCCGCCACCAGCAGTCTGGAGGCCAGGCACCGCGGGGGGTCACCTCCGCCTGTGGGGGAGAGATACAGAGATGAGAGAGAGAGGGAGAGAGAGAGAGGAGAGAGAGAGAGAGAGAGAGAGAGAGAGAGAAGAGAGAGAGAGAGAGAGAGAGAGAGAGAAGAGAGAGAGAGAGAGAGAGAGAGAGAGAGAAGAGAGAGAGAGAGAGAGAGACAGAGAGACAGAGAGAGAGAGACAGGAGAGAGAGATGAGAGATATTTGATTTGATTTGATTTGATTTATTCTTTTATATCGAGGAGAATGGAATAAGCACTCTTAATCTTGTGCTTTTTTTACATCCAGTCTCCGTGTGTATGCAGTTTTGTAAATGTCATCTGTTCCCACCGGCACACGATGGCCTACTCTTACGAAAAGCGGAACAGGATTTAACGTGTGCGCAAGATGTTCTGGGTGCGTTCGCACACGGGGCCTCGGTTTAAAGTCTCTCTCTCTCTCTCTCTCTCTCTCCTCTCTCTCTCTCCTCTCCTCTCTCTCTCTCTCTCTCTTCTCTCTCTCTCTCTCTCTCTCTCTCTCTCTTCTCTCTCTCTCTCTCCTTCCTCGATCTGTCTTTAATCTTTTTTTC
>CM060316.1:78874774-78899774 GCA_030674155.1 Stramonita haemastoma | reverse complement strand
TTATTCTTACTGTTGGTGAGGAGGTTCCGAGCGCAAGCACTGTAAGGAATCAACCAGACTCTCACTCGTCATACCTGAGTATAATCGTGAGAGATTGATTAGATGGAAATTTCCGTTGTAATGCTGCGTTTAAATACCCCAATAAGCAGCTATATACCCTAACCAGATATGTTTTCTTCCTTTAATGTAGGATACATGCTTGCTTTGTTTGGATCGTTTATATTTGACTTTCAGTGTAGTCACACGAAGAGGATACAAGAACTGCATGCCTGAATATAAATTTTCAAGTGATATAGTAAAGCATTCATCCTGTAGTAAACCAATTGCAATCTTGGGTCCCTGATTTTTGTAAGACTGCATTGAAAACCCGGATGCAAATAGCATTATAGAAACGAAAGTATTAGAAAACGGGAGACATTGAAAGCAACGAAAACGCAGAAGATTATTTAACTTTGAAAATAAAATTGAGCAACTCCATGTAAGTAAATGAAGAATCCAATGGGGAAAAAAAACACCTTAAAAGTCAAATGCCTGACTCTAAACAGACTGTTGAAGTCGTTTTGATATGAATATAACTATGACAAAAGATGTCAAGATGTCACAGTGAATACAAAAAAATGAATTGAAGCGTTTTGAAATGACTACTTTTTCGTTTTATTTTCATGACAAAAAGGAAGTGGACTTAAGATGCCCATGACACGACGAAGAAGGCTTGAATGTGTGCATTCAACGCAATTCAGTCTTAAATTGCAAACTGATGATAACGTTTTTTTTTTTCTTCATTTGGATTGAGGCAATTATGCAGTTGCCTGATTTGTGTTTGTCTTATGAGAGCTCTTGCTACCACAGTAATTGGTCTGTGCACACGATGTAATCATGCTAACTTCAGTTATTTGATAACAAAAACTGTTGTAAAACAGCAAACTGAAGTGGAGAGGGGGGATTTTCTGAGGAGAAAAAGCAAAGACAGAAGGAGAGAAAAAAGAAAAACATCTTTTTTCACAAGTAAACTCGAGAGGATAAACACATGTTTAGACAGACTGGTTCATTTATGTGAATGATTAAACAAAAATCAATAATACCAAAAACTCACACAGAAAAACTAAAGAAAACTAGACTCGAAAGCAGATAAAAACGTGAACAAGCTAGGCGGAAAAAATGAGTAAGGTGGACGTGATTTATAAAGGAAAAAGGAAAAAAAAAAAATGTTGAGAGTGGACGAAAAAAGAGGGAAATAAAAGGAAAGGAAGAAGAAAGCTAAGGTGTAAGGAAATCATGACAGCTACCATCAATGCCATCATCATCATCATCATCACATGCAGCAGCACAGCAGCAGCAGCAGCAGCAGCAGCAGCAGCAGAGCATCGTCATCATAATCTTCATCCTTCTATCCTTATCATCGTCACCGTCGACGTCGTCTCTGTTCATTGTCATCATCGTCATCATCATCAGCACCAACAAACGCAAAAGAAAAATTCAAATTGAATAAGATCCAAGTCAAGTCGAGTAAAAATGTCTATTGCAGTAAAACACCTGCTGGCTAATGGCATGCATACAGAAACCCACCTAGATATTAAACAATTAAGGTTGCAATCATCTAGCCACAGAATGATCACCTTCAAAACAAGAAACCCTACACTACACACACACACACAACACACACACACAACACACACACACAACACAACACACACAGATACACACCACACACAACACACAAAACACACACACCACACCACACACACACACACACCAGCACACAACACACACAAGAACACACACACACACACACACACACACACACACACACACACACACACACACACACACACACACACACACATACACACACACACTAGCAGCAACAATAAAACGGACAAAATATCTATATGCAAAACATAATATGAAATCGGAAAATCAATGTTCTTCCTGTGGCTACCACGAGCCCTATAATACTATGGTCAAGCTGACAAATCGATATCTAACGACACACACCCATAGCTACTAGGCAGCAGCTACTTGTGACCACGATAACAGGGCATAGCCACAGGACAGGGCGGAGGGGGGGGGGGGGGGACGAGAGGTAGATGCGGGGTAGGGCAGAA
Organism: Stramonita haemastoma; assembly: GCA_030674155.1. Taxonomy (NCBI): domain Eukaryota; kingdom Metazoa; phylum Mollusca; class Gastropoda; order Neogastropoda; family Muricidae; genus Stramonita; species Stramonita haemastoma. The sequence goes on along the minus strand of CM060316.1, from coordinate 78,897,669 downwards.
CAATGCTGAACGGGGACCAGGGTGAAATGAGAATGGCTGGGTTCAATGGGGTTCATTACAGGACATGGCGGGTAAGGGGAAGGAGAGCCCAGCTTGAGCTTTTCTCAGGCTTTGCGGCACATATCTTGTAATGCTGTGTTAAGTTGTTTGATTCTATCATCATCAACATCATCGTTATCGTCGCTGTTGTCGTCATTGTCATCATCGTCGTCGTTGGCTTCAATATCGTCCTCGTCGTCGTCGTCATCAGCAGTAGCAAGCAAACAGCAGCAGTATTATCACAATCATCACAACCATAACTACCACGACCTTCTTCTTGTTCTTGTTCTTGTTCTTGTTCTTGCTTCATCTCATCATCACTCATCATCATCATCATCATCATCATCATCATCATCATCATCATCATCATCATCATCATCATCATCAACACACAACATCGTCGCCGTCATCCTCCTCTCCTCCTAAAAACCCCTACCTCTGTCAGAAGGGCTGTGATGCAGGACGCACGTGCCACCACCACCACGTCTCTGATCTCTGTCTTGGCCGTCAGGTTCTTCAGCTGCTCCTGTGGCAGCACACCGGTCCAGCGCCACCGTGATTTCAAACACCAAGGGCAGCTGACTGCCTGAGCTTCTCTCGTAGAAATATTCTGAACACAAGGATTTTCAAAAAAACTTTTAATTTTAGAACAAATATTTCTTTTCATAAATGTACCTATTCGCGTTTTGTTTGTTCTTGTCTGCTTTTTGCAAAGGAATAGGACTTTTCGTTATCTTCCCTTTCTCTGTAATCCACATGTTTTGTTGAAATCTTTTTCAAAACGCATACAGTAGTGACGCTCCACCACAAAATGAGTCGCTTAGTATATAGCCCACTTTTTTGCAAGAAGTCATTGAAGGCAGGTGGGGTCAAGTTGCAATTTTCAGATTTTGATTGATTGTAAAAATATAGCCATTATTCTACCTTGTAATGAAATATCAAGTCATAATTTTTGTTATACTTTTGCTTTTAAACGTGCTTTAAAAATGCCCAAGCCCTCATTCTGACCATTTATTATGATGATAAACTCGTCCATTTTTCGTTTTGTCAACTTCCTGCAGTCTATCATTTCAACTTGCTCATAGAATTGTCCGATTTCCAATCGGTTTTTTCTATTGTATAGCCATTTTATTGCAGATTAATAAAATGTCAAAAAAGTAAAAATTGACCTCTGGTGCAAGGCGACTCCTTATGTGGTAGTAGCGTCACTAATATACTGTAAGGTGAGCTAGCGTATCATGATCATCAAAGAAATGGAATTCATAAATAATGATCACTGTAGTCGTCGTCAATATTACTGGTAATTATCACCAACACCTTCTGCAACAGCCGCAACAATGACACACATACTAACTACCACTACTACTACACTACTACTACTACTACTATACTACTACTACTACTACTACTGCTGCTGCTGCTGCTGCTGCTGCTGCTACTACTACTACTATTACTCATACTACTACTACTACTACTACTACTACTACTAACTCATGCTGTTACTACTACTACTACTACTACTATACTACTACTACTATACTACTACTACTATCTGCTGCTGCTGCTGCTGCTGCTGCTGCTGCTGCTGCTACTACTACTACTACTACTATACTACTACTACTACTACTATTACTCATGCTGTTACTACTACTGCTACTGCTACTACTATTACTACTACTACTGCTGCTGCTGCTGCTGCTGCTGCTGCTGCTACTATTACTACTACTACTATTACTCATGCTGTTACTACTACTGCTACTGCTACTACTACTACTACTACTACTACTACTACTACTACTACTACTACTGCTGCTGCTGCTGCTGCTGCTACTACTACTTCTATTACTCATGCTGTTACTACTACTGCTACTGCTACTACTACTACTACTACTACTACTACTACTACTACTACTACTACTATTACTACTACTACTACTACTAACTACTACTACTACTACTACTACTACTACTACTACTGCTATTACTACTGCTGCTACTTCTACTGCTACTACTACTACTACTACTACTACTACTACTACTACTACTACTACTACTACTACTACCATTACTAATTCGATCCTCCTCCTCGTTCCTGTCTTTTGCTACTACAGTTGTTGCTGCTGCTGCTGCGGCTGCTGTTATACTACTACTACTACTACTACTACTACTACTACTACTACTACTACTACTCACTACTACTACTACTACGAGACGACGACGACGACGACGACGACTACGACTACGACTACGACTACTACGACGACTACCACTACTACTACTACTGCCACTACTACTACTACTACTACGACGACGACGACGACTGCTGCTGAAAGAGCTATTAGTGTTGTTTCTACTGCTACTACTTACTACAACTGCTATTTCTTTCCGACGAAGGCATTACCGACAGTTAACGCCGCTGCAGCAGCCATTCTCGCTGCTCTCACCACCTCTACCACCACCACCACCACCACCACCAATAATAATCATGACATAACCATAACAGCTCACACTATCAAAACGACATTTCTATACACAAACCCAATGATACGCATTTCAGCAATAGTATGTGCCCCACCACAAGCAGATACACAAGTGTCACTCACCTTCCCCAGAATCGTCAAACAGCAGGGCCAAGGAGCTCGTGGTCCGTTGCGTAGCGTTCGTTAGCTCAGCGACTAGACTGCCACGGTCGAAAGTGCGTGTATGCACGCGCACAAACGCATGTGCAGTGCTGTTATTCCCTGTGGTACACGTCACCTGGGTCACGCTGACATAGGCCAGCACGTGTTGCCGGAAGACGTCTTCTGGGCATGCGTACTCACGGAGGTCGACAAAGGTTGTCCAGGAAGTGTTGGATTGCTGGTGATCTGTTCGGGTGATCAAAAGACTTTTTTTTTAATATGTTTATGTGTGTCGGCAGGCTCTTGTGCATGCCTTCACTTAGGCACAGACATGTACACATCACGCATATGCAGACACATAGACGCGCTCTTGCTCACACGCACATTTGTTTGTTTGTTTCTTTGTTTATGTTTTGTTTTGTTGTTGTTGTTGTTTGTTTTTTTTGTGTTTTTTTGTTGTTTTTTTTGGTTTTGTTTCTTTGTTTCTTTGTTTGCTTGTTTATTATTCAAATCAAAATCATCATTGATTCTTCCTTCTTATTTTCGTTTTTGAATGAGTGCCTTTTTTATAACATTACCTTAATATTGTATCTATGTCTTATTTCTTACCTGTTGTTTGATACTTGGTGTGGTTTGCTCTTGGTAATTGGATCATTATAATTGTTCTTGTTTTAGTTGAGGCTGTCTTTTTATCTTGATGTTATCCCTGAAAGGGGCGGGGACTGGATGTAAAAAAGCACATGAGTGCTTATCTATTATCCTCGAATAAAAGAATTTTGCCTTGCCTTGCCTTGCCTTGCCTTGCACACGTTCGCTCTCTCTTTCTCACCCACTCACTCACCCAGCCACCCACACACACACACACACCACGCTGGCATTTAAGAATGTTGCAAGTAGTTTGGGTGTGGGGGAGGGGGAGGGCAATAGATGAATAGAAATAACTGATGTGGTGGTTAGACACTGTAAATTAATATGGTTTGTTTTCATTTGGGGGTCTGGTTAGGTTTAGTTTAGTAGTTCAGTTTGGCTGTTTTGATTGGGATTGGCTAAGCTGGTTTGGTTTAGCTTAGTTTGCTTTTATTTGGTGGTTTGGTTTACTTTGGTTATTAAAATTTTGCGTTTTTGTTTAAGCATAGACTGGTTTGTTTTTTGCGATGCACTTTCATTGTGTTTTCTTGTAAATTATTGTCTACATTTTCCTATCAGTTTTATTGTGGTCATTGCTGCGGCAATGTAAATGTCGGCAAAAGATTGTTTCCATTGATTTTGCTGTTGGTCTGATTGGATATCATCCCCCTTTTTTTTCTTTAGTGCATTGTCTTTGTCAATCTTGATTCACTATTTTTGTTGGGTTTTTTGGGTTGGTTGGCTAGCTTCTTTTATTGTTTTATTCTTTTTTCTTTCGATAAAGGGCTTGAAGTAAAAACAATTAAAATGCAAGCATAAGAGATTGTATGCGTGTGTGCGTTGCGTAAGCTCGGAATGGAAAGAACAGATGTTATTGTTGACAATATTTTCAATGCTGACGGTAGTGAATGCCAAGTATATAAACGTGTTTCTATTGATAACTGATTCGGATGAATGAGCGGCATAATAATCTAAGCTCATACTATTACTTTGCCCAATGTTTTACTGATCACTTTTCCTTGTTAGGAATACTTATCTTTGCTCTCATGATTGTTTCATTTGTTGTTGTTGTTGTTGACGATTATTTTGTTGCTGTTGATTTTGTTTTTAGATAGACAGCTCAATGAAAAAAGCAAACGCTTTGGTTATTCAATGCACCTTCTAGTTTTACAGAGGACGGATAGCCTAGTGGTCAGAACATTACGCTGGCAATTTGACGACCCGGGTTCGAGTCCGGTCGAGGATATTTTTTTTCCTTTAACATCAGTGCTGATTCCAATCTCCCCAAAAGTCCTTCGGATGAGACTTTAAACCGAAGCCCCGTGTGCGAACGAACGCAGAACACCTTGCGCACACGTTAAATCCTGTTCCGCTTTTCGTAAGAGTAGGCCATCGTGTGCTGGTGGGAACAGATGACATTTTCAAAAACTGCATACACACGGGGACTGGATGAAAAAAGCACAATTGTGCTTATTCCATTATCCTTGATAAAAAAGAATAAATCAAATCAAATAAATCAAATTTACGCACACACAGACACACAGACACAGACACACAGATAGACACACACACACAACACACACAAACACAACACACACACACACACACACACACACACACACACACACACACACACACACACACACACACACACACACACGACACACACACACACACACACACACACACACACACACACACACACACACACACACACAACACAAGATGACGGGGTACCCTAGTGGTCAGAACATTGCACTCGCAATTGACGACCCGGATTCGATTCCTGTTCGAGGGAATATTTTCCCCTGGAGTTAACATCAGTGCTGACTCCACTCTCCCCAGAAGTCCTTCGGATGAGACTATAAGCCAAAACCCCGTGTGCGAACGCACGCAGAACATCTTGCGCACACGTTAAATCATGTTCCACTTTTCGTAAGAGTAGATCATTGTGTGCCGGTGGGAACAGATGACAAGATTTACAAAACTGCATTCACACGGGGATTGGATGTAAAAAGCACACTAATACTGATTCGCTTATCCTCGATATAAAAGAACAAAAAACAAAAAAAACACACAATTATAACACGACACAATTACTAGACAATCGACAACACACTGTACGCGTGCGGCACAAACACCACACAAACCCCACACACGCAAGCACACGCACAACACACACATAAAAACACGCACACACACAAACACCACAAACAACACACACACACACACACACACACACACACACACACACACACACACACACACACACACACACACACCCACGACACACCGCGCCGCCGCACGTACACGCACACATACTCACACAAACACATACACATCACACACACACACACACACACACAACTCAACACACACAACTAACGCACACGCGCGTGCATCCGCACAGCAGTAGGCACCAAAGCACGAATTAAAGAGTTAATAAAACCCATCGATAATCACTGAGCTTGAAAAGCAAATACACCACACATCCATGTAGGTTTCAACGCATGTAATTAGACAGCATTTTCTAATAGAAATTACATGAGAGAGAGAGAGAAGACAGAAGAGACAGACAGACAGAAGACAGGACAGACAGACAGACAGACAGACAGACGACAGAGGCAGACAGACAGACAGGCAGGCAGACAGACAGACAGACAGAAAGACAAAAACACAGAGAGAGACGCAGACAAACAAACAACAGACAGACGAATAGACAGAAAGGCAGAGTCACAAACAGAGACATACAAACAGAAAACTTATTAAAAATTGCACAGAAATAGAAACAGAGAGAAAGACAACCAGGAAACAATATGAGAGACAGAGACAGAGATACAGGATAACATTACAACAGACAGCAGACATGTAACATAAGAGAAAGAAGAAAGAAAGAAAGAAAGAAAGAAAGAAGAGAGAGAGAGAGAGAGAGAGAGAGAGAGAGGAAGAGAGAGAGAGAGAGGAGAGAGAGAGAGAGAGAGAGAGAGAGAGAGAGAGAGAGAGAGAGAGAGAATCACTTTCTCTGAAGTACTGAAGAATACGGGTATCTTCCAGTATTGTCACATTGGGAGATGTTTCTGCTATAGTGGTCAGGGTACTGTTGTCCCTCTCACTGAAAAATCGGCTCTCTGAGGGCGACCAGATGATAACTGCACAAGGTGGGCTCAATGTTAGATCAGAAAATTCGTGGTGCATAATTATTTCCCTACGCATAGAACTATTTTAAATCTGATTCAGTGTAGACGTACTCACAAAGAACCAAATATAAGTTTCGAAAAATAATATCATCATATGTATTTTTTGTATTAAAAACAATAATATGAGAAAAGGCACAAAAATGAATCCTCAAATGAAATTTGTCACTGTGTTTTTGTGAAGTTACATCTGATATTGTGTAACTAAATATTCCTCTATTAGTTGCAAGCTATGATCTCTTAGGACTGTGTAATGCACATGTATAAGCGCAAGATGTATACAACCACATAAAATTACCTTACTACCTGTCTGTCTTTACATTTGTATTGCTACGTATTACTTTTTCTCAAAATGTTCAGTGGTGTATTTTCCATTGTTTTCAATTTTCAAGGACACATTACTGACGTGCTGCGCACTTTATAAATGGTAAAGTATAACTGATGAAGACAAACAATACAACAGATATTTATGCAAAATAGTAGAACAACTAAAAAGACTAAAGCCATTGATACTTTCTTATTTTGTCCGTGTCCTTGATTCTCTAAACATTGAAATAAAGTATAGAATATTTGACATGCATATTTGATTTTCTGCATGAAAGTAAAACAGAAGAGAAGTGATGCACTGGCGGCGCTGCATTGAAGCTGTCTCTAGTTGTTTTGGGCAACCCCTGAAGGTCATATTTAATTAAGCATGCACTCTGACCCCTTGTCATACTCAGAATCACAGTGTGGGGTCTCAAGTATGCTCATGCTGGACGAGCAGTTTGTGTGTATGGCTCTTTGGAAGATGTCACCATGTACACGGCCACACTCCGACTTGAGAGGAGGATTTCGCTTTTAAATTGAACGGAGAGGGAAGAGTACTATGTTACCAACTTGCTGGTATAGTAAAAGTAATAATGAAATCACATCAACACTAACATTCGAGTGCTACACGTAGACATTATTCTCGATCTCAACATAAGATTTTGTCGCCTCAGACCTGAGGCAAGTTACGCATCGGTTACGCATCGGCTGAGTGTCATATTATGTTGAAAAATAATAAATAAATGCCCGAGGGCAATAACAACAACATCAAATGTATTTTTACCACCGATACCACTACCTCAAACAGCGACAAAAAGATCAAAAGCTACAATAGCAGTGCCACCAGCAGCTGCAACAGCATCCACAACAACAACAAGAACAGCTGTAACGTGAAAAATCGTGTGTTAAATGCCCAGACATGACACCTTTAATTAACAGTAATGCCCACCTGTTTTGACATCCAGAGAGGAGGGAGTGACGTAAGAAGGCGTGGTGACTACATTCAGCACCAGCAGTGCCTCCAGAAAGCGTTTCAGCATGTTTCAGTTCAGTCCTCTTTCTCAGGGGATATGAGGATCTAAAACTAAAAAAAAACAAAAGCCACGACAAAAAGTCATTATTAGAACAAACAATCAAGGAAACTATCAATCAAAGCCTTTCAGTAGACATTCATGTCAGAGAATGCATCGACTGCAGCAAACAGAATCAGGGACAGTTGCAGCAGCATGAGTAGTTGTTGTAGCTGTACTATGCTTACTGTTGTTGGCGTTATTTTATCGTAGTTGTTGACAACAATGACGATGAAAGTAGATCACGACTACATCAATAATCTTAACTGTGCTGCTGCTGCTGCTGTGCTGCTGCTGCTGCTGCTGCTGCTGCAGATGATGATGATGATGATGATTAAAATAAATAGCTCTAGACAAATAACTCCTGGTGAATTACTAGATCGTGTTGATTTATTCAATCTCATTTCTCTTCCTCATCTCCCCCATCTCTCACATCACCTTCCCCAGAAAAAAATAATCACACACACACACACACACACACACACACACACACACACACACACACACACACACACTCACACACACACACACACACACACACACACACACACACACATACACACACACACACACACACACAACACAGTGTATGTCACAAGCTGCGGTAAAAAAATGATAAGTTCCATGCTCAATGAGTTAAAAGAAAACATCATTGATCTAAACATATGTATCTTTTACATAGTAGTTTTTAAGCACAAATTTCAATTTAGGCAACACGATTACACTAAAAGCCATGATCATTATAAACGAGAGGTACCAACCCTTTTATATACGACTCTATTACGCAGAAACAAATACATGCTGAAGAAAAACTTGACCAACACATTTAACTATAACAAAACAGGATTCTCATAGTCATTAAATACTTAAAAATTAGAGAAATAATTCTGTATCCTACCAACAGAAAAGACCCAATAAGCACTGGACACTCACACTAACATCAAACATTTCAGATTGAAACAGCCACCGTTGCACGGGGGAGAGAAAAATAAAAAAATAAATCGATGCAGAATGTAAAAAAAAATGTATCACCTGAACAGAGCAAACAAAAAACGACAAGTATTTATCGACAAAATACCCCGAGTCTTGGTCTAAGGATTACCACTAGCTTCATAAACGTCCAGCACAGGCAAACACAGCGTTTCAACACATTTCTTTTCCTCCAGATTTCAATGTCCATGACTGTTATCACGACTTGTATCCCCACCTTTTACTTCACACTAGTCTGAAATATTCGTTTTAAATCAATCAGTATTTAAAACGTTACATATTACTTACCTGGTGTAGAGAAAAACGGCAGGATAGATGATTATTGTGTGGGAAAGAGACTGAATGTGTTCAGAAAGGTAGGCCGCCCGCTTACCTGCACACACCTTACTGTATGGCAGCGTGTGGGGACGTTGGGATCAATACTTCTGTTTCCTTTGGTGGTAGACATCCAGTATGGCCAACGGAAGTCGTCAGAAATGATTATTAGCTGAGCGATGGAGTTTCTCTGTTTTAGTTTTTGTTGTTGTTTGTTTTGTTGTGTTTTTTGGAGGATAGTGGCGGTTTGTTTATTATTTAGCTATCCAGTGACCGTCTGTTTACAACAGAGCTATCTGAAACATGGAGATTAATTTTTGAGAGATCAAAGTTGATATATTGTTGATAGGCAGAACAAATTTTGCTTTTGTTTGGTTTGTGCCCTCTGGTGTTTTTTTTTCGTGTTGGGACATAATATGGTGTCTGTTTATCTGTTTCTGTCTGTCTTTGTCTGTCCTGTCTGTCGCTCCGCGCGCGCGCGCGCGCGCGCGCGCGTGTGTATGTGTGTGTGTGTGTGTGTGTGTGTGTGTGTGTGTGTGTTCTGTGTGTGTGTGTGTGTGTGTGTGTGTGTGTGTGTGTGTGTGTGTATGTCTGTGTGGTTCTGTGTCAGGATCTGTGTGTCTGTGTTTGTATCTGTGTATGTGTGTGTGTGTGCGTGCGTGTGTGTGTCTGTGTGTCTGTGTGTGTGAGTGAGAGATAGAGAGGAAGAGAGAGATATATTATGAAGGCAAATGAATACATACATTGGATGCAGGAACTAGAAAAAAATTAAAGCAAATCATTCCCCTAAATAAAAGCCCTACAAGTCAGGTTATTTATGGAAAAAACAGAAATATGTCATATCATCCAGCAAAAAATCATAATTATTAGATTACAGTCTATATTGTTAGATTACAGTCTATATTGTTTCATACGGACATGTGATATTTTCGGTACACGTTAGGTAAACAAGGGTCTTATACATTCCCCTGATTAAAGTGTATCAAACATATCATTTTGAGTGAGAATAAACAGACTGAGGCTGGAAGTCCCAGTCATTTTGAAACACAACCAATCTATGTCAGTATGTCTAACAATGACATTCGTATACTCTTGAAAGACTCTAGCGTGGCAGGGTAAACATGTAACACATGTTTTCTTCATAATACAACATCAAACGTTCAAACTGCACATGTTTTATCACCATTCTTGGTAAATATTGTAAGTATATGCTACTGATTTAAACTGATTAATACTAGAAAGGTTTCGGGATGATTTGTCATGCTGATGTTTGTTTGAATTTTGTTTCAATGTGCTAGCTTGTTCTTTCCGATGGTGTTGTTTTATCCACACTGTCCCAGAACTGTGTGTGTGCGCGCGCGTGTGTATGTGTGTGTATAGGGTGTGTGTGTGTATGTGTGTGTGTGTGTGTGTGTGTGTGTGTGTGTGTGTGTGTGTGTGTGTGTGTGTGTGTGTGTGTGTGTGTGTGTGTGTGTGTGTGTGTGTGTGTGTGTGCTCTGAAACTTTAGGACCGAGACCAGCAAGATATCATGCAATAGAAAAAAAGTATGTTTTCTTTTTTTAAGTAAACACTGGCTGCTGCATTGTTTGAGTTGTCTATGTCATGCACAGACTCCATAGCTTTTCTTGTAATGTTTCAGAGGATTGTTTATACCTGTCAGTTTTAATCAGACAGAGTTTGGTGAAGTACACATATCAAATTCTGCAGTGTAAATACTGCACATAATTATGATTAGTATTTCTAACATCTGTGATATCGGTGTTAGGGTCATTGTTTGAAGTTTTTCTTTTATCTTCCATTAAATTGCATATAATTGTCATTAACTTGTATACCCGCTTGTCGTGTTAGAAGACATTTCATTAAACAAGGAAAAAACCTTGTGAAGCTCAGCCGTTGTGATACAGTGGTTAGTGTACTAGAATCCTATTTGGATGGCTATGTGTTTAAACATTGGTAAACATTCTTTTTCTTTAGTGGGGGTGGAAGAAGGGAGGGGGGCGGTGGATGGAGTTCTGACAGGCTTCTTCCCACATTCCCCGTGGGATCAATACACAGACTGGAACAACTGAGTATAATCCGCTTTATAGATGTGATCTACTCTGCAGAGGTCTATATTTCTAGCCCGATAACACCGGAATAATCATGTTCTGATAGAAAGCAGAAGGAACAGCTAAGTCAATCAAGTATACATTCGGTGCACTTCCTTTGCATCATTGCAACATCATCGCAACCCATCTGGCAATCACGTGCGCAGTAGGTAAGAAACGATTATTATCTCCCAGTTTCTGACCACTATTGCTCTACCTCCACAGTGACTTCAGTTATTGTTTTTTCCTGTACACTGTCGTGCAGGTAAATAAGTGAGCTTATGTCAAAGCTCTGTTTTCTGAGTTGTTGAAGATGATGGTGCTACACTAAGGGATGTAGACAAGAAATGATCATCGACACTCTTGGAAGACATCTCTCTCAGTCTGACCCAAAGATTGACCTGTTCTGTGTTTACTAGAAAGCTTAGCAGATGGTGTCATAATAGAGACGCTAGACCAGAAAAGGTACCACTGAACACCCCCAAGTGATCCAAGTGGAATGTGTGCCTTACTCTTGTTGATGGACTCACAGTGGCCCTGGCATGAACAGTTCCCTATAAATCTCCTGCCCCACAGGGAGGATAAGAACAACTCGGATAGAGTCATGTGGCGACATATGGATCAGTGGGATTTGTAGTCCTTCGGATGAGACTTTAAATCGAGGCCCCGTGTGTGAACGCACACAGAACATCTTGCGCACATGTTAAATCCTATTCCGCTTTTCGTAAGAGTAGGCCATCGTTTGCCGGTGGGAACAATGACATTTACAAAAGTGGATACACACAGAGACTGGATGTAAAATCTACAAGATGCTTATTCCATTATCGTCGATATAAAAGAATTTTTTTAAAAATACCATGGAGCATGGAGCAGATAAAATCCAAATGAAATGTGGCTTACTTTTGTTGTATTTTATCTTTCTTTTCCTTTTTTGGTGGTGGGGGGGGGGGGGGTGGAGGGTGGCAGAGGTTGAGTAGGGAGCGGGGACTGGGGGGTAATGGGTGTGGGATAGGGCTGGAGAAAATACATTACTTGGTTTATACATATTAACATACACACACACACACACACACATCACACACAACATCACACAACTACACACGCACGCACGCACGCACACACACACGGACACACACATATATACACACACGCGCACACACGCGCGCGCGGCGTGCATATGCGAGCGCACATCCGAACGTATGCACTGACCTACTGCAGAAAACATATAGACATTTTTCTCATTTACTGCACATGCCTATATACATAAGACATTGACATTTCTAATCGAACAGGTATCGGCTTTTTAATTTGACGGAGTGTAAAGTGAACATCGCTGGTGACGTCAAATTATACTTGACTAACAGAATGATTAGACACACAGTAACGGCAAAATAGGAGGGGAAGCAACTGGTATTCACAACTTACAAGCATACTGAATATCTTCCCCTATGTCCAATTTTTCAACTCTCCTTGGAGTAAGAATGTGCTTTGAGCTCTATTTTGCACGTCCGGTTTTCTTAGTTTTGGTTTTCTAAGGAACACTTTATCTATTCTGTTAATCTTCATAATGGCAAATATTTTGGGACATATATACTCTAATACCTTAATCAATCTTCCATCTATAGTCATAAAATTCACGTTCATAAACATACCATAATCATGCTGGACATAGTTCAGCTTTTCTTAAAAATGATAATTGATTAAAGATTACCCCCAAAATCAATTACATTCGACACACGTAATTATCAAAATAGAGAGTACAACATTTGAATTAAACATTTCTCAATATGGATGGTAAACATGTTTAGACAATATTGAGACTTCAGAGAAGAGATGAAGAGAAGAGAGAGAGAGAGAGAAGAGACGAGACAGAGAGAGAGACGAGATAGAACAGAGAGAGAGAGAGAGTGGGTGAGTATTAGTATATATATATATAATTATATATGTATCATACTATACTATCTATACTATCTATTTCTATCTATCTATCTATTATCTATCATATATATATATATATATATATATATATATATATATATATATATATATATATATATATATATATATATATTATTATATATATATCCAAGGGGATGAAGTGTGGTTCATTATTTTTGATGCATCAAATGGATAAGAAGGTGATTTTTTAAGGTTGTGAATGATTGGGCTGTTAATTGAATCGGGAAGGGAGTTCCACACACAGGGCCTAAGTATAGTAAACTAGATTTGAACAAGTCTATTCTTGGGATTAGGATACTTGGCTTTTCAGTATTTCTGGAATGATTCATTGGGAACTTATTTCTTAAGGACGTGGGGACAGCTCCTGCCATTATCTTAACATCAGGATCCCTTTGCTATATTTTAGTCTTTGTTGTAGGGGGAGAATACTTAATTGAGTATAATCCACTTCTAGTAAGGTAATTTCTTCAAAGGACAAGTTGGAGAGCACGTTTATACAGATTTAATAACGGTTTCATAGTGTTTGCACTGGCAGAATCCCAAAGGCTTGAGACATAGTCTATTGAAGATTGTATATAAGCTTGAAAAATAATTTCCTTGAAAGGGATTCAAGAAAATGTTTAAATTTAGTCAACTTGGTATACTCTTTGGGACAAGTATTTGCATAGATGAGATATGTGGTAGAAGCAGCTGAGATTTTCATCGATTGTTACTCCTAGAATTTTGTGATGAGAGGTTTGCTCGATGGCTTCCTCTTTTTATATGGATTTGAAACTGTTTATGAGAAAAAACATTGTCGCTTTTGTCTGGTGGTGATACGCATGCATTTCATTTTTGTGGGGTGAATAGACAAGTGGTTCAGTTCTGTCCATTTGACAAGATCATTACAGCTTGTTGTAATATATGACTGTAAGACAGTCAATGTTATTATGGCTCGTATGTATGGTTGTGTCATCAGCAAATAATTCACATTTGGGTTTGATATGTATAGAAAGGTTTCATTTATGTATAATAAAAGGGAATCGGTCCTAGTATAGATCCCTGTGGTACTTCATAATGAACGGGTTTTAGTTAGATGTGGATGTAGGTGTTGAGACACACTGTTGTCTGTTTTTAAGATAAGAAGCGAGTATTTCTAGACTATTTGATGATAGATTATACAGGTCTAGCTTTCTGATGAGAAGTGCGTGGTCAATTGTATCCAATGCTTTTTTTCAAATCTACAAATAATACTCCACTAAATCTATTTTAATTAATGTTTGAATACCAATTGTCTATGAAACTAGTCAATGCAGTATGACACTAGTGATTTTGTCTAAATCAAAATTGGTTATGGCGAAGTAGGCTGTTAGTGTGTAGATGTTGGTCTAAGTATTTATCCATATGTTTCTACAGGGGTTTTGAAAGGAGGGATATAATAGAGACTGGCCTATAATTTGAGGGACCTGAAGTGTCACCAGATTTGTGGATGGGGATCATTTTAGCAATTTTGAAGGCATTGAGGAAATAGTTCTTATCAAGACATTGATTTATATATATATATATATATATTATATATATATATATATATATATATATATATATATATATATATTATATATATATATATATATAATCTTGTGTGTGTGTGAAATTTTTGAAATTTGAAATTTATTTATTTGAAATTTATTTTATATTGAGGATTATGGGATAAGCACCTTTGGTTTTTTTTTACATCCAGTCCCCGTGTGTATGCAGTTTTGTAAATGTCATCTGTTTCCACCGGCACACGATGGCCTACAGATGAGATATGTGGTAGAACCAGTTTTTGTGTGTGTGTGTGTGTGTGTGTGTGTGTGTGTGTGTGTGTGTGTGTGTGTGTGTGATAACTGGTGCTGACCGTTTCAGTATTCTGCTGTCTTTTCCATTGAGACATCGTGTTCTTAATTGAGATGAATCAGGTAATTAGACCTCAAAAACAGAAATAAATGGTATGTGGAGTTTTCAAGGAATATGCTTTTCTTGGCAGTAATGTTTTAATGTGCTTAGGTTATTGGATTTCGAATCATCATTGCTAATAACGTTAGTAGAAGCATTTATAAAATGATTGTTGAGTTGTGCAGCGCCAACATCTTTGATTGCATTTGATTTGAAGGACTGTTGATTGTTTGTTATTTGATCAATGGCTCTCCAAATAACTTTTTAGTTTTCTTTGAAGATAGTTCATCTTGGAAATATTTCCTTTTTCTCTGGACGTTCCGTGAGTTTATTGTGTTTCTTATTCTATTTGGCTCTTCATGATATTTCTGTTCTTTAAAAAAACTCTCTAAGATAGCATGCATCTTCTGGTTCTTTTGTGAGCCAAGGCGGTGTGGGGACATGTTTGATCCTCATGGTTTTAAGTGAAGCATGTTTATTATAAATATCAGTACACGTTTTTATCCAAAACACGATGGCCAAGTCTGGATAAGTAATGTTGACTGTTTCTGAGAGCGTAGAGTTACTTAGTTCAAGAAGGAAAAGCTGTTCATTAAAGAGAGAGAGAGAGAGAGAGAGAGAGAGAGAGAGAGAGAGAGAGAGAGAGAGGGGGGGGGGGGGGAGAGAGAGAGGCGGGGGGGAGAGAGATAGGGAGAGAGAGAGGGAGAGGGAGAGGGAGAGGGAGGGGAGAGAGAGAGAGAGAGGAGAGAGAGAGAGAGAAGGAGAGACAGAAGACAGACAGAGACAGACAGACAGACAGACAGACAGAGAGAGAGAGACAGAGAGAGAGAGAGAGACAGACAGAAGACACACAGACACACAGACACACAGAGAGACACACAGAGAGACACACAGACAGACACACAGACAGAAAGGCAGAAAGACGGAAAGACAGAAAGACAGAAATATAGACAGACAGGCAGACAGACAGACAGACAGACAGAGACAGGCAGAGACATTTAGAAAGACAAGAAGACTGGCAGATAGAGAGAGCGTGAGTGAGAGATAGACAGCGAGACACAGAGAGAGAGACACAGAAGAAGAAAGAAAGAAAGAAAGAAAGAAAGAAAGAAGAAAGAAAGAAAGAAAGAAAGAAGAAAGAAAGAAGAGACAGAGAAATACACAGAGAGAGAATGACAGACAGACAGAGAAACACACAGAGAGAGACGGAGAGACTGAGGTAGCAAGAGACACGGAGAGAGAATCAGGTAAACAAAGCAGATAAACAGCCATCCAATAAAACAAAAAGCAGCTTTTATTCGAAGTATATCAGCCATTTTCAAACCATCACTCACAGAACTACACTTAAGTGCTGACAAAGTGACCTGCTTCTTTAACAGTGAATCACTTACTACAAAACAGTTCATAGAAAACTGTTGCATAATTATTTGCAATAAAAACATTTTTTTCCGGACATGAATTTCTTTCTCCTATGACACAATGCAAGAAGAACGCGACAGGTTTAAAAAAACAACAACTGCAGGCTAGGTGCCATTGTGCAGCTATCTTGACATAAATGACAAATTTATCTGGTTTATTAAATGACACAAACACAACAAACCTCGTGCATGAACCGAAATCAATTTTGCTCTCAAACAACTTCATTTATGTAAGGATTTATATTACTTTGTAAAGGTATGATGTCTTGTGAAGTGGGTGATGTTATATGTAGTCTATTACTTTAAGAAAACACTAATAATGAAAAAATATACACACACAAAACCCGTGTGCTTTCACGCATGCACACACGCGCGCACGCTCACACTCACATACATGCGCGCGCAAGCGCGCACGCACGCACACACACACACACACACACACACACACATGAACACACACACGAACGCGCGTAGGCGCACGCTCGCAAGACCAAACCACACACATGCGCGCACACACACATGCGCGAGCACGCACGCACACACACATGAACACACACACGAACGCACGTGTGTTTACGCACGCAAGACCAAACCCTCCCCAACGGCCTTTCCAGAATTTTTCATACTAGATGTATACAAGAATCAAACAGAACTAAGACTATTGATATAACATCCCCAAAGCAACAATAACAAATAACGAACAGGTAAGGGGTGTGAACATGAAGTAAATCAAGAAGGCAATGTGTGTTTGAATTCAAACTAAGCAGACGACCACCGTAAAAAGCAAAATGATGTGTTACAGAAGTACTTACTGTAAAGTCATATATATATATATATATATATTATATTATATATATATATATATATATATATATATATATATATATATATGTATGTATGTATGCGTGTGTGTGTGTGTGTGTGTGTGTGTGTGTGTGTGTGTGTGTGTGTGTGTGTGTGTGTGTGTGTTATGTATGTATGTATGTATGTATGTATGTATGTATAACTGACAAAATAAAGTGGAGAAAAACAAATGCAGGTGCCAAGTCACATGTTCATTCTCATCATAAAATGATGTTTGTCAAAGATTTGAACAGAAAAATCACTCCAAACAATCTTTAAAAGTAGCATTTGAGGCAACTTTGAGTCAGGGCTATGCCTTAAGCCTGACCTGACTCCAAATTCAGCCCCTTGTGGAGCACGCTTCAGAAGTGCCGGCGGTGGTTGAAACCTCACTCACCCTCTGTGGTACCTCACAGCAAGACACAGTCCATAATTTTAAAATGCCTATTGCAGCCCTAACAATTGATGGATATTCTGGAGGCTTATCACCGCTGCCAGCAAAAGATGAAAAGAAAAAGAAAAGAATATTTATAAGCAGCTGCTTTTAGAGGCTTATGACGAATCAAGTCATTTTAGATATTGAACATTCTTTTGCAGACGAAATTTCTTCCATGATACATATAATAAAACTAAAAAAGCCCTAACCCCACAACAAACGTTGCACATTTTTTCAATTCAGACATTATTATAGAATACAGAAAGACAAATTCGTTTAAGATGATGACAGTTCCTTTGTTTGTGAATGAATATCTGATTGAAGTCAAACGGTAAGCAGGTGTAGCTAAACAAACTGCAACACAGCAAAGGTAAATGCTCTTTTCAATTTGATTTGTACACCCACGTCAAAGTAGCGCTTTGAGCAAATTCGATTCCGTCATTAAACCGTAGGGAAACTTAAGAAGCAAACAAACAAAAGCATTTTGAGGCTTCTGAACATTGCTCAAGATATTTGTGACCATCCTGCAAGAAAGGACTTGTAATAATTTAGATAGGATAGGATACTGACATATAAATATGACGAATAGAATATTGTTGTAATGCAGACGGATGTGATAAGGCATATAGCACATTTCAAAATAGACATATACATAACATCTTTTAAGGAACTTATTTGTAATCAACCGACTATACAGAACACCAAAAACGATTTTCTTTACTAGAAAAAAATGACCAATACATCAACCACAACAAACAACGGTGCAGTTGAAAAAAGTGCACATCCTCACCTGAAACAAATGCTGAAAACATCGTTTTCTGTAACCCAATGATCCAGGTCAAAACATTTTTTTTCACATTTTACACCACTTTTGAGTCACCGCAGATTTGTCTGCACGAAATGCGTGCAGTTCTCCCCACAGAGAGAGCGCGTCGCCACAAGAGCAGCGCCACCCATTTCCTTTCATTTTTATATACAAATAAACACAACCCAGTTTTCACACTAGTAGCAGTACAAGCGCAAGAAAACTGTCCGTGAATCTAGACCCCCAGCCCTACCCCATACCCTTACCAAAACCTGTCATCACAATGTAAAATTCATACGGGAAAAAAAAAACGCCGTTGAGGAGACAATGTCAAAATGACCGGCACTACAAAAGACAAGTCACACGACCACAGCCCGGGCGCCCACCATGGCCCTACAGAGGGGCCACAGCCTGTGCACGGCCCTCTCCCACAGCAGGATGAGGAGGGCCAGCACCGTGGTGCAGGCGTACAGGATGAAGGGGCCCGCCGTGGAGTCCAGCTTCAGGCTCTGCACACTGCTGATCGACACCTCGGGGCTGCACACGTCCTTGGCGGACCACCACTTGCGGCGCCATTTGTCGATCAGTCCGGCCTCCATCAGTTTGATGATGCTGCGGAAAGAGGAGGGAAGACTGACGGTTTCACAGGTTTTTTCTGATTATACAGGCTTTAGTTCTCTGCTTCAACGGGGTGGGCACACATGAGTAGCAGGAAAAGGTAAAGGTGTCCTATAACCTAGTTGGTCGTAGGGGAATGAGGCATCAGAGACCTCAGCTTCTCTAGGGGGACAGCATAATTGAGGGGGTACCTATGTCCTCTCCCTCGCTGCTTTACCTTCCTGTCCCTAAAGAAGCAGGTACCCATTCACAGCTGGGTGAACTGGGGTACTAAACTAAAGCCAAGGCGCGCAAACAACCACCCATCCAACTGGTAACCACGCCCAATGCTGTTTAACCTTGGCTGGGGGAAGTGAGTGCTCTGACCACTGAGCTATCCCGTCCCCTAGCATAAGTACATGAAACATGTGTCAACTTAACTACCCTTTATCAACTCCAAAGGCTCATGAAGTAAAAAACACATCCTCAGGAAGTCCTAGTATGAAACTTTTGAAGCATCTTGTAACTCTGCATTGCTGAAGTCAAATAGTACACTCTTGTTCTGTATACAAAACTGTTGGTTTTTTATGTGGAAAAGATAAAGGACTCGCTAAATGACGGAACGCAGGACGAGTTACACAGTGGTCAAAGCACTAGCCTTTCCCGAGATAAGGTTAAATAACACTGGTGTGGTTACATTTTAGATGGGTGAATTTTCATACGCTGTGGTTTCAGCACAGCCCCTCGGTTACCCAGCTGTAAATGGGTACCTGCGCTCACTAATGACCGGGAAAGTAAAGCAGCAAGGGAGAGGAGATGGGCGCCACCCTCAATATGCTGGCCCCTGGAGAAGCTGAGGTCTCTGATGCCTCCCTTACCAAAGACTGCATAGTTGCAGGTACACCTCGACACTTTTGTCCACCTAAATCATCTTATATAAGAGGTTTTGACTCAGGTTGCGTGTGGTGGGTTGATATTAATTTGTTTCTTTTTTTTTTTTTAATTATTTTATATCCAGGATAATGGAATAAGCATTCGTGTGCTTTTTTACATCCAGTCCCTGTGTGTAGCAGTTATGTTAATCTTGTCATCTGTTCCACCGGCACACGATGGCCTACTCTTACGAAAGCGAACAGGATTTAACGTGTGCGCAAGATATTCTGCGTGCATTCACACACGGGGCCTCGTTTAGTCTCATCCAAGGTTTTGGGAGAGTGGAATCAGTACTGATGTTAACTCCACTGATGTTATTTTTTTGATTGCTGTTTGCTAACTTTCATTTCCTTACCTTTTCCGCTTTTTCCGCTCAAGTTTCTTTTTTAAATGATGATAGTACGAAGAAACTACATACTGCACTGTACAAAAATGTGTACACACACACATTAACTAACGTAAGCATGCACACACATATCACAGACGAGTTTGCCTCTCCCATACACGCATATTGTATATGGTAGAATATGTGTAGCGGTTTCTTGCATGCAATCACCAATAACAAAAATGAAAAATGGTTCCAACCACAGCCATCACGGTAAAACTAAAAAAAGAAAACAATTTGTTTGACTCGATAGAACGAACACATAAAACCAACTAACCAGACAAGTAACCCCCCAACCAGCCAACCAACCAGCCAACCATCCAGACAACCAGCTACCAACCAACCAACCAGCCAAGGAAGCAAGCAAGCAGCCATCCATTCATCCATCCAGCCAACAAAACAAAACCATTGACAACACCAACCAAACAACCAGCCACCGACCCATCCAACCACTTACTCAAGCAATCAACCAACCACCCCCTCCCGCCTGCTCACCCACCTACCAGTTCACCTCTCCACCCAACCCAAATTCAACCCAAACCTCTCACCAATCCATATCCCAACTAACCCTAACTCAACTCAACCCCATCCCAACCCATCAACCCAACCCATCAACCCAATCCAACCATCAACCCAATCCATCAACCCATCAACCCTACCCATCAACCAATCAACCCATTAACCAAAGCCATCAACCCATCAACCCATCAACCCAATCCAACCCATCAATCCAACCCATCAACCAACCCATCACCAACCCTACCCATCAACCATCAATCCAACCCATCACCCCAACCATCAATCACCCTACCCATCAACCCATCAATCCAACCCATCAATCAAACACATCAACCCATCAACCTAACCCATCAATCCAGCCAAACCCATATAAACCAAACACACAACCCAACCCACCCCACCCTATCCTAACCCAACAACCCAACCCACACCAACCAACCCAACCCACACCCAACCCATACCAACCCAACCATACCCACCCCCACACCCACCATCACCCAACCAACCCCAACCCAACACCAATCCAACCCATCCCACCAACACACAAACCCCATCCCTACCCCAGAGCAAAAAAACCCACCCCACCTATTCGACAAGGGTTCCAGGAGCCCATCTCCCTCAGGCACGAAGAAGCCCAGCCCGTTGTTGTTGAAGGTCTCCTGGGCCTGCACCAGACCCTGGCAGTCGGCTTTCTGCAGCAGGTCCAGCTGTTCCCGGTCCGTCATGTAGGCGTAGGGACCGTTCCTCACCATCCGCATACTGTCCTCGCTGGTCTCCACCACAGGGGCTTGTAGCATCATCTGGTAGATCTTGCTGTACACTTCTGTCTCTTGTTTCTTTTGGGGGATAGGAGAAGTGAAAGAAATAATGATGATGGTAAAGGAGGAGGAGGAGTAGGAGGAGAGGAAAGTGGATAATTGATTGTTTGGGTGGGGGTGGGGGATGGGGGTGGGGGTGGAAGAGGAGCGCTTGAGGAGGAGAGAAGAGGAGGGAGGAAAGTAAATGAAGGAGGAAAAGGGTGGGGAGAGATTGATTGATTGATTCACTGGATTTAAGCCTGTGACCTGTGACCTGTGATTCCCTGAGGTCCGAATGCAGCTACCTTAAATGGTGGGAAAAATCGATTGCATATACAAAAATTAACTATTAGTAAACCTCGGAGATCTTGCCGAGAAACTAAATGGCTTTTTTTGTATTTTCAAAGGTAATTGATAAGCAATAACATACTTTTTATTGTTAGCCATAGCCCTAGGCCTCCTTATGAATCACAATAAAGAGGGGCGAAAAATAGTTGTGAATACACTTTTTCAAAAATATTAACTTTAGTTAATATAACAAAATATGAGAAAGAGACAGTGAGAGAACAGAGAGAGAACAGAGAGGGGAGAGAGGAGAGAGAGAGAGAGAGAGAGAGAAGAGAGAAGAGAGAGGAGGAGAGAGAGGAGAGAGGAGAGAGGAGAGAGAGAGAGGCAGACAGACAGACAGACAGAAACAGATAAATAGAGAGACAGACAGACAGACAAACATAAAGACAGACAGAAAGACAAACAGAAATACAAACAGACAGATAGACAGACAGACAGAAACAGAAACTCTTTTTCTTTTTTGAGAAGTTTTTGACAGGAGCGAAGAGAGTGAGAGAGTTTTTGCTTTTGTCTTTTCTTTATTTTTCTTCCAAATCTGTTTTGACCTTTTTGCTCTCTACATTGTGTATTTTCAAGCAAGAATCTTTATGACATTGTCCTTTACTGACAGACGGTAAAATGGTCTATGAAATAAACATTTAGCCCTTTGCTTGATTTAACCACATAGGAAAACCAAAATGCCTGC
>CM060316.1:78844774-78869774 GCA_030674155.1 Stramonita haemastoma | reverse complement strand
TAACAGCAGAAATAGAAGTAGTTGCAGCAGAAGAGGCTGTAGCAATTTACCACAATGAAAAGGAACATAAAAAGTGACCAAATCATTCCATTCATTTGCAAAAGTGTAATTACCACTATTAAATTTCAAAATCGAACGCTACATGGAATACAGATTTGCAACAAAACAGCACAGCATCTAATAATTATTACAGCTGTTAAAAGCACCATATAACTAGAAAAAATCTTAATGATTATACTTCTTCTGAAAGTATCTGAATGGAAGAAAAAGCAAGCTGATTACTGTAGAGAAAATATTTTCAAATTGATTGAATCCTAAGCCTGCGCGGCATTAGTTGGATCTGTATTTTCTTTCAACACAACCTGAAAACGCACTTTAATACATTGTATCATTAGCCCTTTTAGATTGCAAACTTCATTTTTTTCGTAACACCCGATCCAGTTCTCACACCTAAGAAATTTTGAATTATAAGTTCATCAAGCAAGCCCAAAATATGCGAGTGAGAAAATAATAAAATTCAAACGAAATGTAAAATCATATAAAAACTACAAAGCATAAAACCATCCAGCACCTAATAAGCAACTAACCACAAACTGACCCTCTCATCATACAACCAGCCGACCAAACAGCTAATCAACCAGATAAAACCAACCAATCAACTAGCCAACCAATCAGCCAACCACACAACATCCAACCAGCCAACCACGTAAATAAACAAAATCTTTATCGCTGCTGCTAATGACTGTTTTGTTAGTCGTTGCTGTTGTTTATATTGTTAGCCTTTAGCACTTTATAAGCACACTAGACTATAAACCTAACCTTTTCATTATGACTATCATATCACTTGATTTCAAAAAAATTTTTTTAAATACTTGCTCGTAACTGAATGAATTTCTCTGATTAAGAAAACAAAGGAGATGAAATTGTCAGAATAATACTTCTAAAGAATAGTTGTAAGAATGTCTGTGTTTGGGATGAAAAATAAAATATCGCCATATGTAACTGACCTTGTTCCATGAAGGAGCCGAAATGATCCAGGCACTGTCCCACATGCTTTCAATCCAGCGGTCAGAGTTGGCCTCCCCGGCACTTTCCGCAGCGGAGTAAACCTGAGGGAAGACATGGACCATAAGACACCATTCTCAAACGGTGATGCTCCACCACAAAATGTGTCGCTTTGCATCTGACCCATTTTCCCCCGCTGAGAGTCGTTTTAGGCAATTGGGGGTCAGGTTTTGCAATTTCGAATATTTTGATTGATTTTAAAACTAAAGCCATTTTCTTTGCTTGCACTGAAGTATCAAGACCTTAATTGTGCTTCCTTTTGCTTTAAAAACGCATTTTAAAAAATGCAAGCCCTCATTCTGACCACCTATTACGATGCAAAACTTGTCAATTTCTCATTCGGCCAATTTTTGCAATGTCACCATTTCAATCCATAATAACTGTCCATAGAAGTGTTTTATTTACAATCTGTATGTGTTGCATAGCTTCTTTAATGCAGATCAATATCACGTTAGTAACTAAAAATTTACCTCTGGCGCAATGCGACTCATTTTGTGGTGGAGCATCAAACTTTAAGCGTTGTTTGAATTAACCATACTGCATACATTGCTACCTTAGTCGGTATAATGACTGCTATTCTAGACGATACGATACAATACTGTAACATACTCCATTCTGATTAACTCTACTTCTGCTCTACTCTACTCTGCTCTGCTCTGCTCTGCTCTGCTCTGCTCTACTGTACTCTACTCTACTCTACTCTACTCTGCTCTACTCTGCTCTGCTCTGCTCTGCTCTACTCTACTCTACTCTACTCTACTCTACTCTACTCTGCTCTGCTCTGCTCTACTCTGCTCTACTCTGTTCCTCTGCTCACCTCTGCTCTACTCTGCTCTAATCGCTCTACTCTACTCGCTCTCTTGCCTACTCTGCTTACTCTACCTATTACTCTACTCTATCTCACTCTTAGCTATGCCTATTGCCTCTATCTGCTCTGCTCTACTCTGCTCTGCTCACTCTGCTCTGCTTCAGCTCTACTACTCTGCTCTACTCTGCTCTACTCTACTCTACTCTACTCTACTCTGCTCTGCTCTGCTCTGCTCTGCTCTGCTCTGCTCTACTCTACTCTACTATGTTATGCAAGACCTGCCACCAATGTAGTCACGCGGCCTCTAATCCGACTAGAACGCCAGGTTCCTCCATTTGTGGCCATCTTGTTACTTACCTGATAATTTTGTTTGCTATGTACGAGAATTTAGAATAATAACCAAAATAAAATGTGCCACGTATTCGTCTGCAGCTACTCTTAGAGATTGGGAACACCAATCCAGCCCAATCTTGTTGTTTACAGCCCAGTCGAAAACAGAGGCCTGCTCTGTGGTGTCACCTTAGAGAGGTTTAAATCTCAGACTAAAACTGTACAATTTCATCAGGATTAAAACATAGTTTAAAACTGTCTCTACAGTGGTTTCTCGTTTCAACGCCTCGGCCAACCATAAGGCCAACCAAACGGTAGAAACACAGAAACGACACACGAAACCGGATAAGATTAATGCCCGATTCTTCAAAACCAACTTTGTTTGTAAAAGCTATGCCATGTTTCCTCATATCAGATGGAAACCCCCCAAATTAGCAGAATTTATACTTTTGTAAATGTTAGAGCTGGGGTTTGCAAGATCTCCCAAGTCAACTCACTTTGCAAACTTGCAAAATCCTAAATACCCATTGTGTGTGCATGCTAGCAGAAAGTAAGCGATACGCGTGGAGTAGGTTCTGTTATTGTTGTCAGTGCTCGGAAAGTTACAAAAAATATGTCTATTATTGATCCTGTTCTCACAGGCTGTGAACACCAATCCAACTTCATCTTTCTGGTGGTGCCACCTCAAAAGATGTTTAAATCTCAGATTAAAACTGTACATTTTACTAATTATATTACCTTCTGCTCGACAATTAGCAGGGTTGGGGTCTGGACGCTACCTTTTTGACGATATACTGATATATCTTGTGCAGCATACATTCACTGCACGTAAACTAACGCCTGCACGTAAACTAGCAGCATGCGAGTTGTCGCTAGACACATGTTGGGGAAAATAGGCCACTCTCGAGTACAAGGAAGTACAATTGTAAACACACAAAAGGGAAACTTTGCCCTGGGGCAAACGCACTCTCTTTGGAGAGAGTGGCCTCTACTGATAACTCAAAGTGAATAATTCTTTTAGCTAGCTTACAACAGTAGGTGTCCCATAACCTGGGCGGTCGTAGGGGAGCGAGGCATCAGAGACCTCAGCTTCTCTGGGGCCAACATACTGAGGGCGGCGCCCATCTCCTCGCCCTCGCTGCTTTACCTTCCCTGACCCTAAAGAGGGCAGGTACCCATTTACAGCTGGAGGAGCGGGGGAGAGGGGGAGTGGCCAAGGCATGCAACCGGTCACCCATCCAACTGGTAACCACGCTTGACGCTGCTTAGCTTGACTGGGGGAATGCGAGCGCTCTGACCACTTAAGCTACCCCGCTCCTTTGCAAAAAAAAAGCTATGTGACTTAAAATAGGTGCAAAAAATAGGATAGTTATCATTAAAAATAATCACTTTAATATCGTTGTTAAGTAATATCTCTTACCTGACTTGATAGATATGAGCATTACTTTTATCTATAAAAAAAAATCAAAGCCGTGAGCTTTATTTTGAAATAAAACAAACATACACCTGCTGAAGTAGCTATTACCTGTCACAAACTCACCCATTAAAAAGGAAAACAAATATGAACAACTATTAATCAATCAAGCATCTACTCAATAGAATTGTACATCTCTGAGATCTTCATTCTTCTCCAATCAAAGAACGCAAACTGTCATTCTAACTTGCAAACCAGACAACCAGCATGCCCAATAGAAACAAAGCACCACACCCAAAAAAAAACAACAACACTCCAACAACCACGATTTCCCACTGACTTGTTGATGAGGCCGAACAGAACACCGATGACCACCAGCAGTCCGGCCAGGGTCAGCCAGACCTCGGTGGTGAAGGGCATGAGGGTCCGGAACATCTTGACCACAGGGTCCTCAAACCTCATCACCATCAGGCCTGCTGCACTCTCCATGTAGGGCTTGGTGAAGTCCACTGCTGACTCCCTCTCTGCCGTCACGCTGATGGGGCCTATGGCCATGTCAATCTCCTGAAAATACGGGGGGGAGGCGGAGGAGAAGATAGGGTGAGTACACAAAGAAAGAGAGGGGAAAGAGAGAGAGAGGTGGGGGAGGGGAGGAAGATGAGAGAGGGGGGGGGGGGTAGGGAGGGAGTGAGGGAGGGAGGAAATGGAGAGAGAGACAGAGAGACAGAGGCAGAGACTAAGAAACAGAGAGACAAAAAAAGAGAGAAAGGGCGGAGGGGAGGTGGAGAGAGACAGACAGACAGAGACAGAGACAGAGAGACAGAGACAGAGAGACAGAGAGACACAGAGACACAGAGAGAGACAGAGACAGAGAGAGACGGACAGAGAGAGAGACAGTGACACAGAGACACAGAGACGCAGAGAGAGAGACACACACATACACATACACACACACGCGCGCGCGCGCGCGTACGTGCACGCACATATCAAACTGTTACACGACTCTCTTCCCATGTTTTATATGTATATATCCACTTTTTTCCTGTAGGTCCCCTCCCTCCCACTGTAGATTTTTGCGCTTTTTCTCCGTCTAATATCACATAGTGAACAGACATTAAATGCAAGAACCAACGAACACGTGACAAGATGGCGGATCTGTTCAGTCGCTAGATCTACAGCTCGCTAAATCACCGCTACTGTACTGTAACGATGACGAGAGACACCAGATCTGGAAGCTTGGGAGGCCATGTAACACATATAGCTCCCAAGAAGAACTCAAAAACCAGCAGGACAAATGGTGAAACTGATAGTACATCTCAAACCTCGCTCAGCTGAACGCGGGGTCTCAACCTGACAACGGGAAAAGAAAGGCAGCCAACCATGACAGCGGTCAAGTAATAACACCTGCAGCTGACATTGCGACTGCTGTAGCTGATCTAAAAGACATCATAAGGAAGGACACTGTGCAATCCTGTCGACATGTTAGAGAAGACTAGACAATACCAAAACAAAATAATTGCGTCTATCCATAACCAGTGCCTTGTGTTATTGTTTTTGCAAGTCCTTTTGATCTCGTTACATGCCGTACCATTAAAGTTTACGCTTCTTTACGACTGATAGATGGTTTTCTTAGGGACCACTGGTTTGCTGGATTCTGTTATGCACTTCTTTGTTACTTATGTGGTCTCTGTAGGAGATGCCAAGGAGTCTCCGGAAACATCTTATCTCTACTGCCTGTACTCTCATTATCTCCAAATCAGCAGTCAGAGTCCACGATTCACAGGCATACAGGAATATGGATATGACAAGGGAGCGCATTAGTCTGATCTTGGAGTTGAGTGAAATATTTTTTTTACCTTTCCGATGGTGTTCAGTTTTGACAGTGCTGTTATTGTCTGTGCAATCCTACATAATACCTCTGGCTTTGACCCCTTGTCTGATACAACGGCCTCTCTGCACTGGTTTCCATGCTGTATGTTTTAGAGGCCTTGTTCAGGTGTTCTGTTAATTAAGCTGGCAAGTTCCTGTTCTGATCCTGCTAGTCCGTCATGTCATCTGCGAAGCGGAGGTTTTAATAGTTCTGCCACCAATGCTGACTGATCCTTTATGGTGTTCCAGTGCATCAGCCATCATTCTCTCAAGGAAGATGTTGAAAAGAGTGGATGAGAGTAGACAGCCCTGCCTCACTCCAACTGTTGTTCGAAACCACTCTCCAATGTTGCTGTTGTTGTACACTGCACTGCTGGCCTTGTTGTACAGCTCTTCGACGATTCTGATCAGGTTTGCATTGATGCTGTACACATACATGGTTGCCCACAAAGCTGCATGCCATACCCTGTCAAATGCCCTCTTAAAATCAATAAATACGAGCGTTGGTCATGGCTTCCCCTCCCGCTTGAACCAACTCAGCTGGCATGTTGTCAGCCCCTGCTGACTTCCCCTTTTTCCAGCGATCTGACTGTTGTTTCCACCCTTTTCGAGGATAGGGTGGCTGTCTGTATCTGTGCTTGTGGCGACATTAAGGACTTCTGGATCTCCCATGGTTTTGTAGCTATACAGGTCAGAGCAGTATTCTGTCCATCTATTAAGAATATCTGGTCATCAGTGAGGCACTTCCCATTTTTTCTTGGATTGTTGAGGTTCTTCTCTGTTCTGTGCCAGTCAGGTCTTTCACCAGTTGATATTCTTTCTTGCTGTTCTTTTTCTTGATGTTTTCTTCAATGTCCTGGCACTGTTCTCCTTTGCATCTGTTATAGACTTCCTGATTATTTTGTTGATTGCCCTTATTGTTCTGCTCTTTCTGTCGTTTCATTTTTTTCTTCAGCTCTCTACGTTGTCACATAGCTGTAAGATGTTAGGTGTGACCCAATGTTTTTTGACTGGTCGATGTTTGCCAAGAAGTTCACGTTGCTGTTTCAGTCACTGCTGTGTTGAAACCATCTGTCAAGTATCTATATCCATATCATCTGAGTCTATCAGAGCGACTGCTGCGAACTTCCCACCTATCCTTGCTTAAAAAAATGTCTGCTACCTCTGGATCCTTCAGCTTCTCGAGGTCAAACTTGACCCTGATGTTGTTCTGCTTGTGAATTTTTTTGAGACAGAGTCGGAATATCATCATTACAAGGCCACCAGTGCAGTGCACTACAATAGCAACATTGGAGACTGGTTTCAAAAAACCCTTGGAGTAAGGCAGGGCTGTCTACTCTCACCCACTTTTTTTCAACATCTTCTTGAAAGAATCATGGCTGATGCACTGGAAAACCACAAAGGATCAGTCAGCATTGGTGGCAGAGCGATCACAAACCTCCGCTTTGCAGGTGACATCGGCGGACTAGCAGGATCAGAACAGGAGCATGCCAGCTTAACAGAACACTGAACAAAGGGCCTCTAAAACAAGAAGGAGAAGAAGAAGAAGAAGAAGAAGAAGAAGAAGAAGAAGAAGAAGAAGAAGAGAGATGAAGATGAGATGAGAAGATGATGATGATGATGATGATGATGATGATGATGATGATGAGAAGAAGAGAAGAAGAAGAGAGAAGAAGATGAAGAGAAGAAGTCGTAATAGTAGCAGTAGCAGCAGTAGTTGTAGTAGTAGTAGCAGTAGTAGTAGAGTAGTAGTAGTAGTAGTAGTAGTAGTAGTAGTAGTTGTAGTAGTAGTAGTAGAGTAGTAGTAGTAGTAGTAGTAGTAGTAGTAGTAGTAGTAGTAGTAGTAGTAGTAGTAGTAGGTAGTAGTAGTAGTAGTAGTAGTAGTAGTAGTAGTAGTGAGAGTTAGTAGTAGTAGTAGTAGTAGTAGCAGTAGTAGTAGTAGTAGTAGTAGTAGTAGTATAGTAGTAGTAGTAGAGAGTAGTAGTAGTAACAGCAGCACTGTTGTATTAACAGTAGCAGTAACAGTAGCAGAAGTGGCAGTAGTAAGGCTGTTTGGAAAAAATAAAATACAAAAAGAACGTCACATCAGTACATTTTCTCCACAGGATTCACATTCTTTTTTAAGCTATGCAACTTTAACTAGCAGTGACCTTCTTCATAGATCACAGACTCTTTGTTTTTTCCTCAGAAACAATATTGCCCATGCTGTGATCGATAATATCACGCACCTTTCTTGTAGCCATGCCAACCAGACCATTCCAGGTGCCATCAGCATTGGTTCCTCCCCATAGAGTGTCTACGGACCGTTTTATTGTATATCTGAAATGGGAAGCAAGTTGGATTGTTGTGAAGGAAGGAATCTTTTGTTTACAGGTTTTTTTTTTGGTCACACAGGTGATATTGGTGGAAAATAATGATACAGATAAGAATAATGCAGCAGCTTGAAAATTTTAATATCAAAGCATAAATGTGTACCAAATGGTGATGTTATTATTGTTTATGATATCAACAAGATAAGTACCTATTCTATTCAAAATATCCTAATCATTACAGAATGTTTTGATGAAATGTAACAACCCCCCCCCCCCCTTACACCTATCACCTGTCATACTTTGTATATTTGCGATGGTCTTCCACCACCACCACTATAATAATAATAATAATTAAAAAAAAAATAATAATAATAATAATAAAATAATAATGATGATGATGATGATGATGATGATGATAATAATAATAATAATAATATAAATATAATAATAATAATAATATATAATAATAATATAATAATAATATAATTATAATAATGATACATGGAATTTATATAGCGCTATATCTTGCAAAAATAAATCAAAGCGTTTGCATTCAACCTTTGCATGGTTCTTAGAAAACAGACAACAAAATAAGGGAGGTGGCAGGACGGTTAAGACGTTCGCCTGCCAACAAGTAAGCAGTGAGATTCTGGGTTCGATTACCAGCCTCGCCCTTTCTTCCCAGTTTGACGGAAAAAAATCGAACTGAATGTCAAAGTCATTCGGATAAGACTATGAACCCGAGGCCCGTAAGCGAACGCACGCAGAACATCTTGCACATACGTTAAAACCCCGTTCCGCCTTTCGAAAGAGAAGGCTTGTGTGCCTGTAGGGGAGGATGACAAAATTATAAAAAATAAACAGCATGCACACAGGTGTCGTGTTTAGACACCATCCCTGAGGAAAAATCGGGTCGTTGGAGTCTCCAGCGGCTCGGGGCTATTATACGAAAAACATAATGGGTAGGCGCTCCGCTTGTGGCGACGCGCTCTTCTCGGGGAGAGCAGCCCTAATTTCACGCAGAGAAATCTGCTATGACATAAAGTGGTGTAAAAAAAATAATAAAATGAATAAAATCTCACGAGTATTACAATGAGCCTTATGCTTACTCCTTCCTTAATGTGTACATGTCTGTCTTTATTACACTGCATATATTACATTAATACAAATGCTTTGGCAAATTTTATTTATTAAAAAAAATGAACTTCCTAGGTTATTTGTTTGTGTTTTTTCATATGGTAGTTACTGTATCAAACATTTCTCAACAAATATTAGGTTTTGTTTTGTGTGGGTGTTTTGTGACGAGTTAGAGTGTAATTTTAGTAATGATTACAACGATGTTCATCTGATAAAGACGTCAATGACGACAACAATCATTGAGGTGGTGGTGAGGTGGTGGTGGTGGTGGTGGGTGGGTGAAGGTGGTGGTGGTGTGGTGGTGGTGGTGGTGGGTGGTGGTGAAGGTGGTTGGTGGTGTGGTGGTGGTGGGTGGTGGTGGTGGGTGGTGGTGATGGTGGTGGTGGTGGTGGTGGTGGTGGTGTGTGGTGTGGTGGTGTGTGGTGGTGGTTGGGGGTGGTGAGGTGGTGGTGTAGGTGGGGTTGGTGGTGGTGGTGGTGGGTTGGTGGGACGACGAGACGACCCCTATGACTACGATGAAGAACATGATGGCGGTGTAACAGTATAACAATGGTAATAAGCAACTATAATAACCCTACAACAAAAAGATTGATGATAATAATGGAGATGATAATGTCGATAGTAACGCATACAAAACAAACACTAACTTGAACCCATGCGCAGAGAAGCTCCTCCAACATGTCAATGCAGAATCCTTTCCAGTGCCGTTGTCCAGGTACACAAACGGTGGAGCCTGAAACAAACAAGAGAGGAGAGAGAAGAGAGAGAGAGAGAGAAGAGAGAGAGAGAGAGAGAGAGAGAGAGAGAGAGAGAGAGAGATGAGAGAGAGAGAGAGAGAGAGAGAGAGAGAGAGAGGAGAAGAGGAGAGAGAGAATTGAAAATAGCTATTGTAAACAGTGAACGGTCGCCGCATGCACATAAACGAACTGAATGAAAAGCTGTATGCTTTGATAGATTCGGCGCTTTAAACATCCCACATAGCATTATTGTTATTGCCATTATTGTTGTTGTTGTTGCATACTGGTACGTTGTCATTGCAGTCATTTTCATTTTCACTAATATTATAATCACAATGTCGTCGTCGACGTCATCATCATCATCGTCACCGTCATCATCATCATCATCTTCATCATCTATCATCAATCATCATACATCTCATCATCATCATCACACCACACCTACCACCACCACCTCGTAATCACCTTATCATTATCATCATCACATCGTCGTCGTCGTCGTCGTCATCATCATCATCATCATCATCATCATCATCATCATCATCATCATCATCCTCATCCTCATCCTCATCCTCATCCTCACTCACCATCATCATCACCACCACCACCACACACCACCACCACCATCCGTCGTCGTGTCTTCATCGTCATCATCATCATCATCATCATCATCATCATCATCATCATCATCATCATCATCACCACCACACACCATGTCTTACCTCTTCAGTGCCGACAATGAGAGTGGTGTTTTGGATGACGGGTGTTTGTTTGATGACCTGTGTGATGACAGGAAAGATGGACAGGCCATCGGAAACATTCCAGTGTCCGGCAGGCTGTGACCCCTCCACCCCCAGCACTCGGATTTCATAGTGGTCAGTCCTAAGTTACCTTGCTCGTCAAACACATGCTGTGCCAATAAAAATACAAAGGGCACTAAAAAAACAGAAAAAGGCAAAACGAGATTACAGAGTCAAAAGAAAGCAAAACGTATCACGAAGCAATCAAATTTCATAAGTAGTATGCACTGACATGAAAACATTATTAAAATGGGAAAGCTCTCTGTGTGCGTGCGTACTGTGGTTGTGTGTGTGTGTGTGTGTGTGTGTGTGTGTGTGTTGGGTGTTGTGTGTGTGTGTGTGTGTGTTGTGTGTTGTGTGTGTTGTGTGTGTATGTGTGTGTGTGTGTGTGTGGGTTGTATGTGTGTGTCGGGGGGGTGGTGGTGTGTTTGTTATTTTTCGTTGCGTGGTTGTGTGATGTAATTCTTGAGTCTTGAATTTTCTTCAATCTAAAAGTCACGTCTCTCTCCAATCTTTACATTTACACACACACACACCACACACACACACACACACACACACACACACACACACACACACACACACACACACACACACACACACACACACACACATATTCTTCGGACGAAACTATAAACCAATGTGTCGTCGCCAACTCACGTAGAACATTTTTGCACACTGTTGAAAACATGTCCCACATTTCGCAAGAGTAGGCCATGTGCTTGGGACGGATGACAAAATTAACAAATTTGTATGCACATGCATAGAGTGACTGGATGTAAAAATAAGCACAATGACAGCTTATTTCATTATCTTCGAAAGAAAGAAAATACATTTTTAAAATGTATTCCCATCGCAGCCTGTGGTAGCTTCACAAATGTGAACCATAACCCCAACAGTCTCTCTCACCTGAGATAAATGTGAACCTTGAGCACAACAGTCTCTCTCAACTGAGATACATGTGACCTTAACCCAACGTCCTGTCAACTGAATACATGTGACCTTAACCCCAAAATCCCTAGTCAAAGAGATACATTGACCTTAACCCCAAAAATCTCTGTCAGCTGAGATCACATGTGAACCTTAACCTACAAAGTCTCTGTCAACTGAGATACATGTGACCTTAACCCCAAACGTCCCTGTCAACTGAGATATATGTAGACCTTAACCCAAAAGTCTCTGTCACTGAGATACACGTGACCTTAACCCCAAAAGTCTCTGTCACTGAGATACATGTGACCTTAACCCCAAAAGTATCTGTCACCTGAGATAAAATGTGACCCTTAACCCCTAACAGTCTCTCTCACCTGAGATAAATGCGAACCTTAACCAACAGTCTCTGTCACCTGAGATAAATGCGAACCTTAACCTCAACAGTCTCTGTCACCTGAGATAAATGTGAACCTGAACCAGAACAGTCTCTTCACCTGAGATAAATGCGAACCTTAACCTCAACAGTCTCTGTCACCTGAGATAAATGCGAACCTTAACCTCAACAGTCTCTGTCACCGTGAGATAAATGCGAACCTTAACCTCAACAGTCTCTCTCACCTGAGATAAATACGAACCTTAACCTCAACAGTCTCTGTCACCTGAGATAAATGTGAACCTGAACCAGAACAGTCTCTCTCACCTGAGATAAATGTGAACCTTAACCTCAACAGTCTGTCACCTGAGATTTAAATAATGTGACCCTTAACCACGACAGTCTCTCTCACCTGAGATAAATGGTCCCTCAGCAGAACAGCGGTGGTGGCCACAGTGACGTTGATGTCTCCACACATGATCTCTGCATAGCGGGGATAGGACAGGGACTGGTTCAGTAGCTGCCCCACAGTTCTTGCCAACACGTGCAAAAGAATATCGTTTTTGGTCAGCTGAAAAATAGTGACAGAATGATAGTCAACAGGTAAAGGTAAAGGTGTCCCATAACCTATGTTGTCGTGGCTGAGTTTATTTTTTTTGTTTATACCACTTTTTGTCACAGCAGACTTCTCTGCGTGAAATTAGCGCTGCTTTCCCCCGGGGGAAGCGCGTCGCCACAAATGCAGCGCCTACCCATTTTGTTCTTCTTTTTCCTGCATGCAACTCTATTTGTTTCCCTATCAGAGTAGGTTGGGTTTTTTTTTTTACATAATTTTGCCAGGGACAATCCCCTTGTTGCCGTGGGTATTTTAACGTGCGCTAACTAGTGATAAATAACACACGGGACGTCGGTTTATCGTCACATCCGAAAGACTAGCGCCCAGACCACCACTGATGGTCTAATGGATGGGGAACAAGCTTCAGGCCCAAATGGGATTCGAACCACCGCACACTCCGACCAGGACTTTTTGCTTTCTAGGCAGGCGCGTTACCTCTAGATCATCGATCCACCGAGTGAGGCCTCAGGGACATCAGCTTGTCTAGGGGCAGTATATTGAGGGCGGCACCCATCTCCTCTGCCTCACTGCTTTACCTTCCATGACTTAAAGACCAAGTACCCATTCACAGCTGGGTGGACAGAGTGACTACTCTGAAGCCAAGGCGCACAAGGGATCACGCATCCATTTGGTAACTACACTTGATGCTGCTTTAACATTGGCTGAGGGAAAGCGGTGTGTTCTGACCACTGAGCTATCCCGTCTCAAAGTTATATTATTGACAGTGGTGACGGATATTGTATAATATATTAATAATATTATAAATTTATAGTTAATTATATATTATATATATATATATATATATATATATACATATATATATATATATATATATATATATATATATATATATTATATATATATATATATATATATATATATATATATATATAATTTATATATGATTGAAAATAGTATGCAAAGGTGCGTGAAAATGTGGATGATGGTATAACAATGCGTACTGTTTTCTATCCTCTTTTAAGTCAGCACAACGTAATATGTGAGTTTATAAAAAAAAAAGAACGGACACATACGCACGCATACACACATATACACATGCACACCCGCAAGCGCATGCATGCGTTCTCTCTCTCTCTCTCTCTCTCTCTCTCTCTCTCTCTCTCTCTCTCTCTCTCTCTCTCTCTCTCTCTCTCTCTCTCTCTCTCTCTCTCTCCTAACTCTAAAATTTGTATTGATCTTTATTAGTCTTGTTTCAATGTGCATGCACGTTTTGCATTTTTTCGTTGGATGTTCTATTTTATCATTACTTTTCATTTTTGCTAAATGTGTATCTTGCCCCCTTTTATAAAGATACCAAGGCCTATCATGAATAAACCATCCTTTGTCTTTCTCTCTGTCTCAGTCTGCCTATAAATCTCTCCGTTTGTCTTGTTTTTATTCCCTTTTTAAGTGAACGCCTGGTATTGTCGCCATATCACAATTACTATTATGTGTGTTTTGCTCTCCAAAGAGCACTCGAAAATGCTGCTTAAAAGGTTTGCAGGCAACATTAATAGAAATAGCATAGAATTGTCAAGATATGATACTTCTCTGTCGGTCGATACGTGTTTTTTCTGTCTCAGTTACTCTATGCACGCGCGCGGGCGCGCGCGCGCGTGTGTGTGTGTGCGTGCGTGCGTGCGTGCGTGCGTGCGTGCGTGCGTGCGCTGCGTGCCCGCGCGGTGTGTGCTTGCGTGCGTGTGTGTGTGTGTGTGTGTGTGTGTGGTGTTTTGTGTATGCCTGCGTACGTTTGTGTGTGTATGTGTGCGCGTGTGTGTGTGTGTGTATGCATGCGTACGGGATTGTATGTGTGTGCGTCCGCGGGTGTGCTTGCCTATGTCACTGTAAGTCTGTTTGCAAAGGTACTTACTCCTCTGTATTTGTGTATAATTGTTATGTAGGTGTGTGCTTTCGCTCATAATTATGGCCTGCGTGTGCTCTTCATCTCGTATGAGCATGGGTTCCTGACTCCCTTTCTCATCAACCTACCTGTGCATTTGCAGCATGCTGATAAGGGTCGTGAGGGGCGAGGGCGGGCGATGAGGGAATGATGCAGAAATGGGGGGACTCGGAATACTTCAGCAGATCCAGTCTGTCCTCACACAGTACCAACCAGTAGCGTGCAAAGGTTTCGTTCTGAGGAAGCAAACAGGATCAGCGTTAAATGAATGGGTCGATGGACTAATGAATGACATTATGAAAAAATAATTTCTATCATTAGATGGGTGGATGGAAGGATGAATAAAATTATGAAAAGGAATTATTATCATTAGGTGGGTGGATGGACGAATGAATAAAATTATGAAAAGGAATTTATATTATTAGATGGGTGGATGGACGAGTGAATGAAATTATGAAAAGGAATTTATATTATTAGATGGGTTGATGGACGAGTGAATGAAATTATGAAGAGGAATTTATATTATTAGATGGGTGGATGGACGAGTGAATGAAATTATGAAGAGGAATTTATATTATTAGATGGGTTGATGGACGAATGAATGAAATTATGAAAAGGAATTTATATCATTAGATGTGTGGATGGACGAATGAATGAGATTATGAAAATGGAGTTTCTATCATTAGATGGGTTGATGGACGAATGAATGAAATTATGAAAAGGAATTTATATCATTAGATGGGTTGATGGACGAGTGAATGAAATTATGAAAAGGAATTTATATCATTAGATGGGTTGATGGACGAATGAATGAAATTATGAAAAGGAATTTATATCATTAGATGGGTTGATGGACGAATGAATGAAATTATCAAAAGGAATTTATATCATTAGAAGGGTGGATGGACGAATGAATGAGATTATGAAAAGGAATTTGTATCATTAGATGGGTTGATGGACGAATGAATGAAATTATGAAAAGGAATTTATATCATTAGATGGGTTGATGGACGAATGAATGAAATTATGAAAAGGAATTTATATCATTAGATGGGTTGATGGACGAATGAATGAAATTAGGAATAAAATGGGAATAATGAAGACAGAAAATGTGAACTGAATAAAGACATGAAGGGATGAATGCATACATGGATAAATAATGTGATACGGGCATGAATGCCTGAGTAAATAAATAAATAAATGCTGAAATAAATGAATAAATATTTGTCTGAATGAATGAATTAGTCAACCAAGCAGTGAACAAACACATTGAAAGCATAGTGCAGAAGTAAATATATAGTTATTGACTGACTGACTGACTGACTGATTAAACCAATGAATGTAACTTAACAATACTGAGCTCAAATATACTTTTTACACGCTATCTCAAATCTTTGCCTTTCCTTGCTGATTTTGACCATGTCAATGAAACAATCGGTTATAGTTGTCTTGCATTTTGGTAGATTGATGTGTTTGTGCGCCTGTTAGTAAATACACCTGCTGTACAGCATTCTAAGCAAAGTACAGCACTGCATTGTTATGATCCTAGTAATCAGATTATTACCAATGAAAGAAATGGTTTACTTTTATTCCTGGGCTAAAGCTCAAAAGCTTGCAAAAGTGAGATTTTGGTATATGACCATTGTTACCTACGATTAGCCTTCACCGTATGGTCTGGGTGAGTTTTGCTCTGTAACTCAAGAATTATAAATGCTACTGCCTTGAAATTTCATGAAATTTCATGTCAATAAACATCCCTTCTACACACCATACCAAAATTGTTTGTGTTTATCATAAATGCGCTCCACTCACAGTACATAGTGGGTGAGTGCACACCCATACTCTGAAAGAAGAGTTACTCATTGCAACATTAGAATGACGTCACTGTCCTGTGGCCTCCCTACATTGTTAGGACACTTGTCTTTGTACTGAGAATTTTTGCTCCCTGCTAAGCTGTGATGGTAAATGATAGTACTTTTCAGAGATTGACGCAGTAACTCAAATTGTGTGTGTGTGTGTGTGAGTGTGTTTGTGTGTGTGTACACACACACACACACACACATACACACACAGGCCCCTACTCTCTCTCTCTCTCTCTCTCTCTCTCTCTCTCTCTCTCTCTCTCTCTCTCTCTCTCTCTCTCTCTCTCAGGGGCATGCATGTGTCTCAATTCCTGCACAGCCCTGTATCAATGTAAAACTCTTATTTCAGATGTTATGAACAAACAATATGTTTGCTTGTTTGTTTCATCGGGGCATCTGTGAAAGAGAGCTCGAACAAACAAAAAAGCCAATGGAATTTTTTTTTTCAAAAACGAATCCAAC
This sequence comes from Stramonita haemastoma, assembly GCA_030674155.1. NCBI lineage: Eukaryota > Metazoa > Mollusca > Gastropoda > Neogastropoda > Muricidae > Stramonita > Stramonita haemastoma. The sequence continues at coordinate 78,853,156 of CM060316.1, read as the reverse complement.
AAAAGAGGGAAAGAAAGAAACAAATGAAATAATCAGCATGTGCATGTACGATATTGATCTAGAGTAATTTAGTGTGTGTTTTCTCAGGAGTGTGTGTGTGTGTGTGTGGTGTGTGTGTGTGTGTGTGTGTGTGTGTGTGTGTGTGTGTGTGTGTGTGTGTGTGTGTGTGTGTGTGTGTGTGTGTGTGTGTGTGTGTGTGTGTGTGTGTGTGTGTGCACCCGCATGTGTGTGTATGTGTATGAAATTATAACTGCATAACCATAATTGTCCTCAGGTAAGGTACTTTTATTTTTAACACAACCCTCTCTCTTCTCTCTCTCTCTCTCTTTTCTCTCTCTCTGACTATGAGTTTCTGTGTTGCTGTTAAGTTGAGCTACTGCAGCAAAGTTTCACAATGACGTATATTCTTGACGCTGATTGATGTCAGATCATCCCTCATTATATATTTCCAAATCTCCTAAGGAAGGCAATCTAAGAGTCTAGATAATTATGTTTATTGTTTTGTTATCCCATTGCAATCCACACACACACACACACACACACACACACACACACACACACACACACACACAACACACACACACACACACACACACATTTGCAAACAATGAAGCAAAACAGATGCAAAGGAGCTATATATACACAATATATAGCTATGTGAATAAACAATGTAAGAAGGCGAAAACAAAAAAGAAATAATGGTTACCACTCTGTCATCTGTCTGTCTACCTGTCTGTCTCTCTTTCTGTGTGTGCGTGTGTGCGTGTGTGTGTGTGTGTGTGTGTGTGTGTGTGTGTGTGTGTGTGTGTGTGTGTGTGGTGTGCATGCAGGTGCGCGTATGTGTGTGTATGTGTGTGTATGTGTGTGTATGTGTGCAGGCTGCATGGGTGTGTGTGTGTGTGTGTGTGTGTGTGTGTGTGTGTGTGTGTGTGTGTGTGTGTGTGTGTGTGTGTGTGTGCAGGCTGCATCGCGGGTGTGTGTGTGTGTGTGTTGTGTGTGGGTGTGGTGTGGTGTGTGTGGTGTGTGTGGTGTGTGTGTGTGTTGTTGTGTGTGTGTGTGTGTGTGTGTGTGTGTGTGTTAGCCTTTCTCTCTATTATTCATATACTTTTCTCTGGAACGGGTAATGGACTTGAAGCTGGGACTGACTGATGATTTCTTGTGTTTTTCATCTGATCCACTTCTGATTTATTACATGTATACTGCAGATTCCTCATGTATACTTACTTAGGCATTTATACAGAGTCCTCCAAGTTGCATTCAATTAGGTGTAGGGTGGGATGGAAGGTCCATAATGTCAAAGGTGTGTTATTACATAATGTCAAAGGTGTGTTATTACATAGACCTGAGAGTGCATTGAAATGGAAGGGGGAGGGTGTGGTGCTATAACATAGATCTATGGTAGGCTGCTGATCTGGAGTGTTTGACACATCAGCCTTAGGCACATTATGCGACAGATTGATATGCTTAGGGCAGATCTGGTGATGCTTTCGCTAACAATGCTCATTAGTATTATTTTTGTTCATCATCATCATCATCATCATCATCATCATCATCATCATCAACAGTAATAGTAGTAATAGTAGTAATAGTAGTAGTAGTAGTAGTAGTAGTAGTAGTAGTAGTAGTAGTAGTAGTAGTAGTAGTAGTAGTAGTAGTATCACCACCGTGTTATCATCATCTGTATCATGATTGACTATCAACTCAGTGGTAAACAAATGAGCATAAAAATGCAAATTTATGCGGGTGCACTGTCAAAGTAAAAAGCCCTCTTTTCCTTTACTGATAGCTCCAGTGCACATGTGTATATGTTTGAGTGCATACCTTTTATGCACCTCAAGTACTAGATCTTTTGTAGGAAAAGCACTGTCCCTTCTTACAAACCTTATACATAAAGGCAGACTCCCCTAAACATCAAGGACTTACATTAGCTCTTCAAATCTGGGGGTTGCTATGCAACCAGGATGTAGGTAAAGAGCTTAGTGATTCATGCAAGGCAAGGCAGAGGTTTAGTTCCTTTCTGGACACCATACCTTGTTTGGCACCCAGGAGTTTTGGTAACAGGTTATGACTACACTAAAACCATGGGTTGCTGCACACCCAGGAGGTACGGTAAAGGGTATGACTACTCTAAAACCAAAGAACTGCTGTACACCCAGAACGGAATGGTAAGGATTATGCCTACATCAAAACCATGGGTTGCTGCACACCCAGGGGGGACAGAGCGTCGAGCTTCGGCACCTACAGGTTAAACTCCTAGGGGTAACTTGTCTTTGTATTTGTTTTGATATGTTTGGTGTTAACAAAAGTCTTGTTGCTATCAAAACAACATCAGGGCAAAAGGTCTTCCAGTGCTAGAAAAACAATGTCAATTTGTTTTGATGACAAATCGACATTAGTGCTGCATATGAGCATAGTGTTAGCTTTAGCTAGCTAGTTGTTGCTTGGCTGCTGATCTTTTGTGCTATTTTTGTTGCCTGCTTAGTGAATGGAGAGATGTAAAATAAATGTTTACTTTATATCTTCGCCGTGGGCATATCCCACAAAATCTTCTTAGGGCAAATAGTGCTGAGCTCAAAATGTCAGTCCAACCCAGAGAATAAACATTACCCACATTTATCCTTTTTATTTTTTTATTTTTTATTTTCTACTGTTGACTGGACATGGCAGTAGAGTAATGTAAAAACAAAAACTACACCAGACAATAGTGACAAACATTTCTAGTGTACCTACTGATCTTTGAATGCTAGATTTGATAGTTTACCCATTTTCTGTCTGCTTGTTTGTTTGCACTCAATCTCGCAAGCTACAGCTTTTCCTTTCTTATGTACCCAGAGTAAAGAACGCAACTGGCATGGCTTCTGAAATTGTCAATGCCAAACCCTGGTGGGTTTAAAGGCTGGGGATCATAAAGATCTCTAAAATCAACAAAAGGACGCGTTGGCGCACAAATGAAGATTTACAGACCAGATTCCAAGAAGTGAAAGAAAGGATGCTGGCTGCAAAACCCTCATTAATGTGACGCTCCACCACGAAATGAGTCGTGTAGCTCCTGACCCACTTTTCCGCTAGCAACTCATTAAAGGTAGGTGGGGGTGAAGTTGTCGATTTTGATATTTTGATTGATTATAGAACTATAGCCATTATTATACCTTGTAATGAAATATCAGTTCATGATTTTGTATCTTTTTGGTTTTAAACGCGTTTTAAAAATACCAAAGCTCTCATTCTGGCCACTTATTAGGATGCTAAACTTGTCCATTTCTCATTTGTTATTTTCTGCTGTCTATCATTTCAAGGTGTAATAACTTTTAATAGATTTGTCCGATTTTCAATCTGTTTTTTTGTATTTTATGGCCATATTATTGCAATTAATAACATGTAAATAACTAAACAATTGACCTCTGGTGCAATGCGACTCCTTATGTGGTGGAGCGTCATATTTGTGTCCCAACAATTGACCAGACTAAGGAATAGGTGAAGGTGAAAGTCCCGTTTGTATAACCTTTGGGTTCCTTTCTATCTGTTCCTGAATGGATGCATTGCATATGCACATACATATCCTGTAATTCATAATCAGAGTTCTATATTGAATTAAAAAAAAAACTGAAACCATTCAGCATGCACCCAAAACTTTGCCAGCATATTTGGTCATGTCGGCAGCTTTAAAACCCGGACAATGTTGACAGTTTTATTTAGTAGACACAGGATAGTCAGAACTTAGATAACTCCTCCTTAACACAGCTATACCAGGTACAGTATTGTGTAGAAATCACCTGTGCCAAGATCATCTCTGCTTCCTCTTTGCTGACGGCCAGGAAGATGGGCACCGTGGTGTTGCGGTGACTGAAAGTCCGTCATTGAAGACCTTGTGCTCCAGGTCCTCCTGTGTGAAGTCCTCCACCGTGATCATGGCTGCCTCTATGTGCAGCGAGGACAGGAAGCTGGCTGTGGAGGCGCCGTGTCAATGTCTGCAACATTTCATTGTTTCTGCTGGTCATTTCTCGTGCAGATGAGGTTTCTCTCCTTTTTACTCTGTCTCTGTATGCACGTCTCTCTTCTCTCTTCTTCTGTCTCTTTGTCTGTGTATGTGCCTCTGTGTGCCTTTTACTCTTCTCTGTATGCTCGTCTCTCTGTCTTTGTCTCTCTTCTTATGTCTCTTTGTCTGTGTATGTGCCTCTGTGTGCCTATACCTTTAATTTTGTTGATATGTGTAATACAGCAAAGATTTTCTTTGTCGTGAGAAAACTATCCATATAGAGTATTTTCTTCAGCATTTTATACCAAATAGTCTGATGCTAAATACCTGCCATTTTAAAGTATGGGGCGCCTAGATAAAGAAATTTTCTTGAACGTTGTAAATCTGTTTTACCTGTTTGATTAACGAAGGGTGTTAAAAAAGAAAAAAAAAAAAAAAAACTAGAAAAAAACAAACCAAAAAACCTTAACGCCTTAGAGATTAAAATATCAATAATGAAGGCATTACAAGTATATAAAACCTTCATTTTGTGCACCATCATACTAGCTTTCAAAAATTAAGTGGAATGATGGCAGGCTACCCTGGAAAGTTTAAACTCCGTTTGATTCAGAAATTATCGATGAAACTAATTAATAGAAACTGTATGTTTATATTTCAAACGCTGTATAATTTAGATCTACATAAAACTTACTGGGTAGCTGCTGTACATTTTTTATATATATCGTACGGTGTCTGATTAAATACAGTAGTGGATAAATTGTATACCTACTCTACATTTTCATTTATAAACTCAAAACTACAAGTAATGCAGCTACAAGACAACAAAATCTCTGGAACAAAAATATGGGCGGCACTCACATCTTGAGAATAGACAATCATGAGATGAGTGGCGGACAGAAAGGTCAGGGTGTCAGCAACAACCTGGGGTAACAAGCGGTAGGCCTGGGTGGTTCGGAAGGAACTGCCCTGCCACGTGACGGAGTCACATGACCGCTCCCGCTCCGCCCTCAGCAATGACAGGGGGAACTTGGTGGTGTCCATTCTCAGGGAAAGATGGCGATGGAAATGGCAGCTGCCTATGGCCACAAAGGCCACTGTGCTGGAGTTGATCAACTCACAGACTGAAATGAAAAAAGAAAAGACATGGCTCTTTGTCTGTCATGGTCAAAGAGGACACAAGTACAGGGGTATACTCTGAAAGTGAAATAAGCAGCTGCCATAGCAGCGATAAGCAGTTGCGAAATAAACAAAAAAATAAACACGAGAGTGACTAGACACAGGCTGTGACATATGAACACAAAGGGACACTCTTACAGGTACATACATACATACGCACAGATACATATAGACACACGCAGACGCACATAGATGCACACAAATACACACAAACACAAATACACACACACACAAACACACACACACACACACGCACACGCATGCACGCATACACATACGTGCACGCGCGCACACACAAACACACACGCGCGCACACGCGCGACAAAAGGACAGACGGGCGGACTAGCAGACGGATGGCTGGAGGACTCTCTCTCAAACACACTCACACGCCCGCACATGCATGCGTGAACGCTCGCACGCACACACACACAAACACACAAATACACACAAGCACGCGCACACACACACGCACGCGCGCGCGCGCTTGCCATACACACATTTATGCACAGACACAGACACAGACACAGACACACACACACTTACACACACACAGACACACACATACACACTCACAACACACACACGCACACACACACACACGCACTCACGCACGCACGCACGCACACACACACACACACACACACACACACACACACACACACGCACACCCACACACACACACACACACACACACACACACACACACACACACACACACACACAAACACAAACACACAAAACCTATACCACTTTATGTCACAGCAGATTTCTCTGCGTGAAAGTCCGGCTGCTCTCCCCAGGAAGAGCACGTTGCCACAAATGTAGCGCCACCCATTAGTTTTTTTTTTCGTTTTTTGTCTGCATCTATATTTGTTTCCCTCTCTCAGTGGCTTTTTTCTACAGAATGTTGCTAGAGACAACTCTCTGGTTGCCGTGGGTACTTTTAGGTGTGCTAAATTAATAATGATGTGTATCACACAGAACCTCGGCTTATCGTCTCATCCGAAAGACTATTTTATTTGCATTTTATTTTATACCCCTTTATGTCACAGCATATTTCTCTGCATGAAATTCGGGCCGCTCTCCCCGGGGAGAGCGCGTCGCCACAAGCGCAGCGCCTACCCATTACATATATATATCTATATATCTATACATATCTATACATATCTATATCTATCTATCTATCTATCTATGTATCTATCTATCTATCTATCTATATATCTATCTATATATATCTATATATCTATCTATCTATCTATCTATCTATCTATCTATCTATCTATCTATCTATCTATCTATCTATCTATATATATATATATATATATATATATATATATATATATATATATATATATATATAGCCCCGAGCCACCCTGGGGACTCAAACACCCCAATTCTTCCTCAGGGATGGTGTCTAAACACGACACCTGCGTGCATGCTTTTTTTTTTTATAAATAATTTTGTCATCGGCTCCTACCGGCGCACAACGGCATGATCTTGCGAAAGGCGGAACGCGGTTCTAACGGGTGCGTAAGATGTTCTGCGTGCGTTCGCACACGGGGCCTCGGTTTATAGTCTCGTCCGAATGACTCAGTTCGATTTTTTAGTCAAACTGGGAGAAAGGGCGAGGCTGGGAATCGTACCCAGAACCTCACGGTTTACTTGTTGGCAGGCGAACAGCTAAACCATCCTCCCACCTTCCGCCTCGCACACAGACCACCATTCTTGGTCTTATGGATGGGGTAAAAAGTTTTGGGCACAAGCGGTGTTCGAACCTTGGCACACTTTCGACCCAGACTATTCACTTCCTAGGTAGGCGCATTACCTCTAGACCATCGATCCACCGAGGGAAAACAAATTTAAGTAAGCAGGACACGCTATATAATGTTTTATCTTTACAAATTTCCTCTTTCGTTAGGAGTGTGCAGAATGCGTGGAATATATTCACTTAAGAACTCATTGCCTGTTTGTTCATTCCTGTGCCTTTCCTTGTATAATGTATGTGCATATCTGTTTGCGTGTCCATAATTATAATTATCATGTCTACTCTTTTTCTTGCCCTGAATAGATTTTTTTCTAAGCTAATCTCAGCCTAGGCTCTTTGTCTCTTTGTCTCTACATTTTCCCGTCTATCAATCTATTAAGTATATCTATCTGCAAATGTAGCGGTAGACCGACTATACTTTACAAGCGTTTAAAATAAATATCAAGATGATTTCATTCAGTCAAAGTATACATCAACTTTATTCAAAAGCAAAGTAACGACATAGAAATAACAACAACAACAAAAAACCCTAATCATTTTCATGATGCTCATTTGTATACTGATTTATTTGGTCAACAAACAGCACACATCTCATGCACGGGCATTGATCTGGACGCAGAGTGATAGCTTTTTTCTCTTCAGTCTGCCATCAGCATTTCCCCTGAGTAGCTTCTCTCACAACACAACAGGGTCCTATCAGATCCCCAGCCTACTGTAGTTCCCGTAACGGTGTGATGAGTTCCGGAAATCATTCAGGCAGGCTGCTGCTGTTGGTCATGCCATGCTTCGCTCAGTAAGTGGGAAACACACACACACACACACACACACACACACACACACACACACACACACACACACACACACACACACACACACACACACACACACACACACACACACACACACAGGGGGACGGATAGCCTAGTGGTTAGAATAATGCGCTGGCAATTTGACGACCCGGGTTCGAGTCCGGTCGAGGAGAATTTTCCCCTGGAGTTAACATCAGTGTTGACTCCACTCTCCCCAAAAGTCCTTCGGATGAGACTTTAAACCGATGCCCCGTGTGCGAACGCATGCAGAATACCTTGCGCACACGTTAAATCCTGTTCCGCTTTTCGTAAGAGTAGGCCATCGTGTGCCGGTGGGAACAGATGACATTTTGTATTTTTGTATTTTGTACCCTTTTATGTCACGGCAGATTTCTCTGCGTGAAATTCGGGCTGCTCTAACCGGGGAGAGCGCGTCGCCACATGTGCAGCGCCTACCCATTTGTGACGCTCCACCACATAATAAGTCGGAGTGCACCAGCGGTCAATTTTTAGTTCATGACATATTATCAATGTGCAGTAAAGTGGCTATCAAATATAAAAAACAGATTGAAAATCGGACAATTCTGTGCAAAGTTATTACAAATTGAAATGATAGACTGCAGGATGTGACAAAATGAGAAACGGGCAAGTTTATT
>CM060316.1:78817274-78839774 GCA_030674155.1 Stramonita haemastoma | reverse complement strand
ACACACAACACACACACACACACACACACACACACACACACACGCACGCACGCAAGCACACACGCACGCACGCATGCATGCACGCACGCACGCACACACACACACACCACCACCACCACCACCACCACCACCAAAAAAGACAGACTCATAAAATACAACTCCATGGAATTTTTTTAAGGGAACGAATGGATCACTCTCCCAAAAGGCGGTACGGGTTTTAACGCGTGGCGAAAGATGTTCTGTATTCATTTGTACACAGCGTCTCCGTTTTAAAGTCTCATCGGAATGATATTTGATGGAGTGGAGTTGGTACAAATGTTAGCTCCACAGGGAAAACACAACCCAACAAAACCTTGAAGAAACGAGTGCCTCGGAGGTGGCCTGGATCCCACCCAGGCCGTCAGTCAGATCACGACCACAGCGCTCTAGCAACTACGCTATCCCGTTCCACACACACATTCCTGCACGCGTTAAAACCCATTTCTCTGTCCAAGGAGGGTGTGCTAGTTGTGAATAATAGCACAGGGGGACAATATAACCACTCCCATCTTAAGAAAAAAATATCGATCTGGAGACTAGACCGTTACGCCTCGCCAGGCTTAGTGTTTCCACGGCAACATAATGAAAATTTCAGGGCCACAGTCCGTTGACTTCAGAGTCTGAAGGGTGGGAGAGATTGCAAGGGGAAAAAACATCAAACTTATATACTCCATTTTTAGCCTTCCGTGCTGTTCATAGAACAGTGAAATCATAGAACAATAAAACAGTGATAACTCTTGGTTTAGCTAGGCATTCAAGTGAAAGATCCTTTACGTGAAATGTCTTATCTGATGAAGTCCATATAGAATCTCAATGTTTGCTGAAAGTGACGATGATGATGATGATGATGATGAGGAGGAGGAGGAGGAGGAGGAGGAGGAGGATTGCAATTATCAGTATTGTTGATTTGGTTGTTATCATTACTGCTCTCATTGTTATTGTTGTTGCTAGTCGTCGTCGTCGTCGTCGTCGTCGTCGTCGTCGTCGTCGTCATCGTTGTCGTCGTCGTCGTCGTCGTCGTCGTCGTCGTCGTCGTCGTCGTCGTGTAGTAGTAGTAGTAGTAGTAGTAGTAGTAGTCGTAGTCGTAGTCGTAGTAGTAGTAGTAGTAGCAGCAGCAGCAGCAGCAGCAGCAGCAGCAGCAGCAGCAGCAGCAGCAGCAGCAGCAGCAGTAGCAGTAGTAATAGTAGTAGTAGTAGTAGTAGTAGTAGTAGTAGTAGTAGTAGTAGTAGTAGTAGTAGTAGTAGTAGTAGTAGTAAACATAGAGCCATCACGTATACACGCTGAATAGATTCGAACTCCCGAACTGATGGAGCCATAGGAATGACAATCCAACAATCACTCCACTGAGCGTGAGCGCCTGTCATGCACAGCAGGGGGAAACTGCTGTGTCAACATCCTGCAGTGGCCTCGTCCATCCCTGCCTTCCTCTCTGTCACTTGGCAGCATTGATTGAACTGTGTTCCCCGGGGTAGCTTTGGGATCGCCACATGGCCACCATACAAGGTGAATTTATGATATTCAACAAACCAGAATTTAGGACTCAGGTTTGTATGCAAGTTATCTCATCTGCTCTTAAGGCACGCGTACATACGCGCACACAAACGAGACAAACACGCACATACACACGTACGCGCGCGCGCACACACGCTATGGAATACAACAGGGATCAATACTAGGACCACTTCTTTTCTCCATTTATATTAATGACCTGCCTCTGCATATCCATTGTTCATGTCAAATGTTTGCTGATGATACATCAATTCAATGTAACAACGTTGATCCAAACCAGTTTGTAAATGATATGCAGACTGATATCAATAAACTTATCGAATGGACAGAACTCAATTAATTCAAATAAAATAAAATATGACAACACAAACACAGCCTGCAATCGTTTAGTGACCTACAGAACGGAAAGTCTTTGCCAGGCTTGATTTGCTTGAAATAAAACTACGTGAAAAGTTCAGCACATAGGCCAATGATTCCTGACCGAGCTATGATGAGACAGAATGGAAAAGAGACAGAGACCAATCTTAGTTTGTGAGTCCAGATTATTTACAGCTGTACAGAGTGAGATCCACCAAGAGACAGAAGTCGGCTCTTGTCATAAATTTAGTCAGCGTGTTATGATTACGGGTATTGAACTTGAAGGTTTATGGGTATACGCTTAAGAACCACGGGTACATAAACAGAGATCACGGGTATGTATTTAACGAACACTTGTAAGGATCATAAATATTTACTTAAGGATCACGGTTATGTACTCTAATATCAAGGGTACGTACTTAAGTATCACATGTATGCACTAAAGGATCACGGGTACCTAAGGATCACGGGTATGTAGCTCAGAATCAGGGGCATGTACTTAAAAATCACGGATATGTACGTAAGGGTCACGGATATGCACTTAAGGATCACAGGTATTCACTTAATGATCACTGGAACGTATTTGAGGATCACGGGCATGTATTTAAGGACCACATGCATGTACTTAGAGATCAAGGTTTCGTACTTAAGTATTACGGTTATGCACTAGGATCACGGGTACGCACTTCAGGATGACGGGTATGCACTTCAGGATCACGAGTATGTACTTAAGGATGACGAGTATGTACTTAAGGATGACGAGTATGTTCTTAAGGATCACGAGTATGTACTTTTTTTGTATTTTGTACCACTTTATGTCACAGCAGATTTCTCTGCGTGAAATTCGGGCTGCTCTTCCCGGGAAGAGCGCGTCGCCACATGTGCAGCGCCTACCCATTTTTTTTTCCTGCATGCAACTGTATTTGTTTCCCTATCAGAGTGGCTTTTTTCTACCGAATTTTGCCAGGAACAACCCCTTGTTGCCGTGGGTTCTTTTACGTGCGCTAAATAGTGATGTGTAACACACGGGACCTCGGTTTATCGTCTCATCCGAAAGACTTGAGGATCACGAGTATGTACTTAAGGATCACAGGTGTACACTTAAGGATCGCAGGTGTGTACTCAGGGATCACTGCTAAGTACTAACAGATTGCGGGTAGGTACTAAAGCATCAGGGTGTACACTTTTGAATCACGAGAATGTACTTATTGATTACGGGTAATGCCCTTCAAAGTCACGGGTATGTTTTTAGCGATGGCGGGTTTGCAGGTTAGGAAAGCGGGTACGTGCTTATGGATTACGGGTATGTACTTAAAGGCTACGAGTATATACTTAAGGATCGCGGGTATGTACTTGAAGATCCCAGGTATGTACTGGAGGATCTTAGGCAAGTACTTAAGGGACATGGGTATGTATTTGAAGCTCACGGGTATGTACTTAACATTTTAAGCATCAAAACGCATACGAATGTGTCTCTGTATTTTGTAGTCTGTTTTGATTTTAACGTTTTCTTTATAATCAAAAACTTCGTAAGTAAACGTCTGAAGACAACACTGAAAGAGGTTGTTTTTGATTTGTGGTTTCTTTTTGGTTCTTTGTAACGACGGTATAACTATGGTTCACAAACTGGTGTGCCATGCTTATCTTAAGTTTCGTTTTCAATGATTCTTTCGTATCATGTTGGAGTTAACAGAATGACATAATGCACGCTCAAGTCAACACAAGTATGTGCCGAGTCTGATTTATACACTGTGAACCGAGTTTGAGTTTGAACGAGCGACACAGTATCACCAGTCTTGTCTGTCTGTTTGATCAGTAATATTGTCTGTCTGTCAATCGTTTGTCTGTCTCTCTGTCTGTCTGTCTCTCTATCTGTTGTCTGTCTGTCTATGTATTTATTTCCCTACGTTTCTGTATATCGGAATCATTCTCCTCCATTCACTCTCTGTCTCTCTGTCTCTGTCTGTCTGTCTGTCTGTCTCTCTGTCTGTCTCCATGTCTCTGTCTTTCTGTCTGTGTGTCTGTCTCTGTCTCTGTATCTCTCTCTCTCTCTATCTCTATCTCTCTCTGGCCTAATCTGAATAAACATTTCGCATTCGCATTCTCTCTCTCTTGCCCGCTCATCATCCCTTCCCTCCATCCTCTCTCCTCCTCTGTCCTCCTCCCCATCCCTCTTTCTCTGAAGCCTCTGTCAGTCAGTCAGTCAGTCAGTCAGGTAGTCAGTCTTTTGATACTGAGACTTACCAGTCCACTGACTCTGGAAGGAGACCGGAATCAAGCGGAAGGCTGTGTGGTAAGCCTGCATGGAGTACAGCTTCTCCACATGGTCCAGCAGCGCCGTGATGTTCTCTGCATAGCCCTCGTTCGGGTCATGGAGAACGCCTGCAATAGGATAGGGGTACACACTGGACAATGGACAATAAGGATATTTAATAGATTCTATGCTAAATACCTTTCAACCCCCTTCTTTTTTTTATTCACATTACACTCTATAATATACAGTATCTGACATGGCGCGTAGATAATTACAAGGAATTGAAGATAAAGCTGCAAATAAACTGAACAGGAAACGAACAACCTACGTACTTGTTAGCAGGCCAACTAAGTAACAAACCAACCGGCTAACCAACAAACCTAGCCAACCAATCAATCAGCAGCCAGCCAACCAGCCAGGCGATGCAGCTATCAACCAAGGAAGATGCCAATCAACCATTTTAGCAAGCATTTGATCAAACAACCAAGGAACCAAGCAAGCAGCCAAGCAAGCAGCCAGCCAAACTGTCAACCAGGTTAGCAAATAGTCAACCAACCAACTAAACAATTAAGCAATCAGCTAAGACTGGTATACAACATGAAAATGGTTGCCAACCTTGGAAACTTGTAAAATAACAGATAGACGAAAGCAAAACGACCTGCACACTACTTGTGTCGCTAAATAAAACATAAACCAAGGTATCAGCCCACATCACAGGAAAGCCAGACAGACAATCATCCAACCAACAAGACAAACAACCTGTCAGCCAAATAGCCAGCCTAGTAATCAATTGATTCAACATCCAGATAACCAATTACCAACTAAGAAGCTGACCTAATCGCTAATTAACCATCAACACAACCAGACAACCAACCAGTCAGCCAGCCAACCAGCCAACCAACCAACCAATTGTGATCCAATCTTAACAGTCAATCAATCAACTAGGAAAGAATCTAAGCAGCCGACCCCGAAAGTAACACAACCATTTGGTTGGCCAGCTAACAAAACAAACGGCCCTAATGGCACAACAACTCACCGATAATAAAAGGACTGGCGGCTCCAGCTATGGCCACAAGGCAGCAGGACAGCAACAGAGCGGACACTGCTAGTCTTCCCATCAGACACGTTTAGCGAATCTCACCCACCTGAAAATAGAGCTGCAAGATTATTGGTGCACACGACTCACACAGTAAAGAGTGGAGCGGAGGGGGTGTTTACAAATATCAGCCAAACCAAAACAAAGCAACACCTAAAAATTAAAAGGTGGTGAAATAACAAACACCTGCAGAAAACAATTGAGAAAGATTGTTGGTGGATTTTTTTTTCGTTTTAGAATACTCAGAATTGAAGCATTATTGTCTTTGTGTCAGCTTTTCTGTCTATTATTGTATGTCTGTCTTTGTCTGTCTCTGTCTCCATCTCTCAAATCAGTCTCTCCATCTCTCTCTCCTCTCTCTCTCTCTCTCTCTCTCTCTCTCTCTCTCTCTCTCCATCTCTCTCTCTTTCTTCTCTCTCTCTCTCTCTCTCTTGCGCACACACACACACACACACACACAAACACACACACACACACACACACACACACACACACACACACACACACACACACACACACACACACACACACACACACACACTGATCCGGGTTCGAATGTCGTTCAAGAGGATTTTCCTCTGGAGTTAACATTCGTGCCAATTGCACTACGCTCAAAGTCCTTCGGACGAGACAATAAACCGAACCAAGGTCCCGTGTGCAAACGCACGCAGAACCTCTTGCGTACACGTTAAAACCCATTCCGCTTTTCGGATGAGTAGGCCATTGAGTAGCGGTGGTAACCGATGACAGAGTTTTCAAAACTGCATACGCACAGGGTCCAGATTTAGAAATGCACATGAACGTTCCATTAATTTCATCATAAAAGAATGATTTTTAAAATATGCAATGAAATAAAACAAAAGCTAAAAACAAAATCACACACACACACAAACACACACACACACACACACACACACACACACACACACACACACACACACACACACACACACACACACACAGAACATCTTGCGCACACGTTCAATCCTGCTCAGCTTTTCGTAAAAGTAGGCCATCGTGTGCCGGTGGGAACAGATGACATTTACAAAACTGCATACACACGGGGAATGGACGTAAAAAAGCACAAGAGTGCTTATTCCATTATCCCCGATATAAAAGAATAAATCAAATCAAATAAATCACACACACACACACACACACACACACACACACACACACACACACACACACACACACACACACACACACACACACACAGCCACCACTCAGTTTCAACCATAAACAGCAACAACAATAACAATAACAATAGTAGTTGCAACAACAGCTACAACAACCATCACATCAACTTCGACAATGACACAGAAAGGCAAACAACGTACCATTGCCTAATCTATATGAGGAATGCTCGCTCTAGTCTCATTCACCCCAGGCTGAGTCTTCCTTTTAAACACAACCATTTTTGCTCGGTATCTCTAAAAGCTTTGCCCCGGAGACAAAAAGGGATCAATGCTCTACATATCATTACATAGCAGAAACTGAAAAGTGCATGTACTCGTATGTATACACGCACATACATTCATGTGGTTCTGCTCTTGTGTGTACACACAAATGCATAATAATGCATACATACAGACATACGTAATTGCATGCGCTCTCGCATATATGCACACACTTTAGACGCATCTACACATAATCAAACACACAAACGCACGCAATGACACAGTCGCGGATACATAAACACAACACAGAAGCATGCACCACACACACACACACACACACACACACACACACACACACACACACACACACTGATAAAAATGCTATCCCAGAATATAATTACAGCCTTGCTGACTAGAACAAATTTGATACTGTTGAAGCAACGGTAAATACAGAGTATCAAAGGTGATGATGTCAATGTTCTTTTCCAAAAATTTACAGATCTATACAATTTTAGGAGCTGCTGACTGTTCAGTTCCTAAATTTTCATCTTTAAAATCCAACACACATTCAGGTTATATGGTTGAATGCTTTTTGTCAGAAAGCTGTAAATGAGAAAAAAGAAGAAAAAATATTTAAAAGAGAGAAATGAAAAAAAATATCTTGATGAAAAGAGCAAAACACTGCATGCAACAGAACAGGCTAAGCGCAATTTTTGGAGCAGTTTTTTTAACAAAAGATGCTTTCAATTATACAGATCTAAAAAAAAAAAAAAAGTGTGGAAAATATTCAATGGCATAAAAAAATGGGGTTTGTTTTACAGATATGTCCAATCAAAATACAGGAAAAAGAAGTTCTTTCTGATTCAGAAAAATCTGAAAATTTTGTAAACATGTTTCCCGATACTATGAGTGGTCACAACATTTTAGATAAATCTAAAACTTTTAGAGAAACTTGAGGTACAGAAAGATGAATATTTAGATCCAGATTGCAATATCGCACACTTATGTGAATGCCCCTATTACGTTGCAAGAAGTAAGAGATGTAACTTTCTCTCTACCCACTAAAAAGACATCAGTGTGTAAGGATTCACTATCGAATGAACTACTAAGGCATCTCCCTAATAATTGGTTAATCTTGTTGTTAGACCTTTTCTAACACTGCTGGATTAATGGGTTATACCTCGATAATAGAAACCTATGAAATCTATTTTGATGCCACTATTAAAGCAAAGAAAGAGGAATAAGAACCAATAGCACTAACTTCACGTACAGGAAAATTGATGGAAAAAATAATCTTAAACAGGCTGACATATTTTTGTGATAAAAATAAAATTATACCTATAAATCAGGCATGATTCGTCAAGGTAGATCTACAGTTGATCATTTAGTGGAACTAACCACTCGTGTTAAACATCAGTTTGCTCGCAGAAAGAATGTTCTCGACACATTTTTTGACGTACATAAGGCATGTGATCATGCGTGACATGAGAGATTGCTTTATAAACTGAAATCTATTAACCTTTCTGGCAGTATTTACTTCATTATTTCTTTTTTTGTCAGAAAGAATAATTCAAGCTAAAGTTCTATCTATCTATCTATCTATCTATCTATCTATCTATCTATCTATCTATCTATCTATCTATCTATCTATCTATCTATCTATCTATCTATCTATTTATCTATCTATCTATCTATCTATCTATCTATCTATCTATCTATCTATCTATCTATCTATCTATCTGTCTGTCTGTCTGTCTGTCTGTCTGTCTGTCTGTCTGTCTGTCCTATCTATCTATCTATCTATCTATCTATCTATCTATCTATCTATCTATCTATCTATCTATCTATCTATCTATCTGTCTGTCTGTCTGTCTGTCTGTCTGTCTGTCTGTCTGTCTACCTATCCCTTAGTCTGGCGACCGTGGGGGCACCCTGAAGACTTGACAACCAGTTCCCTCCATTCCTCTGTCTGTTCTGCCTTTCTCAAAGTTTCGTTGAGTTCTAGGCCTGTCCATTCGCTGATGTCCTCCCATCTCTTCCTTGGTCTGCCTCTCTGTTCTGTTCAGCACTTCTGTTTATTTTTTCCCCGTCTAAAATTATTAAATGTGAATAGACGTTCAACTGCACACACACACACACACACACACACACACACACACACACACACACACACACACACACACACACACACACACACACACACAACACAACACAACACAACACAACACAACACAACACAACACAACACAACACAACACAACACACACGCACGCACGCACGCACGCACACACACACACGCACACACACATGCGTGCGCACGCACGCGCGTGTGTGTATGCATGTGTGTGTCTGCGTGCGTGTGTGTATATGTGTCTGTTTACAACCAGTTAATAACGGTCGAAGTGGCTTTAATTACAAAACAGATGGAAAGCATATTTACCCATAGAGCTGGCTTTTAAGATCTAACAAAACAAAGAGGGAATGGTGTTTACTAACCCAACTTTGAATATTTGAAAACATAAATTGGCTTCATGAACCTAGACAACAGATAAATGTATGTGTTCGTTTGTGGCCACTTCATCATAATTCAAAAAACATATAATAGTCTTTGTTTCCTATATCAATATTCTGTACTGAAAGCAAACATGTAAATTTTTACTTTAAATTTCAACTAAGGCATTAAAAGAATATCGAATTCTAGCAAAGGTCCTGCATACTTCCACTTTTGAATGTTTGAATTCGATAATGCTCAGGTTGATGAAATTTTTGCTAAAGAAGATGTTATATCATCTTGTTAAATATCCCATGGCCCATACAATCTGAATAATGGTTGCAAAATATTGTTTAGAACAAACACGTGTCAACTGAACGAATTATTTCAGATGAATGAAGAAGGAATTACTTTTAATTCATTAAATACTGGGCACATCCCTCTTGGATAACCATTGAACTTGTTTCAGAGAGAAAGCAACTATGCAGTATACATCGGTTTTGCCCTTTGAAATTGAATGTATCTGAAAACACATGCAAATGTTTTCATTCATGAGCTATAGTTATTATTATAGCTAATACCAAACAGTGTCAAAGTTTACAATCTGGAGTAACACTGTTTCAGTGTGATGACCTGTATGTGCTCTTCCAAAAAGAAGAGAAAACCACTTGGAGATGAAAACTGTCGAGCTACATGGCCAGGTTTTTCGAAAACTGTCATGAACACAAACATCATGTTTAAATGAATTCGATGAGTGATTCAGAGTGCTTATTTAAATGAATTCGATGAGTGATTCAGAGTGCTTATTTAAATGAATTCGATGAGTGATTCAGAGTGCTTATTTAAATGAATTCGATGAGCGATTCAGAGTGCTTATTTAATGGATTCGATGAGCAATTTAGAGTGCTTATTTAAATGAATTCGATGAGTGATTCAGAGTGCTTATTTAAATGAATTCGGTGAGTGATTCAGAGTGCTTATTTAGATGAATTCGACGAGTGATTCCGAGTGCTTATTTAAATGAATTCGATGAGTGATTCAGAGTGCTTATTTAAATGAATTCGATGAGTCATTGAGAGTGCTTATTTAAATGAATTCGATGAGTGATTCAAAGTGCTTATTTAAATGAACTCGATGAGTGATTCCGAGTGCTTATTTAAATGAATTCGATGAGTGATTCAGGGTGCTTATGCAAATGAATTCGATGAGTCATTGAGAGTGCTTATTTAAATGAATTCGATGAGTGATTCAGAGTGCTTATTTAAATGAATTCGATGAGTGATTCAGAGTGCTTATTTAAATGATTTCGATGAGTGATTCAAAGTGCTTCTTTTGAGTGATTTCCACGCTGTTAAACTGGAAAACTGACACTAACATCCCCACATCACCACCAACAACAGCAACAGCAACGACAGCAACAACACAACAATGATAACAATGTGCAATTACTTGAAAAAGAAAAAGTCGCGCAATACACTAGTTATAGAAACCAAAGCTATGACAAACATTAACTTTGCATGTTATATCCTTTAAAATAAGAGGTGTTTTGTTTTTTTTAGAAACCGATTGCTTTCATGTCTTCAGTACAGTTTTTCTTCTTCTTTTTTTTTCGTTCCTCAGCCAGAGCTACAGGGAGCATCAATGGTGTGGCTTATGCGCGGGCTACTTGTTTTCTCCCCCACCATTCAGGTAGCCACATTCCAACTTCAGATACAAGTACAGTTTTATTTGCGTGTTAAAGTAGAATAGGTAACGAGTTTACACAAGAAAACCCTCTGACATTTTTTCTCACAGTCAATGATCATTGACTGTCTGTGCTGAGAGTAGTGTGGCTGGTGGCCGATCATTTGATTTGATTTGATTTATTTCTTCTTTTATATCGATTTTTGATTTGATTTATTCTTTTATATCCAGGATAATGGAATAAGCACTCTTGTGCTTTTTTTTACATCCAGTCCCCGTGTGTATGCAGTTTTGTAAATGTCATCTGTTCCCACCGGCACACGATGGCCTACTCCTACGAAAAGCGGAACAGGATTTTAGGTCGACAGTTTTCATCTCCAAGTGGTTTTCTCTTCTTTTTGGAAGAGCACATACAGGTCATCACACTAAATAGAAAAACAGTGTTACTCCAAATTGTAAACTTTGACACTGTTTGGTATTAGCAAGATGTTCTGCGTGCGTTCGAACACGGGGCCTCGGTTTACAGTCTCATCCGAAAGACTTTTGGGGAGAGTGGAGTCAGCACTGATTTTAACTCCAGGAGAAAAAACCCTCGACCGGGCGTCAAACACAGGTCGTCAAATTGCCAGCACAGTGTATTGACCATTAGACTATCCCGTCCCCCTTAGAATAGAAGAGGCAGGGTGCATATGACGAGATCGGAATGAGGTGTGCTGAAGTAATGCCTCTATGCAGAAAAAAGAGAACCATAGACCATGTAGACCCACTACCAGACATGGGGAAATAATGTTTACACTGGGTTTTTTCGGTTTAAAGTGTTTGAAAACGATCAACCACATTCCGTTCTAACAAACTGACAATATAGAAAAGGCGCTCAGACTAGCGGAATCGATAGCGCTATGTGAACGGAAGTGATACGGTTATGTCTAGCAACATTACCTGATTACTTTTATCGATTGATAATATGAGTGACTTAATATTCATAATCGAGCCTTGACCTAAATAGTCCTTTTGGGGGTTGAGGGATACGTTGGTCGAATTTTCTCCAGGCTGGTCTGTCTGTCTTCAGCCTTTCGCAGCAACACAGCCGCTTCAAGGCCAGTGCAGTCTTTACTTATTCTTCGTCCGCTTCTTCATCTGTCGGCATGTGCACTGTCCTGCCTCAAATGTCACCAGTTGTTGCAATAGAAGTGTGAAGCTTGACGTGACCAAACCACGCCCGCTTCCTCCCCTCTTTACAACCGCCAGAAGGTCCTGTCTGTCTGTCTGTCTGTCTGTCTGTCTGTCTATATATATGTTTTGTTTCGTTTTGTTTAAATAATTATCAGTGTATCAAGTTAGATATTACGCATTTTGTAGAATGTATCCCATTTTCTTCTTTTAAAATATCATAGGTTGCACTGCTGTTGTTGGTGATGCTGGTTTGTAGGGGTAGGGAAGGGGTTTCCTAAGCTTTATTCCCTGATCAGGGCAAGGGCCGGATGATGATACTTATTCTGTATATGTATCCCTTGAAATATAATTATTATTCAAAGATTATTCATTCTGTCTCCTCCCTCCTCCTCCCTCCCTCTCTCTCTGTCTCTGTCTGTGTCTCTGTCTCTCTGTCTCTCTATCTCTATCTCTCTCTCTGTAAATTTAATTTACAGGACAGTATATGCATTTTAGAGTCAAGTATATACATTTTAGAGTCAGGTGTATACATTAATATAATTATTAGAAACAACAGCCCATTTACAATTTCTCAAATAAACCACCACTCAGACAGCAATGTCCTCTCCTCTGTTCCATGCTTATGGATTTTTCATAAAATGAATAATGTTTCAACCATGTGTATTTAGAGTTTTCCCATAACATTAAAGATATATGAACAAACTACAATCAGATAATCAGGTATTAAAAGAATAGAAGTGATTTGTAGAGATAGATCAAGACACACCAGGAGTGAAGGTGTGTTACCTCGTGCAATATTCATCCATCCACTCATCTGTCCATCGATGCGATCATCCATCCTCATCATTTTCTAATACGCCGACACATTCATTTTAGCTACCTGCTACCTAGTAATACTTTTAAAAATTATTTTATTTCGAAGGTAATGGAATAAACATTCGTGTGCTTTTTTACATTCAGTGCCTGTGTGTACACACTTTTGTAAATTTTGTCATCCGTTCCCACTGACACACTATGCCCACTCTTTCGAAAAGCGGAACGGGTTTTAACGTGTGCGCAAGATGTAAGTAATGCATACAAAAGTCAAGCATACATCATCATCGACACTTAATGTAATAATTCTTATAGTGAATATGAGCACAACCTAAGCGCAGTATATTTTCAAGCATTCGAAAAGTACACCCATACCAATGACAAATTTTTCAATGCTGGGTTTTTCCTCATTTCAGTGATTGTATATATAGGGCACCGGAATTCACCACACACAACGAGATGTGGCTGACAGAAATCAGTGCCAAAAAAAAAACCACAGATAACAAAAAGAATAATGTTTAGAGTGAAAGGACGCAATAACCACAATGGATGGGGCATTACTGGATAAATATCCTGAGAAACTGACATGAAGTCTGCAGCTATTTTAAACTGGATTTGGGTAGGAGCCACTCCTCTCTCTGTCTCTGTCTTTCTCTGTCTGCCCCTTCTAGTGTCTGTCTGTCTGTCTGCGTCGTCTGTCTCTGTCTGTCTGTCTGTCTGTCTGTCTGTCTGTCTGTCTGTCTGTTTTGTCTGTCTGTCTGTCTGTCTTCTTCTTCTGCTCTGTCTTCTCGTCTGTCGTCTGCTCTCTCTCTCTCTCTCTCTCTCTCTCCTCTCTCTCTCTCTCTCTCTCTCTCTCTCTCTCTTCTCTCTCTCTCTCTGCTTGCGTGCTTGCGTCCTTGCGTGCGCCCGTGCGAGCATGCGTGCGTATGTGTGTGTGTGTGTGTTGTGTGTGTTTGTGTGTTGTGTGTGTGTGTGTTGTGGTGTGTTGTTTTGGGGTGATGTGTGTATGTGTGTGTGTGTGTGTGTGTGTGGTGTGTGTGTTGTGTGTGTTGTGCGGCGCGTGGCGCGCGCGTGTACACATAGAGAGGAACGAGGAAAGAAGGTAAAGGTAGGAGAAAAAAAAAAGAACGAAGACAGAGAGAGAGAGAGAGATAGAAGCAGAGAATAGACAGAACAGACAGATTGAAGACAGAGAAAAAATAAATGATACTCACCTA
This sequence comes from Stramonita haemastoma, assembly GCA_030674155.1. Lineage (NCBI taxonomy): Eukaryota > Metazoa > Mollusca > Gastropoda > Neogastropoda > Muricidae > Stramonita > Stramonita haemastoma. The sequence continues at coordinate 78,825,742 of CM060316.1, read as the reverse complement.
CACACACACACCACACACATCACACACACAGCAAGCACGCACACACATACAATCACACACTTACACAACAACACACTTACAACACACTTACACACCACACTACACACACACACACACATCAAGCACACACACACACACACACACACACACACACACACAACAGCACACACACACACACACACACACACACACACACACACACACACACACACACACACACACACACCACGCACGCACGCACGCACGCGCACAGCAAGAGACAAACGCAGAGAGACCATGTTGAAATATTGAACAGTAATTGTGCCGATAGTCCATGTACATTACTTTTCATTCGTTGAACCTGAACACCATTTCCAATGAAAAACTATGTGCAGGGATGAGAACAGGAGAGTTGAATAAATGCAATTACAAAATCATTACTTTTCTAATCTTCAGGGAAATTCTGCGATGCAAAAAAGGGCATGAACAAATCTAGAAAATTATTTTTTTTTATCATTGGAGTAATCTGCTCTCTGTACTGACCTCCATGCCGTATGCGCTCGCTCGATCTGTTGGACTGTCTGTGAGGATTTGCAGTTCTTGTTTGCTGCTGCCCATGAGGTCAATGTCATCTGCAAATCTGAGGTTGCAAAGGGGTCTTCCACCAATGGAGATGGAAGTGTGGTGGTTTTGCAGTGTCTCTGTCATGATGTTTTCGAGGAAGTGGTTGAAGAGTACAGGTGAGATAAAGCAGCCCTGGCGGACCCCAACCGTGGTCTTGAAGAACTCGCCCACGTGATTGTTTATGAAAACTGCACTTCTTGCGTTCTCGCACAGTGCCTTGATGACTTCAATTGGCAGTTGTTAATGTTGAGGTGCCTGAGTACTTGCCAGAGGCCGTCATGCCATACCCTGTCAAAGGCCATTTTTGAAGTCTATGAAATCTGTGGTACAAGTCTTTTCGGTGTTGGAGAGCTTCTCTATCAGAATTCTCAGATTGAAAATTTGTTCCATGGGCTGCGTTTTGGTCTAAAGCCCGCTTGTTCTTCTGCCAGGAGTTTTTCCGCTTGGTTTTACAGTCTGTTGAGCACTACCTGCAGCATGAACTTGCTAGGATGGCTTATGAGACTGATGGTTCTGTAGTTCTGGCATTGCTTAGGTTTCCTTTCTTTGGCAGGGGTATTACAAGAGACTGTGTCCATTCTTTTGGCCATTCTTTGGTGTCATGGATCTTCTGACAAAGTTCTGTAGAATCGCCTTGCTGTTTCATTCCCTCCATTTTTTATGAGTTCAGCTGGGATGTTATCGTTTCCAGGGACTTCCCCTTCTTCAACTGTGTAATAGCTGCATCTACTTCACACCTTAGTATTGGTGGGTCTTTATCTTGGTATTCAGGGGGTTTGTCAGAACTATGTTGGTATCTGGGCGTAGTGGGTAGTTTACAATCCCTCACAGTATTCTGTCTAGCGTTGGAGGATGGCATTGTTTTCCGTTAAAAGATTTCCTTCTTTAGTCTTCAATAATAGAGGCTTTAGGCTGTGTGGTTTTAGTTAGTGCTTTCAGAGTGTCGTAAGCTGTTTTGCTGTTTCCCTTGGTCATTCCAGCTTCGATGTTGTTGCATTGTTCTTCTACCCACGCTTCTTTGGCTTCTCTCATCTTTTTCCTCACTTCTCTGTGGCTATCCATGTGCTTGTTGTTGGCTTCTTGACTTATGAACTTTTGTTTCTTAAGTTGTCTTCTTTTGTCGCAGAGGTCAAGAACCTCATTTGTCACCCAGGGTTTTTTCTTTGTTCTGCTTCTGCCTAATGTTTCTTCTGCTGCTGTCGTTAGCACTTCTTTGATGTTGTTGGCTAGTGTGTCCACATCATTGTCGATGGCTGTGAGTGCGGCGAACTTTCCTCCAATGTTGGCTTGGAAGATCTCAACCACTGTTGGGTCTTTGAGTTTTTCCAGGTCAAATCTTGTGTGGGCTTTTTGGCTGCTGTTTTGCTTTCAGTTTGAGCCTGATGGTGGTAAGTACAAGGTCGTGTCACTGCCAATGTCAGCTCCTGGGAATGTTCTTGTGTTTGCGTTGTTTATGCTGGATTTGAATCTTTGGGTGATAGAATGTAATCAATTTGATTATGAATCAGACCATTTGGTGAGTGCCAGTTTGAAGTTCTAGATGGCTTGTGAGGGTGGAGTGTGTTAGCCAGAGAAATCAAAGATCATGTCAACAGCGCAAGTAATGACATCACGGAAATAAAGATGAATGGAGAAATATTGGAAGAGGTGAGCCAATTCAAATACTTAGGCTCCATCCTATACAAAAGATGGCCCATCAAACAATGAAGTGAAAGCTCGCATTTCAACAGCAACATCTGCTCTAGTCAGACTCGAGAGGATCATCAGAAGCAACAACATCAGCTTCTGCATCAAATACCTCCTCTACAAATCCCTCGTGATATCTATCCTCATATATGGCTGTGAATTATGGACTCTGACAGCAGCGTTAGAGAGGAGAATCCAAGCATTCGAGAACAAGTGCCACAAAGGACTTCTCAAAATATCATACAAAGAACACAAGACTAATAACTATGTCAAAAAAGAAATCAAAAAGCGTGTGGGCCCCCAAGAGCCTTTGCTCTCCACCATAAAGAGGGGAAAGCTGATGTGGTTTGGTCACACCACAAGACACAACACCTTAGCAAAAACCATCTTGCAAGGAACAGTCGAGGGCAAGAGAAGAAGAGGCCGCCTAAAGAAAGCATGGGTTGACAACATCAAAGACTGGACCACCCAACCCCTGCAACACCTCCTACTAGTCACACAGGACCGTGAAGCATGGAAAAAGATCTCTGTTGCGTCTTCTCACATATCCCCCCTACGTCCTTTGGGACACTGGACTGAGTGAATGAGTGAATCTGCTTCTGCCTGCAAGGCTGTGGTGTCGGGTTCTGTGGTGTGACTGTAGCAAAACGTTGTGATTATTTGCTTCATCATTTTCGTCTTTATAACCTTTACATCATTCTTCTCCTCCGTCTTCTTTTTCCATACTCTTCTTTTCCTTGTCATGATCATGATAAAAATACCATTATCACCATCGTCATCATCATAACCATATTCGTTATCATCTTTATCACCAATGTCGTCGTCATTGTGATCATATTCACCCTCCTCCTCCTCATGCTCCTCCTCCACAAACATCATCATCCCCATCACCTCCTTCTTTTCCTCTTCTTCCTCCTCCTCTTTTTCTCTTCCTCCTTTTCCTCCTCCTCATTGTCTTCATGATCTTTACAATTATCATCATGTTCTCCTCCTCACCGTTATGCGTGCGTGCATGCTTGTGTGTGTATGCGTGTGTGAGTGTGAGTGTGAGTGTGAGTGTGAGTGTGAGTGTGTGGTGTGTGTATGTATGTATGTATGTATGTATGTGTGTGGTGTTGTGTGTGTGTGTGTTGTGTGTATGTGTGTGTGTGCGTGTGTGTGTGTGTGGTGTGTTGTGTGTGTGTGTGTGTGTGTGTGTGTGTGTGTGTGTGTGTGTGTGTGTGTGTGTGTGTGTGTGTGTGTGTGTGAGAATCCATGGCTAGCAAAGGGAAACGGGATAGCCTAGTGGTCAGAACATTGCGCTCGTAACTTGACGACCCGGGCCGATTCCCGATCGAGGAAATTGTTCTCTTGGCGTTAACATCAGTGCTGACTCCACTCTCCCCAAAAGTTCTTCGGATGAGACTATAAACCGAGGCCCCGTGTGTGAACGCACGCAGAAAAGCTTGCGCACACCTAAAATCATGTTCCGCTTTTCGTAAGAGTAGGCCATCGTGTGCCGGTGGGAACAGATGACATTTACAAAACTGCATACACACGGGGACTGAATGTAAAAAAGCACAATAGTGTTTATCCAATTATCCTCGATGTAAAAGAATAAATAAAATAGATAAAATAAATAAATGCCTGTGCGCGCGCGCGCGCGTGTGTGTATGTGTGGTGCGCGCGCGCGTGTATGTGTGTGTGAGTATGTGTGTGTGTGTGTGTGTGTGTGTGTGTGTGTGTGTGTGTGTGTGTGTGTGTGTGTGTGTGTGCGTGCGTGCGTGCGTGCGTGCGTGCGTGCGTGTGTGTGTGTGTGTGTGTGTGTGTGTGTGTGTGTGTGTGTGTGTGTGTGTGTGTGTGTGTGTGTGTGTGTGTGTGTGTGAATCCATGGCTAGCAAGCACATACATGTGTGTTCCTGTGCTCGCGTGTGTTTATTTGTTTATGTATGTGGACGTGCTTGTGCATATTCGCATAAATACATATACTTGTGGGTGTGCACGTATGTATGCCGATATATGCATAAGCGCGTAGGTAAGTGTAGCTATACTTGCATATTAAATGCTATTCTTTTACTATGCTGGCTATGCCGTCACGCTTGAACGAGAGTAGTGAAATGGCACAAAGTGTTAAAGGGAGAAAAAAAATAAAAAGCTGCAGTGTATTGATCTCTCATTACACAGATTGCTACTTCTATGTGGGAAATACACAGCTGGTAGCCTGCATAGAATCTAAAATATAAGATAGAAGAAGAGAGAGAGAGAGGAGAGAGAGAGAGAGAGGAGAGAGAGAGAGAAGAGAGAGAGAGAGAGAGAGAGAGAGAGAGAGAGAGAGAGAGAGAGAGAGAGAGAGAGAGAGAGAGAGGGGGGGGAGAGAGGTAAGAGAGAGAAGAGATAGAGAGATAGAGAGATAGAGAAGAGAGAAGAGAGAGAGAGAGAGAGAGAGAGAGAGAGAGAGAGAGAGAGAGAGAGAGAGAGAGAAACAGACAGACAGACAGACAGACAGACAGACAGACAGACAGACAGACAGACAGACAGACAGACAGACAGACTGACAGACAGATGGACACATGGACAGACCTACAGACAGACAAATAGATAGACAGGCAGAGACAGACCAAGAGAAAGAGAGACTGATGGAACGGGTTTTTAACGTGTACGGAAGATGTTATACCTGCATCCGTACACGTGGACCTCCACTAAAAGTCTCATTTCAAGGACATTCAGTTTGAGTTATGTCGTCAACCCTGGAGGATAGGGCGAAATGAAATGTGTAAAGACTTACTTTGAAGCATGCTTCTAGCTTCTAGTCAGCTTCTTGTTGCTCTTTATGTTTATGTATGTATGTATGTATGTATGTATGTATGTATGTATGTATGTATGTATGTATGTATGTATGTATGTATGTATGTATGTATGTATGTATGATGATGCATGCATGCATGCATGCATGCATGCATGCATGCATGCATGCATGCATGCATGCATGCATGCATGTATGTATGTATGTATGTATGTATGTATGTATGTATGTATGTATGTAACCCAAAACATCACGGTTGACTTGTTGGCCATCAAACGTCTTAACCATCGTCTCTCCCTCTTTCTCTCCTATTGAAACGGAAGGCTTTTACAAGTTAAAGCAATTACTCTCCTGGACATGGGTCAACCACTCCTACAATCTATCAGTCTAATGCAAACCGCTCGTATAAACACATGTGTGATAATCCACTCCCTGATTCCATAATGAATGAGCATAGGGGCAGAGAATGATAAAAAGCAGAAAGAGACAGACAGACAGTGATAGACAGCGAGAGAGGCCAAAGAGTACCCGAGGAAAGATACGGTTGTGACCGACAGAAAGTGGCAGACATAAACAGACATAGACGAGAGAGCGGAGAAAGAGCGAGACAGGCAGGGCACAGATGAGTGGAAGAAGAGAGAGAGGAGAGAGAGAGAGAGAGAGAGAGAGAGAGAGAGAGAGAGAGGAGAGAGAGAGAGAGAGAGAGAGAGAGAGAGAGAGAGAGAGAGAGAGAGAGAGAGAGAGAGAGAGAGAGAGAGAGAGAGAACAGACATACATACAAGGAACGATAAAGCCAAAGGCACAGATACAGTGTGACACACAGTCACTTTGTGACAAGACAGACTGACAGACAGACATTTACTGATAAAAGAGACAAACACAAACACAGAGACACAAACAGACTGAGAGACAGAGAAAGAGACAGAGGGAGAACGATATGTTGCTGAGAACCTGGAGACGGTGGACCGCACCAACACATAACAGTAAAATTAATAACCAGTGTTAACCACACATGATATGGGATTAACAGACTTTGCTAGACTGGAAACATTCGCGTGTTTGTTTCCGAATACTGTCTGCATTGATTCGTATTATCCTTCATCTCATACCGGCCAAAAGCTGTTTCAGTCATTCATAAAAGTTAAGTGTCGTAGTCTCCGTTAAATTCATGTTGTTAATATCTTTATAGACTGTTGTTATGATTAGACTAACTTCAAGATGTTCTGCTCAATTGCCACACAGAACTTTGGTTTATAAAATTATTCACAGAAGTTTCATAGGCGTGCAGGAAATACTAAGACGTACTAAGTACTAACCCTGAACGAACAAATAGAAAGACAGAGAAACACAATAAACAAAGTGACAAACTGAAAGCACAGAAAAAGACTTATTAACCTAGAGACACAATAAAGACATAGGAAGACACCGATAGATAGGGGGCACGGAATAGCCTAGTGGTCAGAACATTGCGCTCGCAATTTGACGACCCGGGTTCGATTCCCGTTCGAAAGGATTTTTCCCTTGGAGTTAACATCAGTGCTTGACTCCATTTCCCCCAAAAGTCTTTCGGATGTAACTGTAAACCGAAGCCCCGTGTGCGAATACACGCAGAACATCTTGCGCACACGTTAAATCCTGTTTCGCTTTTTGTAAGAGTATAGGCCATTGTGTGCCGATGGGAAAAGACGACAATATTCTCAAAACTGCATACAAACGGGGATTGGATGTAAAAAAAAAAGCATATGAGTACTTCTTATTCCATTATCCTCGATATAAAAGATTAAATAAAATAATAATAAGACAGACCGATGAACAGAAAGAGAGCAAAAGATAGAAAAAAAGGCACAAAGACAAAGAGAAAGTTGCTGCCAGAATAGAAGCGGTTGATTGCCTCAGTGCAGGGCTGTTAAAATCACAGATATTTCTGACCGGTGATATGCTTGCTTGGAATTCGGTAGGACATACAAGACACTCACCCGAGTTTTTCCATATAACATCCGGATTGATCCTCTCGTGTTGTCCTTTCAATGTGGCCCAGGTCAGAAGCAGTGTCACTTATTGATCTCAGCTTATTGCCAAAGCCTACAGTATATTCAATGCTGCAGCGCTTACAATGATATATAGAGACTGTTGTCAAGAGAGTCCGTGCATTTGCACTCTAGACAGCAGTTTTTATTATTGTCATTCAAAGGACATTCAGGTAAGAACGGGAATTACCAGAGGAAACATCACCTCGTATGGTCAGGGGTTGAGTGAGAGAGAGAGAGAGAGAGAGAGAGAGAGAGAGAGAGAGAGAGAGAGAGAGAGAGAGAGAGAGAGAGAGAGAGAGAGAGAGAGAGAGAGAGAGAGAGAGAGAGAGAGAGAGAGAGAAGAGAATTTAAATATATTTATTTATCTAATTATTCATCGATTTCTTTGTTTATCTATGTATTTATTTTTCCACGTATTTCTTGATTTCTTTATTTATTCTTTTATTCCGAGGAAAATGGAATAAGCACTCATGCACTTTCTATATCATCTCGTCCCCGTGAGTATGCAGTTTTGTAAATGTTGTCAACTGTTTCCACCGGCACACAATGGGCTACTCTTCAGATAAGCATTACGGGTTTTAAAATGTGTGCAAGATGTTCTGCGTGCGTTCGCACACGGGTTCTTTGTTAATAGTCTCATCCGAAGGTTTTTTGAGGGCACTGGGGTCGGCACTGATGTTAATTCCAGAGGAAACATCCTGTTGAACCAGATTCAAACCCGAGTCAGCAGATCATGAGTACATCACTCTAACCACCAGGTTATCCAGTTCCCGTTCAGATAGAGAAACTGTTCCATGCGAGTGACTTCCAAATAGCATCCGCATTACATCGTTTTATTTAAACCTTTTCTATGCCAAATTCTAAGCTTTTGATATTAACGAAGTGGTAATGCACACAATGTTGTTAATGTGGTCATGCTTTGCAGTATTATTCTGAAATTGTCTTTATGATATACTAAGCGACTGCATAGCACATTCGAGACCTTGCTTACAGCATCGTCTAAAAGGCATTCAGGAGGAAAGAAGAAGTGCCAATCTCAGACCCAGAGGAATGATTACCTTGAATGGAGTGGGGTTTTAACCTAGGTTCTTAGATACTGCCAGATCATAAGAACAACTCTTTTTATCGCAAGGCAACCTAGCCCTTCAAAACTGGGCTTGGCCAAGTAAAGTTTGTAATGTATACATCATTGGACTGTATATCACTCTGAGACAGAGATCCCATTGCTTTAAATTCGAGCTACTCTTCCCTGAGAGAGCACGTGGCCACAAGAACAGAGCAGCCCAACACTTTGTAATTGTGCCTTTCTGAATGTAAAGTTTGTTTCCCAATCAGAGTGGCAGTTTTTCAATACAATGTTGCCTGGG
>CM060316.1:78812274-78814774 GCA_030674155.1 Stramonita haemastoma | reverse complement strand
CTTCGGAGAAACAACCACGCAAGACGGCCACAAAATATGGTACAGCGGAGAAGAGAAACTACATCAACATGGAGTAGGCTTTATTGTCAGGAAAGAGATTGTGTCAAGCATCATCAGCTGCACACCAGTATCCAGCAGACTCATCTCAATCAGAGTTTCTGCAAAACCCCAGAATCTCACCATCATCCAAGTGTATGCTCCAACATCCGACTACGATGATGATCAGATAGAAGAATTCTATGAAGAACTTGAAAACGTCATCTCCAAAACGCCCCCAAAAGACATCATTATTGTGGAAGGCGACTGGAATGCTAAGGTGGGACCTGATGCCTATGACACCTGGGCAGGAACCACAGGACGATTTGGACTGGGAGAAACCAATGACAGAGGACAGCGGCTGCTGGAATTCGCAAAGAAGCACAAACTTACTTTGGCTAACACACTCCACCCTCACAAGCCATCCAGAACATCAACCTGGCTTTCACCAAATGGTCTGATTCATAATCAAATTGATTACATTCTGTCACCTCAAAGATTCAAATCCAGCATAAACAAGGCAAACACAAGAACATTCCCAGGAGCTGACATTGGCAGTGACCACGACCTTGTACTTACCACCATCAGACTGAAACTGAAAGCAAAACAACAGCCAAAAAGCCCACGCATAAGATTCGACCTGGAAAAACTCAAAGACCCAACAGTGGTTGAGATCTTCCAAGCCAACATTGGAGGAAAGTTCGCCGCACTCACAGCCATCGACAATGATGTGGACACATTGGCCAACAACATCAAAGAAGTGCTAACGACAGCAGCAGAAGAAACATTAGGAAGAAGCAGAACAAAGAAACAACCCTGGGTGACAAATGAGGTTCTTGACCTCTGCGACAAAAGAAGAGAACTTAAGAAACAAAAGTTCACAAGTCAAGAAGCTTACAAGAAGTACATGGATAGCCACAGAGAAGTGAGGAAAAAGATGAGAGAAGCCAAAGAAGGGTGGATAGAAGAACAATGCAACAACATCGAAGCTGGAATGACCAAGGGAAACAGCAAAACAGCTTACGACACTTTGAAAGCACTAACGAAAACCACACAGCCTAAAGCCTCTGTTATTGAAGACAAAGAAGGAAATCTTTTAACGGAAAACAATGCCATCCTCCAACGCTGGACAGAATACTGTGAGGGATTGTACAACTACCCACTACGCCCAGATACCAACATAGTTTCTGACAAACCCCCTGAACACCAAGATAAAGACCCACCAATACTAAGGTGTGAAGTAGATGCAGCTATTAAACAATTGAAGAAGGGGAAGTCCCCTGGAATCAATAACATCCCAGCTGAACTCATAAAAAATGGAGGGAATGAAACAGCAAGGCGATTCACAGAACTTTGTCAGAAGATCCACGACACCAAAGAATGGCCAAAAGAATGGACAAAGTCTCTTGTAATACCCCTGCCAAAGAAAGGAAACCTCAAGAAATGCCAGAACTACAGAACCATCAGTCTCATAAGTCATCCTAGCAAGATCATGCTGCAGGTAGTCCTCAACAGACTGAAAAACCAAGCAGAAAAACTCCTGGCAGAAGAACAAGCGGGTTTTAGACCAAAACGCAGCACAATGGAACAAATTTTCAATCTGAGAATTCTGATAGAGAAGCATCTCCAACACCGAAAAGACTTGTACCACAATTTCATAGACTTCAAAAAGGCCTTTGACAGGGTATGGCATGACGGCCTCTGGTAAGTACTCAGGCACTTCAACATTGACAGCTGCCTAATTGAAGTCATCAAGGCTCTGTACGAGAACGCAAAAAGTGCAGTTTTCATGAACAACCACGTGGGCGAGTTCTTCAAGACCACGGTTGGGGTTCGCCAGGGCTGCCTTCTCTCACCTGTACTCTTCAACCTCTTCCTCGAAAACATCATGACAGAGACACTGCAAAACCACCACACTTCCATCTCCATTGGTGGAAGACCCCTTTGCAACCTCAGATTTGCAGATGACATTGACCTCATGGGCAGCAGCAAACAAGAACTGCAAGTCCTCACAGACAATTTAACAGATCGAGCGAGCGCATACGGCATGGAGGTCAGTACAGAGAAATCAAAGATCATGGTCAACAGCGGAAGTAATGACATCACGGAAATAAAGATGAATGGAGAAACACTAGAAGAGGTGAGCCAATTCAAATACTTAGGCTCCATCCTAACAAAAGATGGCACATCAAACAATGAAGTGAAAGCTCGCATTGCAACAGCAACATCTGCTCTAGTCAGACTCGAGAAGATCATCAGAAGCATCAACATCAGCTTCGGCACCAAATACCACCTTTACAAATCCCTCCTGATATCTATCCTCCTATATGGCTGTGAATCATGGACTCTGACAGCAGAGCTGGAGAGGAGAATCCAAGCATTCGAGAACAAGTGCCACAGAAGACTTCTCAAAATATCATACAAAGAACACAAGACCAATAACTATGTGAAAGAAGAAATCAAA
>CM060316.1:78794774-78809774 GCA_030674155.1 Stramonita haemastoma | reverse complement strand
CTGTTGATGATGGTGGCGGTGGTTGTTTTGGTGTTCCTGATGATGATGATGATGATGATGATGATGATGATAACGATGATTACACCAATGACGATGATGTGAACTTACCTTTATAATCTCATGAATATTGACGCATCCGATTGGCAGCAAAATGGCGGCATGTTCATATTGTTGACGTAATAGCTGTTCCTCCCCAACGTTGCCATGGCTTTCATTCCGATCACTGTGTCAATGATCCCAGTAGGCCTAGCGATACACTGACCAGCACGTCCCTCCTTTTTCTGCTAATGCTAGGTCTGCGGTTTGTTGAGTCAAACAAGAATGAGCAGTAATGCCTTCATACTGATACAGTCAGTGCTGTGTTCAGATGGTTTATCCCCCTAAACACGTTTACTGAAAAATCATTATCTGTAGTTTTTGTTAAGTTTATACCATAACTTTGCATTTGGAGAAAAGCACAGAAATAGAGGTAGCATTGACTAACAACAAGCTTCTTAATGAAACATCCCATGAAATCAAAACAGTCGTGATAGAAATTGATTTTACTATTTTTTTTGTTGAAATTAGGAAGTCACGTTGAATGTGTTTCTGAACAAAAAGGACAAGCATAGTGAAAGCCTAAGCACACGTACGTGTTGCTTTTCTAACAACCATTACGCAGTAAAATTTTAAAAAAAAACCTCAGTTATTTACTAAAGCTGCTGTATTCTGAGTAAATCCCACGCTCCATTACACATCATGAATCTTTCAGCAGCACATCTCACAGCCTTTGCAGCGTAGCCCAACTACTCTAACACACAAAGAATTCTACATTTCTGGTCGAAAAAAACCCGACCTTCTGAAAAAAGAGAGGTTTTTTTAGAGGATGACAAAACAACATCGTGATTTTTTTTTGATAACACTAAACACACAACAAAATTGTATCACCTCAAAGAAACCAAAATTTTAAAAAAGTCAAAGCACCAGTAGTTCTCTACACCCACAAAAACACCCATCATCCTTTCTCTACAACATTTCGGTCCACAAAAGACTTCTCATGTACCTAGCTCACATCCTCTCCGTGTTCCGAGCCAGCCATCAAAGATTGTTGAGAAACTGTTTCCTTGTTTCCCCAATATGGTGTTGGTTCCAGTCGGGCAGCAGGACAGCTATAGAGGATTCTGGTCAGACTGTTGTAGGGTTGTGACATTAGTGGAGTGAATAAGCCTGGTGTAGGGAGGGGGTTCTGGGCGATCGATAGAACGATAGTGGTGGTGTGCTGAAGGCAGCTCTCACCCAGCCAGAACTGTTCCAGTTCAGCTTACCTGCTGCTGTATGTCTGCTGTACACTTGTGTATTGATGGATGTGGGAGGCAGGATGGGATGGGAGGGATGGGAGGGGGGGGGGGTTAGGGGAGGTGGGAGGTTAAGGCTTGTGGTAGTTAGCTTTTCTAGGTTTCTGTTTCTAGGTTAGATTTGTATTTTTGTTTGTTGTTTGTTTGTTTGTTTGTTTGTTTGATAGCTGTTTTCTCTGATTCACTCGTTTTATTTCCGGGTGTACTTTTTCTGTTTTCCTTTGTTTCTGTCGGTCAAACAAACTAAATCGTATGTGTGTGTGTTTGTGTGTGTATTTGTGTGTGTGTGTGGTGTGTGTGTGTGTGTGTGTGTGTGTGTGTGTGTGTGTGTGTGTTGTGTGTGTGTATTGTGTGTGTGTGTGTGTGTGTGTGTGTGTGTGTGTGTGTGTGTGTGTGTGTGTGTGTGCCTGTGTGTGTGTGTGTGTGTGTGTGTGTGTGTGTGCGCATCTACCTTGTAGTTGTAAAACCCTACCTATGATGTACCCCAACGCTCATCTAGCATGCTGTTTTTCTTTTCTTCTGTTCCTTGGCTTAGGGCCCTGAGGTTCACCAATGGTCAGATTGTTTATGAATTTAACCATTTGTTCTGCACCGTTACGTTTAGCTGCGTTCTGATAGCTGCGTTCTGACTTATCCGGGGTGTACTGACGGTGTCACAGGGATTCCCAGGTAGGATGAGTTCTCCGGAGTGCACAATCTGGGCGCTGCCTCCATCCCTTCTTTTCATGTGTGTTGCGTTATGGGACACGCCAAAAAAACAAGAAAAAAAAAACCCTAAGAACAAAATGTTATGACATATTTTCAATGGTATTTCAGTCCTATGTAGTAGCAAATTGAAGCGTAATCAAGTTTTACGCTTTGGTTTTGTTCTAAAGAAGCAGTATGTAATCTCTACGTCTTTGAAAAGACGTCAAATCACAATTTACGAGATGCTTCTTTTTAACGAAAACGAAAGCAATGAATAGCCACGAACTCGTTCTTTTCAACAGAGACCCAGAGTAAGGATCAACCTGAAAGGACAGCCCCTGCACATCAGGGATTTTTTATCGATCAGGTCATGGCCTTAGTTAAGGTCTGTTCACACCAGACACATATATAGCACTGGGTATGAAAGACGTCTGTTGCCTGTCCAAGTCTGGTGTACACGCCTTTGACGCGCAGAACTGTAAAATAAGAAGAAAACAAACCGCACCTAGAGCAGGTGGGTTGTGCCGAACTGTGCTGTGCTCTATCGTATCTCGTCATTAACGCTTGCTTTTTTTTTATCCTGACGTCATTTCCGGGCAGCCATTCATGTTTTGCTGTCATTGAAGACTTTGTGTGATTTAATTGTTGGTCGTTCCTGACCTTATCGACAAGTTGTTGGAGAAATAGAGGTAACACTGCCTAACAACAAGCTTCTTAAATGATTCAATTGAGAGAGAGAGAGAGAGAGAGAGAGAGAGAGAGAGAGAGAGAGAGAGAGAGAGAGAGAGAGAGAGAGAGAGAGAGAGAGAGAGAGAGAGAGAGAGCAAGTAAGCCAGCCAACCAAACAGACAGACAGACATTTTCTAGATCCTTATTTTGTGCATGAAAAGCACATGACTTTCAATCTTACTTTTGCCGTCACACACACACACAACGACGCTACGCACCACACACACATACACCGCGGCGCGTGCCGCACGCACGCACACCCCACCCACGTGCCGGCCGGCCGAGCGACGCCCCCCCCCCCCCCCCCCCCCCCCCCACACACACACACAAAGACAGCAAATTCGACTGAGTGAAAAATAGAGACAAGCAGTTGAATCAGAGAAGACCATTCAGCAAAAGATATACACAAAGATAAATTTTCAAAAGTCATAGATAAATTAAAACACTAGTATTTCTGCGTTAATTCTAAGCTTATTAGACCCTTACTCAAACATACTGCTATACTTTTTTTTATTGCAATGCAAACATCCTGGTCGTTCACCTTTTCTTAAAAAATAGCCTGCAACAACTACTGTTACCCAGCCTCCGAGCAAACAATGAAATGAGCGATGCTGTGTCAAGTCTCTCGGCGCTGCAGAACGCAACTAACTGCCTAGTCACGGTTTTGGCCCTTGGGCATTTTAGTAGTTGTCTTTTCAGGTAAACACCCTGGTCAGTGGTGTTTGTTATTGCTCTTGTAGTGTTGGTATTTGGATTGTCTCTAGCTTCATGTCAGGGGGGTCATGCAGAATAATTATGTATCCTGTTTCAATTCGGGGGACGGGATAGCCTAAAGGTCAGAACATTGCGCTCGCAAGGTGACGACCAGGGTTCGATTACCGGTCGAGGAGATTTTTCTCCTGGAGTTAACATCAGTGCTGACTCCACTCTCCCCAAAAGTCCTACGGATGACACTACGAACCGAGGTCCCTTGTGTGAACGCACGCAGAACATCTTGCGCACACATTAAATCCTGTTCCACTTTTCGTAAGAGTAGGTCATCGTGTGCCGGCGGGAACAGATGACATTTACAAAAACTGCATACACAGGGGACTGGACGTAAAAAAAGCACAAGAGTGCTTATTCCATTATCCTTTATATAAAAGAATAAATAAATTGATTACTCCTGGGAACCAATAGCAGTGGAAGTCCCCAGGGAGGTTCAGGGATTTATATTGCAACGTTCTGGTGCTTCTACGACGGCACTGAAACTGTGCATATCATCGGCCAATGCTTTTCCAATGGACCATTCCAGCGATGAGGAGATGGGGGAGGGTAGTCTGTTGCATGGGTAGCAGCTTGCGCCCCCCCTCCCCCTCCTACTTTCTTACCAAGGCTTTGTGCTCTAGAGCCTAGAGCCGAGAGCGGCAAACCCATAGTCTTCCCAGACTTAACAGTTGCCTACCTACCTACTTTTTAGTCAAGGAACACAAGGAAGAACACGAAGGAAGGAGCTGATATATCTATTTGATTACAGCTTCAATATGAATATACCTGGAGAAATTCACGCTGTTGCTGTTTTTGTAACTGTTGCTTTTGCTCTTGTTCTCGATGATGTTGCTTTCCTTCATATCGATAATTTAGTGTATGCGGATATTTGGAGAGAGAGAGAGAGAGAGAGAGAGAGAGAGAGAGAGAGAGAGAGAGAGAGAGAGAGAGAGAGAGAGAGAGAGAGAGAGAGAGAGAGACTGATACACAGTGACAAACAAGATAAACTGGAGGAAAGACAACAGAAACAAACACTAAGACTAAAGATAGAATCAGACCAACACATAGGCAGACAGACCAACCAACAAACCGACACACAGAAACAAATCAACTGTCGACTGAACAAACATACAAAAACCAAGGAAAGCGAATCAATGACTGATCAGAAAAGTGTTTCAGTGGTCACACACACCGGACTGTGTATCTACCACTGTACTTTGGTAAAGCCTTTACAATCGATTCGCTGGGTCAAGCGCCTTTCGCTACAATGAACACGAAGTAAGTAATTATCGATGAGTCGGCTGCTCGATTAGTTCCAGACACAATGCTGATGGTATTTGTCCGGTAAACTGCAAGGCGGCAGGCGCTGGCGGGTATTTGCTAGGTACACATGCCAGGGGCTCTCATTGCCTCAACCTGTGTAAAGGTGTATGTTTGCTGATTTGACTTCCTCAGTCCTAACTACTCTAGGAGTCGGGGGTGTTGTAGAGCTTTCTGAAACACTCCAAGAATTTTTTTTTCCTGTATCATGAACATGGCCGCAGCAAATGTTAAAGGAAAACGTGAAAGGTCTTCATTGTTTGACGTTAACAAGGATATTTGGATGGCATTTCTTTGTTCTTACATTTGATTTGATTTGAGCTATGCTTCTTAGTTGCTACACAGAGTGAGTCGAGTATAGGCTCTATACTTGTTATTGATTTCAATATGTGTATATATGTATAATATAATGCATATGTTTAGAATTATCTAAATTTTCTGAATAAAGATTTATATGTACCAAACAACCCCTACTCCAGTAGTTTTGCTTGATCGAACGTATCAAAGTCTCAATGAAGCTACCTGACTTAGGAACTTGAACCATTCATCAGCCACC
This sequence comes from Stramonita haemastoma, assembly GCA_030674155.1. Lineage (NCBI taxonomy): Eukaryota > Metazoa > Mollusca > Gastropoda > Neogastropoda > Muricidae > Stramonita > Stramonita haemastoma. The sequence goes on along the minus strand of CM060316.1, from coordinate 78,804,401 downwards.
ATTAATTTTGAGAGTTGACTAATAATCCGATAGTGTGGCTGGTGAGCTTTGAAATTGGTGATTCCATCTCTTTCCAGATCGAAGACTGCATACAGAAAATGCTTTTATCCTCACCATCATTGACATAGCTAGTCTACAGGGCTTAGGGACATCCTGCTGATCATTACGCACGAGGTCTGACGGCCCGAGTTCGTGCCCAGGTCGAGCCATCACGGAAACATCCGTTCAAGGTGACTTTCCCTATGGAGTAAGCATCAGTGCCTACTATACTTCATTAGTCCTCTTGATGATACAATGTGTGTGTCTGTGTGTCTGTGTGTTTGTGGGTGTGTACGCATATACATGTGCGTTCACGCATTGACGCAATATGTGTACACTAGCACACAAGCAAGCGCGCTTGTGTGCAAGTGTACATAGAATGATTGATTTCATACTTAGTGAGTGTGTGTGGTGTGTGTGTGTGTGTGTGTGTGTGTGTGTGTGTGTGTGTGTGTGTGTAAGTGTGTGTGTGTGTTGTGTGTGCGCGTGTATACACACGTGCAAATGTGCGTTCTGTGCGTGCCAGGACGCGCTGGCGAGCACCTGTACTTGTGAGTGTGCAAGGACTTGTAATTAACACCTCATGTATATTCTCCAATGCTTTGTTTTCTGCATAAATCTTCCTGCGCTGCATGGTATCGTCAACAGTCTACATGTGGAGATTTTTATGCCCTCGATAAATCACTCACTCGTTCATTCATTCCAGCATTCAGTTTGTGCAGGTTGCCTCGCCTGCTAGTGAGGAGTTAGGCCTAATACTTCCTCTGCACGCAAGACCCTAATCATGCTGGTCATTGCTTACCATTTCGTGACGTAAACAGTGTTGGAATGAGAGGCGGTCATCAGCGTGTGAAAGGGTGTTTGCAATTCACATTCTGTTTGCTTATAGCCTTTTTCTATATAATTATATACCACGTTATTATGTGTTCAATAAATCTCTAAGAAATGTTTTTTATTGATTAGGACAAGGAAAATATCACTTTGTGTAAAGCTTCTTAAAACTGATAGTCGTGGTTTTCTTCTGTATCTTCTTTAATCAGATATCAAATGTAATAATATATCTGTTCATCACCTTTAACATTTACAGTGATCTAATATAAATAAAGAGAAGCAATCTTTTTCGGGACATAAAACAGGACCAAAGTCTTAAACACCCGATTAAGACATGAATAGATATTATGACAAACTAAATCAGAACTTGGAACGAGGACATTAAAAACAGCCGCCATGGTACACTGGCTAGCGCCTTGGGTTACGACAGGAAGGTCGCAGGTTCGAGTCCCATAAGAGTCATACAGTTTTAACAGGACTCCAGAGTCCCAGCAGCTTCCTAGCCGGAGTGAGTATACTATGGGCTCTTTTTGATATTCAATTCTGGATTCAGAGTAAAACCCAGTTTTTTAATAAATTTTACCTGGTTTTTAACTAATGACTTCAAGAGTCTTTACAGTTAACAGCAGAAAAGCAGCAGACTAATAAGGGAGCAGAGAACAACAAGGCGCCATTTTTGTCCTGATGAACTATCGATTGCTTCCTCGTCAAGTTTCAATCGATTGCCGCTCATCTGGCTTTTAATGTCTGTTTACTGCTTCTTATCTCGTAAAAGCTTCATCAATTTTATTTCTAGCGTTAAACCTAATTTTGCAGGTTGTGTGTCATCCGCAAATAGAATGTTAATGGGTTGCTGCAGCGTACCTTACCTAGAGGCCTGAGAGACGGGTTGTGTAGGTGTATATCACAAACAGCACAGGCCAATGGAAACAAACCTTGTGTGGAACTCCAAACAGCGGAGGCAATTTGGTGGGAGGTGACAGACTAACTACTGTTTTCTGTCAGATAGAGGTTGAACTGAGTGCATGACAACAAGAATAAAACACACGGGATTTTACCTAAGAGAGAGACAATGTACATGAAGAATGAGTGAATGGTTATTTATTTATTTATTTACTTATTTATTTACTTATTTATTTATTTATTTATTTATTTGTTTATTTATTTATTTATTATTTATCTATTTATTAATTTATTATTTATCAATTCTGTTATATCGAGGATAATGGAATAAGCAATCATATGCTTTTTTTTTTACATCCAGTCCTTGTGTGTATGCAGTTTTGTAAATGTCATCTGTTCCCACCGGCACACGATGGCCTACTCTTACGAAAAGCGGAACAGGATTTAACGTGTGAACAAGATGTTCTGCGTGCGTTCGCACACGGGGCCTCGGTTTTTAGTCTCATCCGAAGAATGAGAGAGAGAGAGAAGGTGAGAGACAGAGACAGGGACAGAAAGACAGAAAAAACAGACAGGCAGACAGACGGACAGACAGAAACAGTAGTGAGAGACAGGGACAGACTGGCAGACATTCAAATAAACAAACCAAAAAGAGCGATAGGGAAAAATATGACAGACACAAAAAGGAAACTAGATCGCACACTAAGGCATTCACAGACATCTACAAACAACAACAGAAACTACGACAATATCAAACAATAACAATAAAAAAAGCCCCAAAAATTTAAAAATATCGACATAACGACAGCAAACACAACAAACAGAACAAACATAAATTAAAAAAAAATAATAGATCTCAGGAATCAAAGCACAAACAAAAATGTTAACACCGAAATATAAATAATAAACCCCAGACACAAACAAACCCCGAACTCACAGAAACACACACACACAGAAACACACACACAGAAACACACACACAGAAACACACACACACACATACACACACACAAACACACACACTCAGGCACGCACGCACGCACACACACACACACACCACACTTACACACACACACTTACACACGCACACTTACACACACACACACACACACACACACACACACACACACACACACACACACACACACACACACACACACACACACACACACACACACACACACATACACAAGGGGAGACGGGATAACCTAGTGGTCAGAACACTCGGCTCGCAGTTTGAAGATCCTTGTTCGATTCCCGTTCGAGGGGATTTTTCCCGAGGAGTTAACATCAGTGCTGACTCTTCAGATGAGACCATAAACCGAAGCTCCGTGTGTGGACGCACGCGGAACATCTTGCGTACACGTTAAATGCAGTTCCGCTTTTTGTAAAAGTAGGCCATCGTGTGCCGGTGGGAACATATGACAAAATTTGCAAAACACACGGAAAAAAATTGTACAAAAAAGCACATGAATGCTTACTCGATTATCCTCGATATAAAAGAATAAATACATTTTTTAAAAAGCAATTACACACTGCATACCGACCTTGCAGTCAAAGGGAGAGAACACCTCCCTTCCCATTCCATCAAAGAACCGGAAGGACAGATTATTTTATCGTGTCTGGCTGCTACCAAACCTGTGAGCATTGCGCCAGAACACTACTCTGCAAACCATAGCACAGCCTGGTCGAAAGTCATTAGCTTCCACAACCTTGAAACAAAATGGTTATCGATGCTTGTGCCTACCCGTGTGGTGCCAGACATGTTGCTGATATTTGTCTGGTAACCTTTCCCGAACCTTTCAAGTAAGGAAACAAATGTGGACACTGGATACACAAACGAAGCCTGTAACTAATTGTGTAGTAACCAAGCTGTACATTTAATAGCGTGTGAAATGTATAAGCAGAAAAAAAATATTCGAGACATTTCTTGGCTTGAACAGTCAGTTGTTTAATCAATCGATGGATCGATTAACCAATTACCTATCAATCGTACAAGCAGGCATGTAAGCAGGCACGTCCCTCTTCAGTCCTCACCTCACTCCATTTATCTCAACCCATCTGAACACATGAATAAATAAAGTTACATGTATGGATGGCAAGCTGTTACCCATGTAGCAGATCCCCCCTCTCCACGGCACTGCAATGATCCATTGGAACGGCAATGACCGATACGAATGGTTCCAGTACCATTGCAGGAGCCACCAGAACGTTACCATAATATACCCACAGCCCCGAGCCGCTCTGGGACTCCAACTCCCCGATTTTTCCTCAGGGATGGTGTCTAAACACGACACCTGTGTGCATGTTGGTTTGTTATAATTTTGTCATCCGCTCCTACCGGCACACGATGGCCTACTCTTCCGAAAGGTGGAACGGGGTTTTAACGTGTGCGCAAGATGTTCTGCGTGCATTCGCACACGGGGCCTCGGTTTCGAGTCTCATCCGAATGACTTTGACATTCAGTTCGATTTTTTCGTCAAACTGGGGTGAGCACTAATGTTAACTCCAGGAGGAATATGGGAGGGGGGGGGGGGGAGCGTGTGTGTTCGCGCACGCGCACGTGTGTAGGTATATGTGCATGTGTGTGTACACGTATGCGTGTATGGGGAGGGAGGCACACACACACACACACACACACACACACACACACACACACACACACACACACACACACACACACACACACACACACACACACACACACACACACACACTCACACACACAAATACGCACACACAGCTGTATAGTATAAGGCATGTATTTTGGAACATGATATACTCTAGTACCGTAATCTATCTCATGATTATATTTACACAAAACACCCATATAAAACCATGTCATATGTCTGTATAATGAGGATATCTATCTATCTATCTATCTATCTATCTATCTATCTATCTATCTATCTATCTATCTATCTATCTATCTATCTATCTATCTATCTATCTATCTATCTATCTATATCTATCTATATATATATATATATCTATAACTATCTATCTACCTATCTATCTATCTATCTATCTATCTATATATATATATATATATATATATATATATATATATATATATATATATATATATATATAAAGGTTCACAGAAAATCAACTGCATAATTATGATTCACATAATTATTAACATAATTATGGAATATAATTATGAATAAGACATTTCTTAATACAAATGGTAAATATGATTAAACTATCGATGAGATATTCACAGAGAGAGGGAGAGAGAGAGAGAGAGAGAGAGAGAGAGAGAGGAGAGAGAGAGAGAGAGAGAGAGAGAGAGAGAGAGAGGAGAGAGAGAGAGAGAGAGAGAGAGAGAGAGAGAGACAGACAGACAGACAGACAGACAGACAGACAGACAGACAGAGAGACAGACAGACAGACAGACAGACAGACAGACAGACAGACAGAGGGGGGGGGGGGGGGGGGGGTTGCAAGGGGAGTAACCAGAGCGACCCAAATGACGGCAATAGCCAGTTTCCCCCCTTACATTGTAACTGGTGGGAAAAAAAGTGTTCACCGACAGAAACATGAATATCTATTTTCGTTGACAAAAAGTATTAAAAAAAAACCTAGTAGCTAATCTGAAAAGAAAAAGTATCTTTTCAAAATGATAGAGATAGAGACTAAGACAGAGACTGAGACAGAGCACGCACGCACGCACACACACACACACACACACACACACACACACACACACACACACACACACATACACACACACACACACACACACACACACACACACACACACACACACACACACACACACACACACACGCACACGCACATACACACAAACACACAAACACACACACTCACTCCATTATCGTCGATATAAAAGAATAAGATAAGAAAATAAAAATAAACACACACTTACACACACACACACACACACACACACACACACACACACACACACACACACACACACACACACACACACATATATATATATATATTTATATATATATATATATATATATATATATATATATATTTATATATATACATACACACATACATACAGAACAACGCATTTTTAATTGATTGATATTGGAACTATTTTGTTTCAAAACAAGAGAAAATACCATAAGCCGAAACAATAGAGGGACACTGATTTTCATGATCTTTCAAGAAATCAAACATGGTATCACGTAGTTTTGATGAAATGTGTAAACATGTGTGGACTAGAAATACTCGCCTTTGTGTTTTGTGTCTGTGTGCATGTGTATTTTTGTGTGTGTGTGTGTGTTTGTGTGTATGTGTGTGTGTGTGTATGTGTGTGTGTGTGTTTGTGTGTGTATTTGTGCGCGCGAGCGTGTGCGTGCGTGCGTCTGTGCGTGCGTTTGTGTGTACGTGCGTGCGTGTGTGTGTGTGTTGTGGGCAGTGTAGTCCTAGCCTCATCTCTCCTTAGTATTCTTCTTCTTCTTCTTTTTCATGACCGGAATGGTTGTGGAGGAGACATGAGAGACGATTCTGCAGCCAGCCGTCGCCATCCAGCCCTGTCCTCCGCCTTCCGAATGAGTGTTGGACTGTCCAGGTGGGTCCACTCCTTAATGTTATCCATCCAGCTTTTGGTTTGTCTGCCTCGGCGTCTGCCACCTTCTAAGCGTTCCTTGTAGGACTGTCTTGGGGAGGGTGTTGTGGCGTGTGACATGGCCGAACCATGCCAGCTTCCTTTTCTTGACATTGGCTAGTAGGGGTTCCTGAGGGCTAGCCATCAGTGCGACTTGACTTCGCACAAAGGTATTTGTTTTCCTATCCTTCCAGGAAATTCCAAGCAGTCGCCTGAAGCATTTTGTCTCGAACGTCTGGATCTGCTTGGTGGTTTCAGCGGTCATTGTCCAACTTTCGCAGCCGTAGAGTAAGATGGAGATGACCAGCGATCTGAACAATTTGACTTTTGTTTTGAAGCTGATGTTGTCGCTTCTCCATATCTTGTTCAGTTTTGCCATAGCTGATGTTGCCATGGCTAGCCTGGTCTTGATCTCTGTGGTGGAGCGTCCATCTTTCGTGAGGATAGCGCCAAGATATTTGAAAGCGTCTACTTCTTCCAGCTGCTGGTCATTCATGTAGATCTGTGCTGTGGTGTCGTTTGCACTGTTGACCAATACTTGACTCTTTTCCGTGCTGACTTCCATCCCATATGCGCCTGCTCTGTCTACCAGTCTGTTGGTAAGGTCTTGGAGTTCCTTGTTGCTGCCTCCCATGAGATCAATATCGTCAGCGAAGCGCAGGTTGTTAATGGGTCGCCCTCCTATTGAGATGGTAGAGTAGAAGTCGTAAAGTGTTTCCCTCATGATGTTCTCCAGGAATAGATTAAAAAGAGTTGGAGAGAGCAAGCAGCCCTGACGGACGCCGACTGTGGTCTTGAAGTAGTCTCCTACTTGGCCGTTAAGGAGAACTGCACTGCTGGAGGTGTTGTACAGAACTTCTGTGCTCCTTAGTATATCAATCAATTATGATAACAAATTTGATGAGAATCTGTCCTCCTTCAGTGCTTTCTCTAATTGGATAGAATTCGCAGTGTCTGGTCTTCTCCTGTGCTGGAACTTTGCAGGTTTACCTGCTGGTCTCAGCTGATACACTTTGACCTCAGAGCTTGTGTTCGTGATTCTGTAACCCATGAAAGGTTGACATCAATTACGGGATCATTAACGTACATATTTGATCTACTGCATGTGTAGAGATACACAAAAGAAATGAAAGAACTAGCAGTTGACTTAGGAAGTTGTAAAAATAACAATAATACACACTTTCATCCATCTGACGTTGCTGCAGAAACCACACCATTTCTAGGACCTGCAGGATTACAGTCAAACGGAATTAAGTAGTCAGCTGCAGTGACCGCAGAATAATGAAAAATCTTCGCTATTTTTATTTTATGAAAAAAGAAATCAGAACGCAGACAACTGAATTGACATTGGACTTAATACGTTTTGAGTGACAAGATTTTGGATGAGGCATATATATATATATCTGCTGGCCATCGACTGGGTCATGAAAACCTCAGCGGACCAGAAACGTAATGGCATCCAATGGACACCCTGGAAACAGCTAGACGACCTTGACTTCGCGGATGACCTGGCCCTTCTCTCCCACACCCAGCAACAGATGCAGGAAAAGACCAACATCGTTGTGGAGAACTCAGCTAAACTGGGCCTCAACATCAATAGAGGAAAGAGCAAGGTACTCAAGACAAATGCAGCCAATGCAACACCCATCACAGTCAAAGGAGAAGCGCTGGAAGAGGTGGAAAGCTTCACATACCTCGGCAGCATCGTGGACACACAGGGAGGAACAGACACAGACGTCAGAACCCGCATCGGTAAAGCAAGGGCAGCCTTCAAGCAGCTCAGAAACGTCTGGGGATCAAGCGACATCAGCATCGCCACCAAGACCAGGCTCTTCAACACCATCATCAAGCCAATACTAATGTATGGAGCAGAGACCTGGAGAAACACCGTCACCACCATGAAGAAAATCCAGGTCTTCATCAACACCTGCCTCAGGAAGATCCTCAAGATACGCTGGCCAGACAAGATCAGTAATGAAGAATTATGGCAAAGAACCAGACAACAGCCTGTTGAGAAAGAAATCCTACAGAGACGTTGGCGATGGATAGGACACACCCTACGGAAACCTGTATCCAGCATCACAAGACAAGCTCTCACCTGGAATCCACAAGGGAAAAGAAAGAGAGGGCGGCCTAGAAATACCTGGCGCCGGGACCTGGATGCAGATGCGAAAAAGATGGGCAAGACGTGGGGACAACTGGAACGCCTAGCCCAGAGCCGAGATGCCTGGAGACAGCTAGTTGGCGGCCTATGCCCCAGAAGGGACCACAGGCAGACATGATATATATATCCCTGGCACAAAACTGAAAGAGATAAATATTTTCCTACGTAATCATAATGATCACCCTGTTAAATGTGTTCCTTGGTTTATTGTTTGCACTAAATTGCTTGAATGTTCATTGTCATTTTTAATCTTCGAAGATATCTTTTACAATCTATTTAAATGAGAGTATTTTTTATCTCTAGAGTGATGATTACGGTTATGAGTTACACACACGGCAGAACGATTGATTAGTTTGAAATATTATCAGACAGTAAATTCAAATTTGTGAGTTAAGAACTTTTCTTTATTTGTTTTCTATCTATCTACCCCTTAGACTGGCGACCGTTGGGGCACCCCTGAACACTTGACAACCAGTTCCCTCCATTCCTCTCCCTGTTCTACTTTTCTCAAAATTTGTTGAGTTCTAGGCCTGTCCATTCGCTGATGTTGTCCTTCCATCCCTTCCTCGGTCTGCCTCTTTTTCTTCCTCTTTGTTATTTGTTTTAGAAAAGGTTATTTTAGTTCGCTTTTGACAACTGACAAGCTCTCAGGATCCTATTACTGTAATCCCATTTATCAATCTTACATAACTGTAACATCCATTTCTATTCCACTTCAAAAACTCCTATCATCTAGTCTGTCATAAATTCTCAGACTAATCTAGTGCTGGCATTCTTTCTCAGTGTAACGTTCCTAAAATTGATGGCAGACACAAAACGAGAATTGATGGGCTGGTAATTAGCGATACGACAAAGGGTAAAGTGGAGTGATATTACATTTGATAAATCAAATCTCTTTCCAGACTATTGCCTGTCATGTGGTGAATAGGCTACACAGATAGACACTGTCTGGTTAGTCTATTAGTTGCTCTATTCTGGGTCATTTCCAAAAGAGAGAGAGGTGAAAGGGGGAGGGGGGGGGTAGACAAAAATTGGGGGGAGTAAGGGCTGGGGCCAGAGCGTATTTGTTAAAATGGGTGTGAGTCAAAGTATAACACAG
>CM060316.1:78767274-78789774 GCA_030674155.1 Stramonita haemastoma | reverse complement strand
GGGACGTTGTGGTGGTCGCACTGGGGTGGTGACTCATCAGTCTGGCTCTGCGACTGAGCTAATACTGTCGGTAGTAGGGGCTTAGTAGGTGGTGTCCTGCGTATGGTAGATCAGAACAGGCACCACTGCACACCACCAAAGTGACCCAGCGGAAGTACAGGGCCCTTCTGGCTGGTGGCCCCACAGCGGCCTAATATTGATGGGCTCCATGTAGACTGCCGATCCCGAGGATGAGACACAACGAATCAGGGTATTGCAGTGGCGGGGAGATAGAAATGAGTGGCGTGGGAACCCCAGTACGGGGATGTTACAGAGACAAGGCAGCAAAACAAAAAGATAGATAGATAGATAGAAGATAGATAGAAGATAGAAAGATAGAGAGATAGAGATATAGAGAGAGAGATAGAGAGAGAGATAGAGAGAGGATAGAGAGAGAGAGATAGATAGATAGAGAGATAGAGAGATAAAGATAGAGAGATAGATAGAGAGATAGATAGTAAGAGAGATAGAGAGATAGAGATAGATAGATAGATAAATAGATAGATGGATAGATAGATAGATAGATAGATAGATAGATAGATAGATAGATAGATAGTAATAGATAGATAGATAGATAGATAGATAGATAGATAGATAGATAGATAGATAGATAGATAGATAGGCCATAGCGTATAGTTAGGATCAGATGATGTGATTTTAAAAAAAAAGGAATACATGCAGGATGTCATGTTTAGACACCATCCCCGAAGACGGAATGCAGCTACTTTCCCGGTAGGCAGACACGGCTGCAAAGTGTCACTAGTGGTGAACTTCAGAGCTGTAGCCGAGGAACGAAAAAAAGATATCTCAAAAATTGTGTTTCTTTATTTTTTCACAACCACTTCTCTATTTTCGTTTATCTATCTCCTTCCTGACTTAAAGAAAACTTCTTTCACCGTCCTACGTAGATGAAAATGATTTTTTTTTAAAAACCCTCAAGAAACAAACAAACACCTGTAAATGTTTGCACAAACTGGACATATTTGAACACTTCAAGCACACGTTCTTCGGGTGGAAGGATGTGCTGATAGCTGTCTGAGAAACTTTTAATTAGAGGATAAACAGCTAAACTACTGTATCATTTGATGCAAAAGAGCAATGCTTCAAAATCTTGTTGAAATGTTTGCCATTTTAACGAGGCTAGTTAGCTGTGTGCTTACATAAGGTGGGGGGGGGGGGGGGAGGAGGGGGAGAACCTGCTGTGGACAAGCATGTGCTGTTGAGTTCTTATATTCTTTTCTGTAAAAAAAACAAACAGACCCTGTAGATGTGGAGAAGCTTGATGCAATATAAGATTTGCGATTTGAAGCATTGACCAGGAGACAAGAAGTACACTTTCTTAGAAAACAAGCTAAAGATACAACTTTTTCCAAAAGTTCCCCCGCTCATGTGAATTCGAAATAAATCCAGTTACATAACAAAACTACAAAGAAATGATTTTATCATGTCTATAATATGCACTATTTAGGTCAATGGGTTTCTCATGACAGTTTTCAAGAGCTGATGTATTATGTAAAATGCCCTGTAATTTCCTCAACTTGCTTAGGGTCGCCATGGATGCTTCTATTAATATGCCATAACCGAACCTTGTACTACAGACCTTTGGCTTGAAAGACCAGCAGTAACACCACTTTTCGACGTCACGTAAAACCTGAGAAAAAATCTTCCAGTTCTCAACAGGTTTTGAAAGAACGGACTTCTTACTTATGAACCACCTTCATGTGTGATCGTGATGTACAATCTTACGAAGATTAAATGATGCTAACAGGGGAAAAAAGCTTTTAAAAACGATCATTACGTCTTGTTGAGGAACTGCCTGGGAAGAGAGGCGCTGAAAGGGTGAAGAGAAGGAAGGTGAAATAATTGATCGTAGCCGATGTTCAGACAGGAATCAGGCTGCCACACGTTGCAGTCTGAAGATCCTCCTTAAGACCTTTCACACAGTCAGGTCATTAAGGGGAACTCCAAACTTTGAAGAGGCAAAATCTGTCAGCATAACGAGAAGGGTTTGCTGTAAGGCAAGAGGCACACATTCTGTCCACTTTTTTTTTTAGCTATTATCAAATATAATTATATATATATATATATAATTATATATATATAATTATATATATACACATAATATATATTATATTTTTTCCTGTAAAGATGAAGAGTGCTAAGTGTTAACTGTCAGTGGACATAGTGGACTTGTGTAATTAGGCAGTCAGGATTAATCGTGGGATTTAGGTTAGAAATCAGTTTATAGCTTTCAAAGGAAATGATAATTGACCTGAAGGAACACACAGATGACCACTGTCTAAACTAGGGTGGTGTATCCTCTACATATCGACACAGGATGTGAAGTTTCATTCATTTCTCAACTGCAGATTGATAGCGCTGTTTCCAATATATGCCAAACACTGTATTGTATGCTATAGAAGGGAAACTGCTCTTAAGATTGTGATGAAAAGTGAAGGAATCTCACACATAAATGGATTGTACTGTCATCTTTCTCATGATTAGTAACCTATCTATCTGTTGGTGGTGTTCAGTAGTACCTGTTCTGAGCTAACATACGATTGATAGAAGATTTTCGAAGGTACTAATGGTTTGCTGGATTCTGTTTTGCTCTTCCTCGTTGCTACGTGGTCTCTGTAGGAGATGCCAAGGAGTCTCCGGAAGATCTCATCTCTACCGCCTGTACTCTTCACTCCAAATCAGCAGTCAGGGTCCACGATTCACAGGCATACAGGAATATGGATATGGCAAGGGAGCGCATTAGTCTGATCTTGGAGTTGAGTGAAATACTTTATCTTTCCAGATGGTGTTCAGTTTTGACAGTGCTGTTATTGTCTGTGCAATCCTCTGTAGTAACTTCTAGCTTGGACCCCTTGTCTGATACAACGGCTCCCAAGTACCTGAAGCTTTGAACCGTTTCCAGCTTCTGGTCATTCACCCTTATATTATCAGTGCTGATGCCCTTGGCGTTATTGGTCATCAGTTTGGTCTTTTCTGCATTGATTTCCATGCTGAATGTTCTAGAGGCATTTTTCAGGTGTTCTGTTAGGCTGGCGAGCTCTGTTCTGATCCTGCTAGTCCGTCGATGTCATCTGCGAAGCGGAGGTTTGTAATCGTTCTGCCACCAATGCTGACTGGTCCTTTATGGTGCTCCAGTGTATCAGCCGTGATTTTCTCAAGGAAGATGTTGAAAAGAGTCAGTGAGAGTAGACAAACTTAATGTGTACGTGTGTACGTGTACGTGTGTACGTGTACGAGTGTACGTGTGCTTAGGATGTTGACGAAGGGTTTGCAGGTAGGATAATGGTTTGTAGTCTCATTCGGAAAACATCCTTGGGGAAGTGGTGTGGGTACTGATGTTAACTCTAAGGGAAAAAATTCTTCGAACAGGCGTCTCCATAGTTGCTCAATCCCAGGTAATCAGATCACACACTCAGCACTTTAACCACTATACCATCCTGCCCCCCTTCCCCTGTTTTTCATGATTTGTTTTTCTTTATTTCCATTATGATCGAAGAAGACACCTAAATTATTCCTCCTTGCAACTATCATAACAATAGTGCAAAAGAGATTATTTGTGGATTTGTTTGTTGACTAAATTACTTATGTTTTACCAGCTGCCATGGCGCAGTGGTTAGCGCTTTGGGCTTCGGACTGGAAGGTCGCGGGTTCGATAAGAGTCATAGGGATTTTTTGGACTCCGGCTGGCTCCTACCCAGAATGAGTGTGCTGTGGGCTCAGTGGGGAGACTGGGTCCACATAGTTGAGCTTCATCCACTTAACGGATTCGAATTTGAGAGTGTTGCTCTAATTACCTGACCAATACTGCAGGTGTCTGTATCTCACGGGCCATATTCTGACAGTAAAAGTGGATGCACTTCTACAGCAGCATCATTACATCATTCTCATGACAATTGATCATCATGCAATAATAAAAATCGCCTCTGATTCGGTGACCCCTGTTGCTCTGGTCTCGTGGTGACCTTCAAGATTCGGTTTGCCCATACACCTCTGTGCCTGTGGTGAGTTTGTATGAGTCTGCGAGGTTGAAGATTCGCGGGGAGACATTCGTTGGAGCGACGTTGTGATGTCGCATTTGAGTGTGTGTGTGTGTGTGTGTGTGTGTGTGTGTGTGTGTGTGTGTGTGTGTGTGTGGTGTGTGTGTGTGTGTGTGTGTGTGTGTGTTCAAGTGTATGTGTGTGTGTGTCTGCGTGCGTGCATGCATGCGTGTGTGTGTGTGTGTGTGTTTCTGTGTGTGTGTCTGTTGGTTAGTCTTGAATATTACGTCTGTTCACATAAAGTGTGTGTGTGTGTGTGCGCACGCGCGCGCTTGTGTGTGTGTGTGTGTGTGTGTGTGTGTGTGTGTGTGTGTGTGTGTGGTGTGTGTGTATTGAGAGAGATTGAGAGACAGACAGACATGCAGAAGGCAGACAGACATACAGACAGTGAAAACTGGATAAACAGAATTCCCACATAGAAAAAGTAGAAGGAAACCCTTAAACAGTAGAACAAAGGGATAAGATAAACACTTCAAAGTTCTAAAGTGATGTATAAAGATACATGCATAAATGTGTGTACACATTGCATGTTAACACAGTCTATCTAGCTGATATAATTTGAAATCATCAATGATTGTGGATTGCAGCGCTACTGGAAACTTTTTGCTGAAGTTTGTATTTTATTTATTTGCAAACCACTTCAAGTCACGGCAGATGTCTCTACGTGACAATGTTCGGAAAGTAATGTTTTCAGAGGTTTTTTCACAATTACAATTTGTGCAAAATTGAAAATCTGCGATGCCAACTATCTTGACATGAGAACTATTTTTTGTCTAAAAATTAGTGTATTATTGAGGAAAAGAAAGCTTAGCTTGGTCTCGAGTTTCTTTCGTTTTTACTTTTGTATCATCTTTATGCGATTTTTGTCGTTTCCTTCTCTCTTCAAATGAAGTTTTTATCTCTGTTCATTTTTTTTCTTGCCACTTCTTCCTTTTGCCTATTTTCAATCTTCATTGTTATTTGTTCTCCCTCTTTTTCTTATCCTCCTCCTCTTCCTGTTGTTGTTCTTGTTTTCTTTTCTCTCCTCCTCCTCCTTTTGCTTTTGTTATGTCATTTTTGTTTTGTTCTTTCTATTTTTTATTTGTGGGATGTATATAAATATATGATATAATATATAGTATATATTATAATATATATATATATATTATATATATATAATATAGATATATAATAGATATATATTGATAATATATAGATAGTGTAGATAGATATGATAGATAGATAGATAGTAGATAGATAGATAGATAGATAGATAGATAGGATATAATGAGTTGAGGATTCATATAATGATAAAGTAATTAATTAAAATAATATATATATATATAATAGTATATATATATATATGTTAATATATCATAGTAGAAATATTATATATATATATATATATATAATATATATATATATATATATATATATATATATATATATATATATTTATATATATATTATATATATATATGTGTATATAATATATATATATATATATATATATATATATATATATATATATATATATATATATATTATATATATGTATATATACATGTGTGTTGTTTTTTGTATAAATATGATTACATGTAAACATCTATGTTTTAATTTTGTCTGTCTTCCGTCTTTTTGGTTTTGTCTGTCTTCCTTCTTTTTCATTCTAGTTAAGGACAAACGCAAATTCCAGACCAATTCAGCTTGATTCCATAATGAGATATCCTGAAGGTGTGGGTTGAGGTGCTCTTGTGTGGAGGCAGGGTTGTTGACCCTTCTCCTCCGAAAGGTCAAGGCCTCCTCAAATCACCCCCTCTACAGAGAGAGAAGAGAGTGGTCTGTGCCTTCATTTCTGGCTACCTTCTGGCACTCATTTTTGGCACCATTGATCATTCTGGAATTCCTACTCCAAGAATCTGAGGGGCAAAATCCCTTAATAAAGAAGCAAGAGGGAAAGAAGAGAATCCTACAACCCTCATTATTTTGTGTCACTGTTGAGGCTGGTATTGTCTCCAGCATCACCAATACAGCTGTATCATTTTCGCCATCATGATCATGATCATTATAATCATGGTCAAATAGGAAGGAAGGTGGAAGGATGGTTAAGAGTTCGCCTGCCAACAAGTAAGCCGTGAGGTTCTGGGTTCGTACCCAGCCTCGCCCTTTCTTCCCAGATTTGACGAAAAAATCGAACTGAATGTCAAAGTCATTCGGATGAACTATAAACCGAGGCCCGTGTGCGAACGCACGCTGAACATCTTGCGCACACGTTAAAACCCCGTTCCACTTCGGAAGAGCAGGCCATCGTGTCCGGTAGGAGCGGATGACAAAATTATATAAAAAAAAAAAACAGCATGCACACAGGTGTCGTGTTTAGACACCATCCCTGAGGAAAAAAAATAATGGGTAGGCGCTGCACTTGTGGCGACGCGCTCTCCCGTGAAGAGCAGCCTGAATATTATGCCAAAAAAATATGCTGTGACATAAAGTGGTATGAAATAAAATAAATGAAAGTATACTTACGTGCACAGATATTTGTAATCTTTATGATATATAATTAAATCATTATGATTTGCAGTTTTTTTTATAGTGTCTAATCATCATAGAAACAAACAATGGAAACTTTTAAAGTGTTCCTTCTATAAAAGGCAACCATTCACTAATCCCCTTCATATCCAACAGACAGACAGACAGACAGACAGACCAGGCACAGGGGAAGAGAGAGAGAGAGAGAGAGAGAGAGAGAGAGAGAGAGAGAGAGAGGAGAGAGAGAGAGAGAGAGAGAGAGAGAGAGAGAGAGAGAGAGAGAGAGAAGACAGATGAGAGACAGATGACAGAAGATTGACAGACAACGACAGACCATCTGACACGACAGATAGACAGACACACACACACACACATACACACACACACACACAGAGGTAGACAGACAGACTGACAAATACACAGACAGACAAGCAGACAAACAACAGGCCAGGCACAAACAAACAAGCAGGCAACGACGAACTAACATTGACCTTTGCATACGCACGAGCATGAGCTCGCTCACATAGAGGCATGCACCAGACACGTTAAACAGCTTCAAACAAAACAAGAAAGAACAACAGAAATGGGGAAATGAATGAAATAAAAAATACAAAATATTACGAATAGGAGAAAAGTAATAAATGATTTTCTTAAAATGCACTCTGGTGTTCTGTATTGAAACAAAAACGAACTTTATTGGAATACAAAACATGATAAGTGACAAAGGGACATACTTCTTTTTCAGCACTAATACACCTAAGAAAAAATGCTACTGTTTATACATAATCATGACTACCTACACTAGAGGAAATGCAGTAGATGAAATTTGACTACACCATAGGTGATATGCAAGCTTCTCCCCTAATAAGTGAACGCTTGATTTCCTGACCTCTGACTTTCCTTTAGGAGAAGAAAACTTGACTTCTTCATGTTTGACCTCCCCCTTATTACATATGACATGACATGACATGACTTGTGGCATATAACTTTTCCTTCACCACAATGAATAGTCACTGTGGGACAAAATCCGGCATGTTGAGAAAATTAGACACAAGAGTGAGGAAGAAAGTCCATCAACAAAAAGGAGAGGGGGCTTGGCTGCATGCATGGTCTCTTTTTCATCATTACAGAACTATATCAGAAAGCCACAATGAGAGTTTAAAGAGCACCTCTTCGTGTAAAGAACTGTCTAAAAGAAGTGTCCAAGCTAGGCGAAGAGAATGTTTCAGTTGTCAAAGAGTGTGCACAGTCGTAACATGTAAGAGGGGGGTGCTAGCGCCAGATCTTCTCTTTAAGGAGCTACGCCATTCTGGTCAAAAGCTTGAAGAAAACCATACCCTATTTTGGAAAACTTCATCTGCAAACAAAAACACACTGGTGACTACGGTTCTTTAATAGCAGAACGAAGAGAGGCAGACCACCAACATCCTTCGTCGCCAACATCACTGAGGTCAGTGGTCTGGGAGATCGTAGAACTCAGCAGAGACAGGAAGAAGCGGCGAACCCTAGTGGCATGGAGTGGAGCCCCTACCTTCGTCACCGGTGATGGAGACTGCTGAGATGTGTAATGGTCATCTGTTGCCTGCACCTTTTCCCTTTTTAGGGAAACATCTCTTGCTTGTAATAGGACAGTGACCCCAAGCAAGACGACAGCAAACATCAGCATGTCCCTCTGATCAATGATTTGCACAACTTTGAAGGCTAATCTATAGTCCACATCGAATTCAGTAGTGGACCTATGGAAATACATAAAAAGTGGCCTGTCATGTCCTGAAATGGAAAAGGAGGATGAAACGTTTAAAAAAAAGAGAGAACAAATATGGCAGGGTTAAAATGTTGGACAGAATAAAGCATGGGTTAATTTAAAGTTTTGTGACAACTTTGCCAAAGATAATCAGAGCTTTATTCAGCTGGAGAAGGAAAAACTCTATACTGATGACAACTGAGGATGCTCTCCTATTTCTTCCTTTCTGTACTGTCAGTCACCTTGTTTTCTGAGGGCTACTACGTATGAGAAATCGATAAACCCAGTCACATGCTTTTTCTGCACAGTGAGTGTAAATGAACTCAATATTATTGTTAGATTGAAGGGAAGCGATTTTTTTTTAAAATATGAATTTCATTTGTAGTCTGCTTTTCTCAAGTTTTTCCCAGATTCATTAGTTAATGCGATATTGTGCATCACTGTTTCTCTTCGCTGCACGAGCAGTCTAAAAATCATAGAATTGGAACATGTCAAACAATCGATGAAAATTCCAGAAATAAATCTCACCTTGCCAAAGAAAACTCTACTACTCTTTGTATGGCTAATTTGCAATGATCCATTTGATATGCTTTGTCATTATTATAATCCAAAAGCCACCAATTACATTAAACTACTAATATGGACAACATTCTTGAGTACACAGCATATAGTGATTACCTTCATTCAAAGAAAACTTTTCTTTACTAAATATTTCATTATATCCACTAAAGAGCACGCGCACTCACACACACACACACACACACACACACACACAACACACACACACACACACACACACACACACACACACACACACAACAACACACACGCAAAAATCAACACACATACACACACAAAAGTGCGAACACACGACGTACACATATGGACACACGCACGCACACCCTCCCTCATGCACGCAAAAGCAACGATTAGTACAGATTTGAAAGAAATGGTGAAAAACTACTCTCAACAACTAGTCTGTGAAAATACAAAATTTGTACAGGATATTTTGATACAATCCACTACACAACAACAATAACTGCCATACTGTTTTGATAAAAGTGGAACAAGTAGTGAATCTGTTTATCTCAAAGTCCCTTTCCAAGAATGATAACAGAATAACAACTTAAGTAATTTTTCAGCCCACATTATTCATATCTCATTCAGCCACAAGACCATAAAAGAAGAGTATGGTACTTAACAAGGGTGAGGCTTTACGGTCAGCAACGGCTATCATTGAATGACTAACTTTGATATGTCTGTTTTAAATGACGTGTAGTCTCACTTTAATCTTTTTTTTCTCTCTAAAGCAGGTGTGAGCAGCCTGTTATACCTCTGCTCTCAGCAAGGATATACACTAGTGTGCCATGCTTAGAATGAATTACAAAACGTTGAACAGATCATTCTTTTCAACATATATTCTAAGCATATTTTCTTTCTCTTTTTTCATCGTCTTTTGAGGGCAGCTTGAAAAGGCCACAGGAATATCAAATATTCCTTTTAATGTAGTTGACACTTTTAAATTCTGAAAAGTATCTTGCTGTAAGGTACCACAGGTGTTGGAGTTTCAATCACCGCCGGGACCTCTGATGAGGGCTCATCCAGGAGCCGAAACTCGGGTCAGGTCAGGCCACAAAAATGCTACAATGTTGCCACTGAAAGACATTATTCCCTAGAATTATTTTTATTTCCATTTTTTTAATTTTTCATAAGTCATTTTCAAAATTATTGAAAATTTGGTACCTGCACATGTTTTTCCTCCACTACTTTCCAATAGATAGATAGATAGATAGATTCAGATCGTGATAGTAAGTTAAGCAGTTACATACTTTGTGCATTAGCTACAAGCATAACAGACAAATGCAAAATGCACATGGCCCTTTCAAAATAAGATATCTCTCAAGTACAGTTTATCCACGGTAATCACTCCTGATCACATCACTTCACACCTCTGTCTAGACCAACAAATCGGCAGCAGAAAATGACATGTAAAATTTCATTTTAAGAACAATGACAATTTGAACTAAATCTATTCTATTCTCCCTCTGTATTCCGAAGATTATACATGTTCATAAGTATACACCCGTCCTCTTCTCCTATAACAACCACAAATAGAAACACATAGAAAATCCTTCTGTGATCTTTAAAAGGACTCGTTTCAACCATATTCAGAGCATAGTAGACATGCATTTGACTATGCCACTCTCGACCATAAAATTTATTCAATATAAGTAGCATGTTGCAGAGCTGTTTTAAGAAGCTGTAACCGATAAACTAATACTATCAGAAGGTGAAAACAAAAAACATTTTAAACAAATATTATGCAATCATTTCTGTTTACAAAATTCAGAACATACAGAACCAGGCCACAATCCTAAAACCAAACTAAACAAGATTTCAGAAAAAAACCTTTTCTTTTGAAATAACAGGTGGTTTTAGCCCTTTTAGTTCGAAAACACGCCTGACATAGCTACCATGATAATTATATAAGATATTTTTGATACCACAAGAAGCTGTATTACAATGGGTCAACACAATAGCAGATATACCATGACATATATTACCTCATACTTAGACGCAACCAAAAAAGCACCTCTTTTAGAAAAAAAACATTAAGAAACTGATTCAATTAAGCATATGAAATAAAGTACACTAATTAACACATTTGCTGTAATAAACTAGTCTTCTATAGCATATATTATATGGAATGCCTTTGGGATGATGGACTGAATTGTTTTTAGATCTCAGGTGCAAATCAAATAAATTACATGAAAATGGCGTGATTTTTAAGAGACTCACTTTTACAAATGATTTAAGCATGAAATTTAAGTTGAAAAACGTTTTAAGTCACAGTGTTTAGTCTAGCTATTAGCTTCTGTGTTTTCAGAGCTTCACGCTTCATTTTATAAATGGTTTACCCCTTTCCCAGCACCGACATCCCCCCTAGTTTTCATTTTATTTATTTATTCTTTTTTTCTTTTATATGTGATTTCTACATCCAGTCCTGTGTATATGCAGTTTTTTTTCCTCTTTTTTTGCTGCCTCGTCTTCTGTGACGTCCCCGTACTGTTGTTCCCACGCCGCTCATTCAATCTCTCCGCCAGAGCCGTACCCAGATTCGTTGTGTCTCATCCTCGGGATCGGCAGTTCACAAGGAGCCAAATCAATATTAGGCCTCCGGGGGCCACCAGCCAGAGGGGCCGTGCACTGCTGCTGGGTTACTTTGGTAGTGTTCAGTGTGCCTGTTCTGAGCTAACACGCAGGACAACACCTACTAAGCCCCCTACTAACGAGAGTTTAGCTCAGTCGCGGAGCCAGACTGAGTGAGTCACCCAACCGAGGTAGCGACCACCACAACGTCCCTCCATTGATCGTCCTCTCGCGAACCTTCAACCCCAAAGGCTTTGACACAAACTCACCATAGGCACCGAAAGTGTATGGAGAAACCAATCTGAGGTCACCGTGAGACCAGAGCAATAGGGGCCACAGAATCAGAGGCAATTTTTATATTACATGATGATCAATGGTAATGAGGAGATGTAATGATGCTGCTGTGGAAGTGCATCCGCTTTGAGACTTCTTGACAGGGTTGTACTCTAGCCTCACTGTCATAATATATCCCGGCGTTAACCAGGCCTGAGAGATACAGACATCTGCAGTATCGGTCAGGTAATTGTAGCAAACTCTCAACTTCGCATCCATAACGTGGATGAAGCTCGACTGTGTGGTCCCAGTCTCCCCACTGAGCCCACAGCACACTCACTCTGGGTAGGAGCCGGCCGGAGTCCGAAAAATCCCTTTGACTCTTATGGAAATCGAACCTGCGACCTTCCAGTCTAAAATCCAAGGCGCTGAACCACTGCGCCATGGTGGCTGGTGTGTATATGCAGTTTTGTAAAATTTGTTATCCGTCCCACCGGCACACAAGGCCTACTCTTACGAAAAGCAGAACAGGATTTAACGTGTGCTCACTCGGGATTCTTTAATGTAAGTATATTTTCTTTTGGTTTTTTTCCCTAAGATCCCTTTCTTCTTTTCTTCTGTCCCTGTATTTCAAGGATTTTTTTAGAATAAAGCGCCTATTGGCGGTACGGTATTTCCATTTTCTTTTCTTTCAACTTGTACTAGAGCGATGTATTTATAGCTTTTACATCATCAACGTTTGTGTTCAGCATGTTTAAAGAATCTAAGCATTACAGTTTGCTTTTCTTTGATACTTCTTAACACTTTACATGTCATCACTTTCGATGTGTTGTTTGTTTACCGTTCTTACTGTTTTGAAGCGTCGGTTTTGCTTTGAATAACAGTAACAAGAAACAACGTCGTTATCATCATCATCATCATATATCATCATCATCATCATCATCATCGTCGTCGTCGTCGTCGTCATCGTCATCGTCATCATCATCATCATCATCATCATCATCATCATCACAATAACAATATATCAACACATAATCAACATAATGATCAACGTCACAATCAGCTGTCATTAAAAACTTTTTTTTTGGCTACCTCATCCTTCTGCAATGTCCCCGTCCTGCTGTTCCCACGCCACTCATTTCAACTCCCCAGCCACAGCCATACCCATAAAAAACAATTGGTAACAGCATCTATGAATCATAATTATAAAAAGCACAATAATGATCATGATAACATTCTTGAAAACAAGCCTCGCAGTCTGGATATTTTTCTTTTTTTAGATTTTCCCCAATATTCTATTCAAAACATACGTCAATCATGTTACAACTTCAAAGTATTTACAAAAAAGCCGCAGCAACAAACAGTAAGAATATAAACAGCATCTAGTAGCATACATACAAAAGCTTAACTTTGATACTGTACAACATAACCGCGCCAGTGTACTGCACTGCTGTCATTGATGCACACAACCGACAGATATCTCCCTGAATATAGGGTCTATAGGATCAGCAGCTTTCCCATTATACATTTTCTATTACGCATATAGATGGATAGATAAGCTCGATAGATAGACAGACAGACAGACAGACAGACAGATAGATAGATAGTAGATAGGTAGATAAATAGATAGATAGATAGATAGATAGATAGATAGATAGATAGATAGATAGATAGATAGATAGATAGATGAAATTACATTGATTAATTGATTGTGATTGATTGATTGATAGACAGATAGATAAATAATAATATATCTATTTATGTTATATCGTGTCTGTCTGTTGTCTGTCTGTCTGTCTGTCTGTCTATCTATCTCCTATCATCTATCCATATATCTACCTTAGTCTGTCGACCCCTGAAGACTTGATAACCAGTTCCCTCCATTCACCTCTCTGTTTTGCGTTTCTCAAAGTTTTTTTTTTGAAAGTTCTAGGCATGCCATTCGCTGATGTTGTCCTCCCATCTCTTCCTTGGTCTGCCTCTTTTTCTTCCTTCTTGAACAGTGCCTTGTAGTATTGATTTTGCAAGTCCTTTGATCTATTTACATGCACGATCATTTTAAGTTTACGCTTCTTTACAATTGATCGAAGGATTAGTATCTAAAATATAATAAAGCTTTGCTGAAGAAGAAGACAAAAAAGATAAATGTTCATGGATAAAACCACTTTCTTTTTCTCATTTGCACTTACATTGCAGCCCTAATGTATTTGATGTCAGCTGTATGTGCGTACACATCCTTTCTGAAAGAAAACGAAACCACCAGAACACAGCATTGCATATTGCTTGTAAGGAAGACTAGGCTACCTGACAGGAGGGCATCACGGATATCTGAAGCAACTTAACTTCACTTAAAGACACTAAAGAATACTATTCTACATTTTTAAGAATATATCTTTCCCATGGTTGATTGTGCAATGGCAGGTGTACAGCAAAAATAACATCAATATATTGCTAATTATTTATTTAATGAGAACACAAGAAACAGAAACACGCAATCTGCATCTATAAAGCATTTCATGATTACAATCACAGTAGAAATAACTTTCATCAATAATTTTGCAGGAAGACATGTTATTTATCCAATATACAACGTACAAGCGTTTTTATTTTCGAAGATCCAAAGAGAAGTCAGCTCAGCAGCACAGTTTATCTTAATTCTCATCGTGCTTTTTTAAGTCACGGTACAACACGTTCAGATGGTGCATTCATTGCCGAAATCTTGGCAACACCTCTCAGATGTACAGAGGAGCATCGAAAGGCGGCTCGGGAGGGACAACACTGGACGCTTTATCTTCCTCCTCCTCCTCCTTCTCCTCCATATCGTAGACAGGGTTGGACAACCCCATCCGCTCCTCCCCCATGCCCTCCGCGTCATGCACCAGCCCCATACGATCTTCATAAGGCATGGTGTCCGAATCCGAGATGGTGGACACCCGAGGATGCAGGTCCACGCTCTCGGCATCGCCTCCCCTAACCCCGTTGTTGTCGAAGTCGATCTCCCTGGTCACGGGCAAGTGCTGGATGTCGGGATCCCTCTCCTCGGGGTGGTGGCGAAAGACCTCAGCGTTGGGGAAGCAGGACGAGAACGCTTCAGGGACCGCATGAAATCCAGCCTGCTCTCTCCGCTGGGCTTGGCGAGGGTCACGCTCTTTCGAGACTTCCTTCGGTGCTGCTCGGGGAGCCTCCCACCTCATGGGGGTGATCTTCCGAAGATAATCTTCCGATGGTCTTGGGGAGGACGGGATGGTGCGGATGTGGCTGCCCAGGGAGCAGACGACGATGAAGATGACGAGGATGAGGAGGAGGAGGCCCAGCAGCACCCCCAGGACGATGGTGGCGGTGCGGAAGGCAGGCTCCCCGGAGGAGGGGCGGTCTATGATGACGGGCGGCAGCGTGGCCTCCGTGCTGTTGCGGCCGCTGATGCGCAGGATGAGGGAGGTCTGCTGGGAGTGCTGCAAGGGCGTGTCCTCCACAGCCTGCAGCAGGAGAGGAAAACAGTCCGTGTTATCAGGCTGCATGTAAGGTTGGTTTTTTTGTTTGTTTGTTGTTACAGAGTTACACATGCATACAGCTATGTGCAGTCATACAAGGATATAATAATAGTTGCACTTGTGTGCGAATGATATTGCAAAACACACACACACACACACACAACACACACACACACAACACACACACACACACACACACACACACACACACACACACACACACACACACACACACAACACACAAAACACACACACACAAACACACACAAAACACATACACATACACACACAAACACACACACACACTTACATACACATGCACACACGCCATAAACATATTAAGTTTATAAACACCCTTCAAAAACATGTTTCTGGAGGAATTTAATGTGACGAGATGTGTAGGCTGAGTAAGTCGTCTAAAAGCGAGACAAATTTTTATTAAGATAAAAAGAGGAGGAGGCGGTTGAATGAAAGGAGCACAAGTAAACACATTCCGTACACAACTTGTTGTTCTTGTGACTAGACTACGAAACTGGAAGAAGGTGAAGGTCAAAAGGAGGGGAAAAAATAGCGTCTGAAGCAAGATCAAACAAGTGGACATAAGATTTTTAAAAAAAGGCTAAGAGTAGTGGACAGACTACGGGGGTGGGTAGATGTAGCATAATGGGGTGATAAGGACAGTTCTCTCCCACACAGGACCCCATTAATTAAAGTCATTAGACCTCATCAGGACCTTGTGCTATAGCAGAGGTCGTGGACACTGACATGACAGTCAGCAGAGGAGTAGAGCGGAGTCACGATTTCTATGAGGAGGGGACATAACACAAAATATCACAATCCTGATTTGACTTGGTGACTTAACTTGACTTGCCCTTAACATCATAAGGTGTCATTGGGGCTCAATATATATTTTGTCAAGCAGTATTTTCTTTCTGGAACTCTTTGACTGGAGCTATGAGGTTTACTACTGGTAAGATTTTGTCTTTTTTTTTCCCACCATTCAGAAAGCGCAACAAGGAGACACAGGGACACATAGATAGAGACAGAAAGACAGACACAGACAAAGACAGACAGACTTGCAAGCAGGAAACAGGCACAAAACAGATACACAGAGAAACAGTCTAACAGATTAAGTCTGTCCTACTCACAAGCCAGAGAAAGCGAACAAAACAGGTCAAACAAAACACGTGTGTACCTAGAAGAGATTGGAAGGAAATGACACTTATACGGGAAACAATCAAAAGAATGGACTGCACCCACCTTCTACTCCCCTCCCCCCCCCCCCCCCCCCCCCCACGAAAAAAAACCAACAAAATAAAACAAACAGAACAACAAACAACTAATAAACCCAAAAACAAAATCATGAACAGAAAAAAAATCTTAAATCCATCACAGCATGAATTTGAATGAAATTAGAGGGACAAGCTATCTGGGATGGAAATAAGTTCATGGATAAAACCGGCTGGAGGGAATGAGGGGCTAAGGAAATGGGAAGAGGATAGCAGCACTGGTTTGTTTTTCTTCCTGGTGGCTTCATT
The DNA here is from genome assembly GCA_030674155.1 of Stramonita haemastoma. Classification (NCBI taxonomy): domain Eukaryota; kingdom Metazoa; phylum Mollusca; class Gastropoda; order Neogastropoda; family Muricidae; genus Stramonita; species Stramonita haemastoma. Next base: position 78,772,973 of record CM060316.1, on the reverse strand, counting down.
AAAATGAAATAAGATTCGTTTTACATTAACAGGAAAACAGAGGAAATGCCAGTAAACATTGTGATCACATGTGTGGGAGAAAAATCAAGTCAGTCTTTTGTGTGAAAGAAACCGGAAAGAGATATAAAACAAAGCGCAATACTATGCATGTAAAATGAAGATAGCGAGTTGTACTTGAACAAAACTATATACTTGATGTTGTGAAATAAAAAAAAAAGATAATGAATGATAAAAGTCATTTTGGATGAGACTTAAACCGAGGTCCGTGTGCAAACGCAGGCAAAACATCTTCGCACACGTTAAAACCCCGTTCCGTCTTTCGGAAGACAACTTCAATATAACATACAATATAAAACAAACAATACAAATATACATAAAATATATATATATATATATATATATATATATATATATATATATTATATATATATATATATATATATATATATATATATATATATATACAACTTCTCTCTTCTCCCCCTTCTCTTATAATATAAAATAAAATGCTCGAAACTTTAACCCTCATCCTTTTCCGCCCCTACGTCATCTGATACGTCTTCCGAGAGGGATTAGCTCTATGAATATCTCTTTAATGACGCCAGTCTGTCATCATTTGATACCAAGACCTGAAGTTAAGTACTATTGTCTAAGAAATAGCAGTATCATTCCTTTTAATCACAAGAAAGGTTTGGTTCCAAGGCTCTCTATCTGTCTATCTGCGTCTCTCTCTGTCTCTCTCCTCTCTGTCTCTTTCTCTCTCTGTCTGTCTGTCTGTGTGGTGTGTGTGTGTGTGTGTGTGTGTGTGTGTGTGTGTTGTGTGTGTGTGTGTGTGTGTGTGTGTGTGTGTGTGTGTGTGTGTGTGTGATGTGTGTGTGTGTGTGTGTGTGTCTGTCTGTCATGTTGTCTGTCTGTCTGTGTGTGTGGTTGTGGTGGTGGTCCTCTTCTGTTTCTCTATCGTCTCTCCTTCGTGTCTCTCTCTTCTCTGTCTTCTGTCTTCTCTCTCTCTCTCTCTCTCTCTCTCTCTCTCTCTCTCTCTCTCTCTCTCTCTCTCTCTCTCTCTCTCTCTCTCTCTCTCCCTCCCTCTCCCTCCCTCCTCCTCCTCTCAGACTCACGACATTTTCAGTAAAAAAAAATAATGTATCAGTTGTCTGCTTTGCAACACTTTTGCCCCCTCTCCACCCTACAAGTAGAATATGTCGGTTATCTTTGCATGCATTGACTTGCTTTTTGTCTGTAGATACGTTACACCTATGTCTAGTTTGCACAGAAACTTCATTTGACAATTATGTTTTTTTGTTGTTGCTGTAATTTAGTGTTCTTCATTTCTTTTTCTTACGTCCTGTCCCTTTATTTGCAACTGCTTGGGACACTAGGGACTGAACAAAACAATATTGAAGTGTACAGAAAAACAGCACAATGCCAAGAATATCTTCACCTTCACCTATCCCGTAGTCTTGTGGACAGTTTGTGTATCCGCTGAGATGATTATATGAATGTTTCTTTAAAAAAAAACCTCCCTATGAAGTTCTGTATTTTTCTTTTCCCAAGACGTAATCGGATGAATACATAACTTCATGATTGTATCTAAAATATTTTACAGAACTTCAATTTCAAAACCAGTAAGTCGAACACACAGACAGACAGACAGTTAGGCAGATAGAAAGACAGACAGAACAACACACATGCACATCCGCTTTTTGTAAGATTAGGCCATTGTGTGCGGTGGGAACGGATGAACAAATTTACAAAACTGCAACACACACGGGGACTGGACGTAAAAAGCACATAAGTGCTTATTCTATTATCCTCGAAATTAAAGAATAGATAAATAAAATACCCCCTCTCTCCCTCTCTCTCTCTCTCTCTCTCTCTCTCTCTCTCTCTCTCTCTCTCTCCTCTCTCTCTCTCTCTCTCTCTCTCTCTCTCTCTCTCTCTCTTTCTTTCTTTCTTCTCTTTCTTCTTCCCTTCTACCCTTTCTTCCTTCTTTCTATTTTCTAACCTTTCATATTTTTTTTGCCTCATTTTTATCTTAGCACACGATACTCTACCCTTTATTTCCTCCTGCCTTTCTAAACCAGGTATATTGCATGAAAGCTACATATATGTTTGTATTTTAAACATGTTCATTTTGATGTATCCATGACAAGCGACTACCTTCAAGATTTAATTTCTCTATCGGAGTAAAGCTGGCTTTTTGATGACAGTATTGCAGGGTACAAAAGGTCTATGAAAAATGTCTTGAGTTGAGATTGCTCAGTCCATGAAAAGGGGCTCATTCTGCGGAGAGCCTCAAGTCGAGTAAGCTGGGTAGAACGAGTACTTGAAAACATTTCTTATCCATACTTTCTTCAGGGTGCATTGCAATCGAAAGTGAGTCAGAGTGCATCTGGGGGGCCAAGAGAGTCAAGTGGGAGACGTAAACAACAATAGATTCCCATATTAAGTTGGGAGAGAGAAGAGAGAGAGAGAGAGAGAGAGTAGAGAGAGAGAGAGAGAGAGAAGAGAGAGAGAGAGAGAGAGAGAGAGAGAGAGAGAGAGAGAGAGAGGAGAGAGAGAGACTGAGAGACTCTGTGTGTGTGTGTGTGTGTTTGTGTGTGTGTGTGTGTGTGTGTGTGTGTGTGTGTGTGTGTGGTGTGTGTGTGTGTGTGTGTGTGTGTGTGTGCTGGTGCTGTGCTGTCTACCTGAACTCTCTAACCTGGGGGTAAGGAATTGTCATTACACTATTTCCGAAGAGGAAATATATGTCAGTAACCTATCCTCCTTCGGGCGTCAGGCAGTCATTTTTTGTAGTTCATATTTGGTGTTGTGTAAAATGTACTTCAGACAGACAGGCCACAAGAGATGTTTTGCTACTTTTATTGTAAAAGTAATCTTCACAGATCATTTACAAATGATCGAGAATTTTTAATTGGCAACATCTGCTTCCAGTCTTCTTTCCACCTTGATTTTGCTCTCTCTGATAATGAAAACCAACAGAGAAATGTATGTTATGCATGCATAATGTTAAATACACCGTTGTGAAGTATTTGTGCGAATGCAAGCTTTATCTACATCAGCTTTTCTTTAGAGTAATGGGTGGGGGAGGGGGTATGTCGGGGTGGTTGTTTGTTCATTTTCCCTTTTTTTCCTAAGTGATTCTCCCGTTTTTTTTTCCTTTTTTAGATTTCTTCATGATATATTTTTTCATTAATGTACACAGAAATGTTCAAACTTCACCCTACAAAGCCATACAGCGGGAAAAGCAAACGCATGTAAAAGCATGGCATCACGAAAGGAAAAAAAAAAAGATATAAAATATCCATCCGCAGCTCAAACACAACCTATCACAAACATCAATTCTTTACAGTTATCTGTGGGAATTTATCTTGAGCCGTATTATGAATGACAGCAAATTGCCAATACAGAGACAGATGACAACGAACAGAAACAAGAGAGAGAGAGAGAGAGAGAGAGAGAGAGAGAGAGAGAGAGAGAGAGAGAGAGAGAGAGAGGAGAGAGAGAGAGAGAGAGAGAGAGAGGCAGAGAGAGAGAGAGAAGAGAGAGAGGGGGGGGGGAAAGAGAAGGACGAGAAGAGAGAGAGAGAGAGAGAGAGAGAGAGAGAGAGAGAGAGAGAGAGAGAGAGAGAGAGAGAAGAGAAGAGAGACAGAAGACAGAAGACAGACAGACAGAACAGAAGACAGACAGACAGACGAGAGAGAGAAAAAAAAACAGAGACAGAGAGAGGATTCAGGCAAACAACAAACAAACAAACAAACAACAAGAGTGTACTGACTGACCCAGAACTGCTGTGCACTAGCCCACCCCGAGAGAAAACACAACATCCAGAAAGCTAAAATACAGGATGTGGTATCCATAAAGTCTTGCTTCTCTTCAGTTTGTTTTTCTTAGAAAAAAAATGTGTTGTAGAAGTGGAGCTTTGCTATCTTTACAAATTATCGCTGGTCCATCTTTCGCTGCGGATCAGCGGGTCTTATCCTATATATTTACATGTTTTCTTTCTATTTTAGTTTTGTTTTCTTTTTTCCACAATAAAATTGGGACACAAAAAAATTGGCTAGACATACTGCTGGATGTCTCCTAATGTAATCTCTGAAATCTATCTATCTATCTATCTATCTATCTATCTATCTATCTATCATCTATCTATCTATCTATCTATCTATCATTATCTATCTATCATATCTATTCTATCTATCTATCTATCTATCTATTATCTATCTATCTCATCTCTCTCTCTCTCTCTCTCTCTTCTCTATCTAACACACACACATGCATGCACATAATTATGTACTTCCCCCTTCCCACCTCTCTCTCTCCGTCTCTGTCACTTTGTCTCTGTCTTTGTCTCTGTCTGTCTGTCTGTCTGTCTGTTTGCCTGTCTGCCTGCCTGCCTGCCTGCCTGCCTGCCTGCCTGCCTGCCTGCCTGCCTGCCTGCCTCTCCTCCTGCTCTCCTCCTCTCCCTCTCACTCACTCTCCCTCCTCTCCTCTCTCTCTCTCTCTCTCTCTCCCTCTCTCTCTCTCCCTCTCTCTCTCTCTTCTCTCTCTCTCTCTCTCCTCTCTCTCCCTCCTCCCTCTCTCTCCCTCCTCTCCCCTTTCTCAGACTTCCTTATTTTCTTTAAGCACTATGAATTTTCAACTGCTCTTTGTTCTATTTTCTACTTTCTCCTGTTTCTAAACCCTCCATAAAATCTGCGCTGTTTGGTTATACGTGCGTGGATGCGTGTTTGTCTAGAGGTACGTGCAATGTGTGTGCAATTTCTTGAGCGTCTTCTGCTTCTGTTTTTATACAACTATTCATACAGATGGTGTGTGGTGTGTGTGTGTGTGTGGTGTGTGTGTGTGCGTGTGGTGTGTGTGGTGTGTGTGTGTTGTGTTGTGTGTGTGTGTGTGTGCGTGTGTGCGTGTGTGTGTTGTGTGTGTGTGTGTGTGTCGCACGCGTGCACAGATGCGTGTGTAAATGGTAAAAAAGATTTTGCAACCCCATCTGTATCATCCTTTGAATGCTTGAACTAACAAGTTAATACCAAATGCAAATGAATATAAATTAATAAAGGACTATACATTAGGTAAATGAACAAAAAGTATGAATAAATATATATACAACACATGCACACACAGCACACACACAACACACGCACACACACACAGAGACACACGCATCACACACATACACACGCACACACGCACTACACACACACACACACACACACACATACACACACACACACTGAAAGAAGTGTAACAAAAAACCAACAAAACCTCACTGTCTGGATTAATAGGCAAGGTTTCCAGTGATTAGAGCATGATTCACCTTGATTTATCTGAAGCCTGTTTCAGAAACAAAGGATGGAAGGAAGGATAGAAGGAGTAGTTAAGACGAGAAAATAAAAGAAAGAGAAAAATAAAAAAGGAAAAAGAAGAAGAAATAAAGAAAGACAGACAGACAGACAGATAGACAGAAAGAATGAAAGAAAGAATGAAGAAAAATGAAGAATACAAGAAAAAGAAACAAAAGAGAAAAAAGAAAGAAAGAAAGAAAAGAAAGAAAGAAAGAAAGAAAAAGAAAAGAAAGAAGAAAGAAAGAAAGAAAAGAAAGAAAGAAAGAAAGAAAAGAAAGAAGAAAAGAAAGAAAAGAAAAAAGAAAGGAAAACAGAAAGGCCTAAAAGAAGAAACAAAACATTTCACAAGCCAACTGA
>CM060316.1:78722274-78744774 GCA_030674155.1 Stramonita haemastoma | reverse complement strand
GAGAGAGAGGAGAGAGAAGAGAGAGAGAGAGAGAGAGAGAGAGAGAGAGAGAGAGAGAGAGAGAGAGAGAGAGAAGGAGAGAGAGAGAGAGAGAGATTGATTTTGTTCTTTTATTTTGAGGTTAATGGAATAAGCACATATATTCTTTTTGCATCCAGTACCCGTGTGTATGCAGTTTTGTAAATCTTGTCATCTATTCCCACCGGCACACAATGGCCTACTGTTACGAAATGCGGAACATGATTTAACGTGTGCGCAAGACGTTCTGCGTGTGTTTACACACGGGGCCTCGGTTTATAGTCTTATCCGAAGGACTTTGTGGGGAGAGTGGAGTCAGCACTGATGTTAACTCCAGGAGAAAAATCCCCTCGACAGAGAATCAATCCGGGTCGTCAAATTGCGAGCGCAATACCACTAGGTATCCCGTCCCCCCGGGGGGGGGGGAGGAGAGAGAGAGAGAGGAGAAGAGAGAGAGAGAGAGAGGAGAAGAGAGGAGAGAGAGAGAGAGGAGAGAGAGAGAGAGAGAGAGAGAGAGAGAGAGAGAGAGAGAGAGAGAGAGAGACAGACAGACAGAAGACAGACAGACAGACAGACAGACGACAGACAGACAGACAGACAGAGACAGACAGACAGACAGACAGACAGACAGACAGACAGACAGAGACAGACAGGGTGAATGAGAGACAGCGACAGACAGACAAACATACAGGCAGATAAACAGGCAGACAGACAGACAGACATGAAGACAGACAGATCGACCGACCGACCGACAGACATACAGACAGGCAGACAGAGACAGTGGGATAAGAGCTCTCTTCATATGAATTCAATAAATACATTCCATAAACACACCCTTGTAAACTCAGTCTCAACACAAAAACATACAAAAATGTCAGTTCCCACAACGACGAGCATACTTATTTCCAAGTTTTAAGGACACTAGTCACATTGTTTGGCAGTGTCCCTGATCCTCAAGATTTCCTCAGCTTGCGATCCAGACGATGGTTTGTTGGGTTTTTTTCTCACGTGAAGAAGAGTAACAGTCTTATGTTTTATTCAACGCAGAAAGAAAAATGGTGTTTAGCATTCTCTGGCATAGAAACCGCTAACAAAAAGTACTTCCGGGTTTTGAGGGGTATTTATGACTAGATGTTTGATAACATGTACTCTACTGTATAACTTAGTACTTGATCCAAGCGAAATGTTTGGACAGTTACTACTGTAAGCTACACAAATCCAGACCTACACGTAAATGCTGCCATCCTTCGAAATGTTGTGTGGAAATTGTCTTCATTTATGGAAAGTCCTAGGCATAAAAGCCTTTGCTGCCTAACGCAGAAGAGCAAACTTTGTGAAGTTGGTGAATTGCTGTTTTTATGAGACCCTCTGCAGTCAGGAGGGCCAGTAAAGACCGGAGCAAAATATGGAGAAGGAGGCTCATAGCAGTGTCCTTGGCTGCGGCAGCTAACGCTGAACTCGGTGATGCCTCAGACAGTTGAGACTGGGAAAACAGCCATACACGCCAGCTTCTCACTTGGTGTTTTCCTACAAGCATTTTTCAAGTGTGATGAGAAAGTCAGGCTGTATATCAGTGGTGACCCCCTGGGTGTTAATCTGCGGAACACTGGACAGCCCAACAACAAATTACAATAGAAAGACTTTATATCCCTGACAAACACATAGCATAAGACCTATACGTTCTTTTATAGGGTCAAATTCCTTGAAATCAGAGAATGGTTGCTTACACACACGCACAGACACACAGGCACAGTCTTTCGAATGAGACTTTAAACCGAGTCCCCGTGTGCAAACGCACGCAAAAAATCTTGCGCACACGTTAAATCCTGTTCCGTTTTTCGTAAGAGTAGGCTATTGTGTGCCAATGGAAATAGATGACAAGATTTACGAAACTGCATACACACGGAACTGGATGAAAAAGGCACATGAGTGATTATTACATTATCCTCGATATAAAAGAATAAAATAAATAAAAATAACGCACACACATATATATATATATATAAATATATATATAAAAATATATATAAATATATATATTATGTTATATGTGTGTATATGTATGTAAGTGTGTGTGTATGTGTGTGTATTTGTTGTGTGTAATCGAGAGAGAGAGAGAGAGAGAGAGAGAGAGAGAGAGAGAGAGAGAGAGAGAGAGAGAGAGAGAGAGAGAGAGAGAGAGAGAGAGAGGAGAGAAGAGAGAGGGAGACAGAGAGGGAGACAGAGAGGAGAGAGACGAGAGAGAGAGACAGACAGACAGACAGACAGACAGACAGACAGACAGACAGACAGACACAGAGAAAGAGCGCGCATAATATTATTGTGAATGAACTCCAGGATGTATATATTGACATAAACAGATGGATGGATAGATACACTGAACATTGTTTCTGGAACAGCAAATCCAGTGCATATACTTATAGCTCCAGATGTTTAGTGACGCCAGTTCATTGTGCATGGGACAGGAGAAGAGATTGTACATCCTCATCCTCAGTCTATGAGTAACCACTGACCTTGTTTCAGTCTGTACGTCACCCGGCTGTCCAGAGAATCCAGATCCCGTGCAATGATTGGTGCAGGTGACAACCACGTGATCGCTCCCTGAAACAGGACAGAAAGGGTTGATTAAACACTCCCAATACAGAAATTCGCTCATTTCATTCAGTAAAGGTCTGAGAAGCTTTGCTGGTAGTGATAACCTTGTAACTATTACGATACTTGGTACAGTCATAGCAGCAGCAGCAGCAGGAAGAGTAAATCTAGTGCTTGTGGCAATAGTCGTAGTAATAGTATTTTGTTTTGTTCCTTTGTTGTCGATTTCTTTCAGTTCGTGTAGTTTTCTGTTGCTAGATTGTATGATAATCTCTCTCTCTCTCTCTCTCTCTCTCTCTCTCTCTCTCTCTCTCTCTCTCTCTCTCTCTCTCTCTCTCTCTCTCTCTCTCTCTAAGTCTTTCTCTGTCTCTGTCTGTCTGTCTGTCTGTCTCTCTCTCTCTCTCTCTTCTCTCTCTCTCTCTCTCTCTCTCTCTCTCTCTCTCTCTCTCTCACACACACACACAAACACACACACATATACACACACTCAAACGAGTGTGCACGCACGCACGCACGCACACACACAGGCACACAGACGCACGCACTCACGCAAACATAATTAAACACACACACACACACACACACACACACACACACACACACACACACACACACACACACACACACACACACACACACACACACACACACACACACACACACACACACACACACACACACCTTGAAACTATCTCGAATTCTTGCCGTATAGTAGGTAAAACATGGCGTGGAACAGTTGGAATGAAAGAACTCAGGGGCCTGGTCATCCGCATCCAAGATGTTGACCCGTATGGTACTGGTCGAGGTCTGGCCATTGCGGTCCTGCAGCCACAGACGTAGACACGCATTTAGTATGGGAGGAAGGAGGGAACAAAGGAGTCAAGAGGAAGAAAAGGTAAGAACAAAGTCGATAATTGATGGAAAGATGGATGGAAGGAAGGAAAGAAGGAAAGAGAGAATGAATGAATGAATGAATGAATGAATGAATGAATGAATGAATAAATGAATGAATGAATGATTGATTGATTGATTGATTGATTGATTGATTGATTGATTGATTGATTGTATTGATTGAAGGTAACGGAGGAAGAAAAGGGGAAATAAAGGATCAAGCAAAAGAAGGAAAGAAGGAACAAAAAGGGAAGGAAAGAAGATGTAATAACGGAAGGAAGGAACAAAATAAAGAAAGAAGGGGGAAGGAAGGAATGAAAGAAGGGGGAAGGAAGAAAGGAAGGAAGGAAGGAGGGAAGGATGAAGGTAGTGAGGAAGGAAGGAAGGGAGTGAGAAAGGAAGGAAGGGAGGAAGGAAGGAAGAATGGAAGAAAAAGAAAGTATATTTAATGTGAAGCTCTCACATCCATGGGCGTTATAGCAACGCTGGTGAGGATAGACTCTAAAAAAAGTGAAAAGAATATTATGAAGATACTTATAAGGTACAGAAAATGTATGAGCAGCAAGGCACTCTAATATTTAAAAAAAACACGAATATTTGCAAAACTACGATAATTCATACAACTCAACACTTCTGTCCAGGGAGCGAGGCCCTAATGCTACAAATTCAGATCCCCCCGCCTTACTTATTTTAACAACTACTACACCATGAGTGATGGTCTGAGTGACAGACTTTCTGAATGAGGTGATTAACTCAGATACCATCTAAAAAAAGACCATGTAAAATACTGGAGAGTTGCTACCGGGAAAAACTATCCAGAAGAACACTCCCCACTCACGGGCAAGTGGTTATACACGTAAGCAGACGGGAAATAATAAACAATAAATTAGTAGGGATTTCATTTACCGTTGAATCTGGTAACACAAACAAATGAAGGCGTGTATAAAGGGATATGCCTGGATGTATCCATTTGATGTAAAGATTGCGTGTTTTTGTTTTACATCAAAAATCACACGTGCTTTGGCGTGTGGGATGAGGAGAAGGGGGGGGGGGGGATGGATGTGATTGTTTCACTTTTTGCTTTGAATCATTTTCTGTTTGGGTTATGTCTTGTTTTTCTTTTGTATGCACCGTACTTGTATTGAGAAGGAAAATCGAGTATAGGCTTGTATGTGTGTGTGTTAGAATATTTTAAAGGAAACCATTCCTTAGTTTCTTATGTGTGTATGTGCGTGTGCAGTGTGCGTGTGTGTGTGTGTATCTGTGTGTGTGTGTGCGTGTGTGTGTGTATGTGCTAGCGTGCGTGCATGCGTGCGTGCGTGTGTGTGTGTGTATGTGTGCGTGTGTGCGCGCGCGCGCATGCGTGCAAGCGTGCCTGTGTTTGGTTTCCTTCTTTTGCATGTGTATTTTAAGAGATTTTTTTTCCATTTGTACGTCTTATTTTCTTTAGATTTTCATTCTCATAATATGCATATACTATTACCGTAAAATCCCTAGCATAAGCCCACCATCTAGCAAACGCCCACCCCCCACTTTAGGCCAAAAAGTTGTGCGCAGGGTAACTACCTAGCAAACGCCCACCCTGCTTTTTTCAGAGACTATGCTCACTTTCACTAGGATTTGTGCAGACTGTTCTAAAAGTCCTTTGACGACGCTTCCTTATGGCCAGAAGTTGGTTCTTGAATCTCTCTGTGCCATTTTTGCCGAAGCGACAGTCTTTCACTGTATCTTTCGAATTGGAAGCCCTCCAGTATCTGGATAACGATGCAGGTGGGAATGTTTCGGTGTGTGCCCATGAATTTTCTGTGGATAGGAAGAGGATCAGGGAATGGAGTGAAAACAGAGATAGACTTGAACAACAGTACGGAAAAGAGAAACAAGAACGGAAAATGTCAAAAGGACCAGCAGTTTCATGTGGACATGTCGACCAAGGTGTGCTGCATTATCTGGAAGATGAAAGATCTGAAGGCAGGGTATTGCGAAACAAGGACCTACAACGGAAAGTGATGGAACTCGTTGGCCTTCGATGCTTCAAATCCTTTTTTTTCTATTTTCCTTCACTTCTACTCACACGACCTAACTTACATGCTTTCGGGGTTTGTATTCACTCAATTACACGGTTGAGCATAAAAATTACTTTGTGCAAAGGGGTCTATCCCTTGCAAACGCCCACCCCCCAATTCTTATGCACAGGGGTGGTGGGCGTATGCTAGGGATTTTACGGTATATGATTTTTGTTTCTTAGATGAATGTCTTCATGAAAAAAGCAATTGCATTGCTTATTCAATGTACCATCTGAAAATAAAGTTTTGACTTTTGACTTTGGAAAAGAGAAGAAAGAAAGAAAAGATCCCTGGGAAACTCTGAATTATAGTAAGGTCAATCAATGAAAGATTGAACACGCATAACACAGAATTATAAACATTACACACACATAGGCACTCAAAGCAGAGTAACAAAACAGAGGGGTACAGCATACTTCTAGTATATGTCACGATCCACCACATAAGGAGTCTCATTGCACTAGAGGTCATTTTTTAGTGACTGGTATGTTATGTATTTGAAATAAAAGGCTATACAATAAATTTTTAAAAAAGATTGAAAATCAAACAATGCTATCAAAAGTTATTACAAATTTAAATGGTAGGCTGCAGAAAATGACAAAGTGAGAAATGTACAAGTTAAGCATCCTAATAGGTGGTCAGAATGAGGACTTGGATATTTTCAAAACACGTTTAAAGACAAAAAGAAACAATGTTATGACTTGATATTTCGCTAGAAGGTAGATTAAGTGCTATAGCTTTATAACCCATCAAATCTCAAAATCAACAATCTCACCCCCACTCCATATAAGGCCTTGGTTAGGGATGAAAATTAAGTCTTTGAACATCTGTTGAAAGCTTTTATTTACTATAATCATGGTTTACGTTAAATGAAAAAAAGTTACTAACCCATGTAAAACATACCATCTATATTGCGACCTCTGTAGATATGTTTGTCTGTGTCTTCTATCTATCTGTATGTTTCTCCGTCTATATCTCATCTTTCTTCTCACTATAACTTTAGCATATTTGTGTGAGTATGTGTGTATATGCTTTTTTTTTACATGTATATAAAAAAATCGCATTTCATGATATACAACAATGTACAACATGATGAAACTGAATAAAAATGGTTAAGAAAAAACAAGCAACCTCACCCCCACCTGCCTAAAATGGCTCCTAGCAGAAAAGAGGGATAATATAATAATAATAATAATAATAATAATAATAATAATAATAATAATAATAATAATAATAATAATGATAATAATAATAATAATACATGGAATTATATAGCGCTATATCTTGTAAAAACAAATCAAAGCGCTTGCACTCGACCTCACAATAAACAACCGATGACAATAAATATTCTAGCAAATACGAAAGCACACACACGCGCGCGCGCGCGCACGCGCACACACACACACACGCACACACACACGCACACACACACACTTATAGAGGTTATACATTTTGACAGGGTGAATGGAATTTCAATGTTGAAGGCAGGGACAAATAGGAGATGAAAACAGAAGGCAAAAATCTTAGGTTTGAAACAAGTGTGTCTCGAGGTTGATTTAAAAGTGTCATATGTAGGCTTTTGCCGAAGGAGGAGGGAGGTCATCCCGATTGATGGACCAGAAATAGAGAAAGAGCGGCGGCCAACGGTAGATAGGTTGAATCTCGGAATTTTTAAGGATAAGGTATCTGCAACCGAGCGGAGGGAACGAGGTGTGTACACGTGAAGACATTCACAGAGGTAGGAGGTGCTGTTTTGTGGAGACATTTATAACAGAGAGTACTGATCTTGTAGTTAACTCTCTGTGGCACAGGCAGCCAGTGGAGAGATTGCAAGAGAGGAGTATTGTGTTCAGATTTTTTCTTTCTGAGGACCAGTCGAGCTGCAGAGTTTGTATACTTGGAGAGATGGATTAGATGATGCTGGCAGACCAGCCAAAAGAAATTGCAATAGTCCAGACGTGAAAGAATAAGAGAAGTGACTAGTTTGGATGTTGCATCAGTGGACAGGTACTTTCGAATTGCACTAATACGCCGTAGTTGATAGTAGCATGATAGTTGCTAAGCGCTTCATTTCGTGGTGGAGCGTCACTATATGCGTTCCAAAACCTAATCCTGCAGACTCTTACCCCCACGACACCTTGAGAGGTAGTACTTGGCCCCTGCCTTCATGGCCTCGTAATCCAGGGTCTGCTGTACCACAGGGTGCCCGTCAGACTGTTGCCAGGCTGAACTTCTGCCGCCCGTCCAGCTGCACACACACAACACACACACACACACACACACACACAACACACACACACACACCACACACACACACACACCACACACACCAAACACACACACATACACACGTTAAATCCTGTTCCGCTTTTCGTAAGAGTAGGCCATCGTGTGCGGTGGGAACAGATGACAATATTTACAAAACTGCATGCACACGGGGACGGATGAAAAAAAGCACATGATTGCTTATTCTGTTATCCTCGATATAAAAGAATAAATAAATAAATAAAATAAAACACACACACCACACACACACAAACACACAATCTTACATAATGGGTATTGATGACGATGACAAACCTCTGCTTCGCAGATGACATTGACAGACTAGCACGATCACAACAGAGCTTGCCAGTTAACAGAACACCTGAACAAGGCCTCTAACACATACAGTATGGAAATCAGTGCAGAGAAGACAAAACTGATGACCAATAACACCAAAGGCATCAGCACTGATATCAGGGTCAATGACCAGGAGCTGAAACAGCTGAAAGCTTCAAGTACTTGGGAGCGTTGTATCAGACAAGGGGCACAACCCAGGGTAGTATGCATGATTGCACAGACAATGAAAGCACTGTCAAAAATGAAAACCATCTGGAAATATAAATATTTCACTCAAGTCCAAGATCAGACTATAGCACTCTCTCGTCATATCCCATTCCTGTATGCCTGTGAATCATGAACCCTGACTGCAGATTTGGAGATAAGAGTACAAACAGTATAGTAGAGATGGGATGCCTCCGGAGAGTCTTTGGCATCTCCTACAGACACCACATAAGCAATGAAGACGTGCATAGCATAATCCAGCAAACCATTGGTCCCTACGAAAGTCTTCTATCAATCGTAAAGAGGCGTAGACTCAAATGGTACGGGCATGCCACAAGATCAACAGGACTAGCAAAGGGAATACTGCAAGGCACTGCCCAAGGAGGAAGAAAAAGAGGCAGACCAAAGAAGAAATGGGACGACAACATCAGCGAATGGATAGGCCTAAAAGTCAACAAAACCCGAGAAAGGCAGAACAAAGAGAGGAATGTGGGGAACTGGTTGTCAATTCTTCATGGGTGCCCCCACGGTCGCCAGTCTAAGGGATAAATAGATGATGATGATGATGATGATGATGATGATGATGATGATGATGATGATGATGATGATCTTTATTATTATATTATTATTATTATTATTATTATTATTATTATATTATCATTATATTATTATTATTATTATTATTTATTATTATTATTATTATTATTATTATTATTATTATTGTTGTTGTTGTTGTTGTATTGCAGTTGTATTGTACTGTACTGTATGGTAGTGTATACCCCATTCTGTTGCTGCAGATTCCTCTGCATAAAATTAGGGCAGGTCTTCTCGGGTAGATTGTGTCGGCACAAGAGCAGTGCCACTCTTTTTTACATTCTTTTGTATCGAGGATAATGGAATAAGCACTCATGTGCTTTTTTATATCCAGTCCCCGTGTTTATGCAGTCGTGTAAATCTTGTCATCTGTTCCCAACGGCACATAATGGCCTACTCTTACGAAAAGCGGAACAGGATTTAACGTGTGCGCAAGATGTTCTGTGTGCGTTTGCACTCTAGAGAGTGTGCTGGAGTAGACTTTTTTCAACCATCAAACGTTTGTTTCACAAAGGTGATTAAAAGCTTTGTCTACCAGAGTATTGGTTCATATTAATATGATACTTACTATACTTTTTTGCCTTTATTTCGAGGATAATGGAATAAGCACCCATTTGTTCTTTCTTTTTACATGCAAACCCCGTGTGTACGCTTTTTTGTATACTTTGTCATCCGCTAGGTTGGTTTCGAGCGAGCTAAGCTTTTAATGATGGGCTTGTTTCTAGGTAAACCCATAATTTTTTTTTCTCATATCATGCTAGGGGGTGGGGTAAGGGGGGGGGGGGGCGGGCTGTTCACAAAAAGGGCTACGTTCCTTACCTGATCATCTGAGTATCGAAGCAGCCTGAAGTCAAAGCCGGGATGGTTGAGTGCTACATCTTTATCCACCACGTAGTTCTTTAAAGTCTCCACCGTCTCACCCACACGTTTGGCCTGAGAGGAGAATTATTCCTTGTTTATTTCCACCACTTGCAAGCTTATTTCTATGTCCTCCTCGTCGTCGTCATCGTCTTAGTAGTAGTAGTAGTAGTAGTAGTAGTAGTAGTAGTAGTAGTAGTAGTAGTAGTAGTAGTAGTAGTAGTAGTTAGTAGTAGTAGTAGATAGATCGATCGATCGATCGATTGATAGATAGATGATATAGGGAAACCACATCTTGTCAGTTTCTTCTCTTTCAGTTCCTCTCAGCCACTTAATGAGTTAATCCATTCCATCGCAGCTCAGCTGGGGCCAGCTGGTGCTGCTTGTAGCAGGGACTGACCACACTTGGACTAAGTGAGAGTAATCACTCACTCACTCACTCACTCAGTCCATGTCCCAAAGGACGTAGGGGGGACATGAGAGAAGACGCAACAGGAATCTTTTTCCATGCTTCACGATCCTGTGTGGCTAGTAGGAGGTGTTGCAAGGGTTGGGCGGTCCAGTCTTTGATGTTGTCAACCCATGATTTCTTTTGGCGGCCTCTTCTTCTCTTGCCCTCGACTGTTCCTTGCAGGATGGTTTTTGCTAGGGTGTTGTGTCTTGTGGTGTGACCAAACCACATCAGCTTTCTCCTCTTTATGGTGGAGAGCAAAGGCTCTTGGGGGCCCACACGCTTTTTGATTTCTTCTTTCACATAGTTATTGGTCTTGTGTTCTTTGTATGATATTTTGAGGAGTCTTCTGTGGCACTTGTTCTCGAATGCTTGGATTCTCCTCTCTAACTCTGCTGTCAGAGTCCATGATTCACAGCCATATAGGAGGATAGATATCACGAGGGATTTGTAAAGGTGGTATTTGGTGCAGAAGCTGATGTTGTTGCTTCTGATGATCCTCTGGAGTCTGACTAGAGCAGATGTTGCTGTTGCAATGCGAGCTTTCACTTCATTGTTCGACGTGCCATCTTTTGTTAGGATGGAGCCTAAGTATTTGAATTGGCTCACCTCTTCTAGTGTTTCTCCATTCATCTTTATTTCCGTGATGTCATTATTCGCGCTGTTGACCATGATCTTTGATTTCTCTGTACTGACCTCCATGCCGTATGCGCTCGCTCGATCTGTTAAATTGTCTTTGAGGATTTGCAGTTCTTGTTTGCTGCTGCCCATGAGGTCAATGTCATTTGCAAATCTGAGGTTGCAAAGGGGTCTTCCACCAATGGAGATGGAAGTGTGGTGGTTTTGCAGTGTCTCTGTCATGATGTTTTCGAGGAAGAGGTTGAAGAGTACAGGTGAGAGAAGGCAGCCCTGGCGAACCCCAACCGTGGTCTTGAAGAACTCGCTCACGTGATTGTTCATAAAAACTGCACTTTTTGCGTTCTCGTACAGAGCTTTGATGACTTCAATTAGACAGCTGTCAATGTTGAATTGCCTGAGTACTTGCCAGAGGCCGTCATGCCATACCCTGTCAAAGGCCTTTTTGAAGTCTATGAAATTGTGGTACAAGTCTTTTTGGTGTTGGAGATGCTTCTCTATCAGAATTCTCAGATTGAAAATTTGTTCCATTGTGCTGCGTTTTGGTCTAAAGCCTGCTTGTTCTTCTGCCAGGAGTTTTTCCGCTTGGTTTTTCAGTCTGTTGAGGACTACCTGCAGCATGATCTTGCTAGGATGACTTATGAGACTGATGGTTCTGTAGTTCTGGCATTGTTTGAGGTTTCCTTTCTTTGGCAGGGGTATTACAAGAGACTGTGTCCATTCTTTTGGCCATTCTTTGGTGTCGTGGATCTTCTGACAAAGTTCTGTGAATCGCCTTGCTGTTTCATTCCCTCCATTTTTTATGAGTTCAGCTGGGATGTTATCGATTCCAGGGGACTTCCCCTTCTTCAATTGTCTAATAGCTGCATCTACTTCACACCTTAGTATTGGTGGGTCTTTATCTTGGTGTTCAGGGGGTTTGTCAGAAACTATGTTGGTATCTGGGCGTAGTGGGTAGTTGTACAATCCCTCACAGTATTCTGTCCAACGTTGGAGGATGGCATTGTTTTCCGCTAAAAGATTTCCTTCTTTGTCTTCAATAACAGAGGCTTTAGGCTGTGTGGTTTTCGTTAGTGCTTTCAAAGTGTCGTAAGCTGTTTTGCTGTTTCCCTTGGTCATTCCAGCTTCGATGTTGTTGCATTGTTCTTCTATCCACGCTTCTTTGGCTTCTCTCATCTTTTTCCTCACTTCTCTGTGGCTATCCATGTACTTCTTGTAAGCTTCTTGACTTGTGAACTTTTGTTTTTTAAGTTCTCTTCTTTTGTCGCAGAGGTCAAGAACCTCATTTGTCACCCAGGGTTGTTTCTTTGTTCTGCTTCTTCCTAATGTTTCTTCTGCTGCTGTCGTTAGCACTTCTTTGATGTTGTTGGCCAATGTGTCCACATCATTGTCGATGGCTGTGAGTGCGGCGAACTTTCCTCCAATGTTGGCTTGGAAGATCTCAACCACTGTTGGGTCTTTGAGTTTTTCCAGGTCGAATCTTATGCGTGGGCTTTTTGGCTGTTGTTTTGCTTTCAGTTTCAGCCTGATGGTGGTAAGTACAAGGTCGTGGTCACTGCCAATGTCAGCTCCTGGGAATGTTCTTGTGTTTGCCTTGTTTATGCTGGATTTGAATCTTTGGGGTGACAGAATGTAATCAATTTGATTATGAATCAGACCATTTGGTGAGTGCCAGGTTGATGTTCTGGATGGCTTGTGAGGGTGAAGTGTGTTAGCCAAAGTCAGTTTGTGCTTCTTTGCGAATTCCAGCAGCCGCTGTCCTCTGTCATTTGTTTCTCCCAGTCCAAATCGTCCTGTGGTTCCTGCCCAGGTGTCATAGGCATCAGGTCCCACCTTAGCATTCAGCATTCCAGTCGCCTTCCACAATAAGGATGTCTTTTTTTGGCGTTTTGGAGATGACGTTTTCAAGTTCTTCATAGAATTCTTCTATCTGATCGTCATCGTAGTCAGATGTTGGAGCATACACTTGGATGATGGTGAGATTCTGGGGTTTTGCAGAAACTCTGATTGAGAAGAGTCTGCTGGATACTGGTGTGCAGCTGATGATGCTTGACACAATCTCTTTCCTGACAATAAAGCCTACTCCATGTTGATGTAGTTTCTCTTCTCCGCTGTACCATATTTTGTGGCCGTCTTGCGTGGTTGTTTCTCCAAATCCAATCCATCTGACTTCCGCAAGCCCTACTATGTCCCATTTATACCTCTGTAGTTCATGTGTAAGTTCCTCTACTCTTCCTGTTTGGTACAGAGTTCTTACATTCCATGTACCAATGGTTGCCCTTTATCTGGAAGCTTTAGAGTTGGTTCTGCCCCAGTAGCACACTTGTCACTCCCACCCTGGAGGCTTGCAGTGGGTAGCGCGGTCGTTGTTGATCCGGACCTCGACCGATCCGGCATGTGGTACCTTTGTAAACCTGGCAGTAGCATCCTTCGGGATGGACGGGAGCACTGGTCCTCACTTGGCACTCAACGCTCACTTCTGGGTCCGGGTCCTTAACCCACCCACACCCCGGTAACCGCTTCTACTGGCGGGCGAAACGTTGTGAGGGGCTGGTGCATTCTTACCCACCAGTAGGAGTCTTGGAGAGGAGATGGGCGCCACCAAGCTTCCTCAAGCCCACTGCAAGGACATGATGAGTAAAACAAAACAGAAGTGAGTAAAGGTTATGCTAAATATAACATTCTTGACTGAGTGATGTTGGATTTGTATGCTGTGAAACAAAATACAGTTGCAGACAGGACAAACAAAAAATGTGACGCTCCACCACATAAGGAGTCGCAGTGCACCAGAGGTCAATTTTTAGTTATTGCCAATTTATTAATTTGCAATAAAAAGGCTATTCAATGCAAAAAACAGATTGAAAATCGGACCATTCTGTGCAAAATTATTACAAACTGAAATGGCAGACTGCAGGATGGGACTAAATGAGAAACGGGCAAGTTTATTTTCGTAACAGGTTGTCAGAATGAGGGCTTGGGTATTTTCAAAACACATTTAAAAGCAAAAGGAATAAAATTTATGCCTTGATATTTCACTACAAGATAGAATAACAAATATAATTTAATAATTGATCAAATTCTCAAAATTGATAACTTGACCCCCACCTACCTTAAATGGCTCCTAGCGCAAAATTGGGTAATGTGCTAAGCGACTCATTTCGTGGTGGAGCGTCACAAATGGGTGGCTCTGCACTTGTGGCAACGCGCTCTCCCCGGGGAGAGCAGCCCAAATTTCACGCAGAGAAATCTGCTGTGACTAAAGTGTTATGACTTAAATCGAATATCAAAAACTTTTTGATACAGTACTTACCTCCGAGATGTTAAAACCACCCGCAGGTACATTGACAAACGTTGGTTCAAATTCATTCACCGCCAAAACAATTGCAAACCAGGAGTATTTCTGAAAACAGAAAATTTATATTGTAGTGTTTTTTTAATTCTCTGTTGCTTGGATAGAGCTTCTAGGTTCACCAATGGCGGGGGAGTGGATAGCCTGGTGATCAGAGTAGTCAGAGTGATGCGCTCGTGATCTGCTGACCCAGGTTCGAATCTCGTTCAAGAGGATTTTTCCACTGGAGTTACAATCAGTGCCAACTCCACTCCGCCACCCCCCCCTCCTAAAAAAACTCCTTCGGAAGAGACTATAAACCGAGATCCCGTGTGCGAACACAAGCAGAACATCTTGCGCACACGTTCCGCTTTTCGGAAGAGTAGGCCATTGTGTGCTTGTGGGAACGGATGACAACATGTGCAAAACCTCAGTGATGTTTTGCAACACTCCTGGAACTGGGCAATTTGGACACTTTGGGTTTATCATAAATGTTCAGCACCTGTTGTGCTGCCCCCATCCAGCTAGATTCACCCCTCCTTTCCCTGTCTCCTAACCTTTAATTCTGTGCTAGGAATTCCTTCTCCTCTTTTCTATCAATCTCTTTGTTTCTGTATTGTTCTTTTTCTTGGAGTCACCTTCTTCTTGTCTATTTTTTGCCTTCTTGAGCCATTATCCTGCAGGTTTTTTTTCCAGAAAGACATAAAAGATAACAAATCCCTCCCACACCAAAGCCGGATGCACTTGGCCTGACTCGTCACATGCTTAATGGCACTGCAACGCATTTTCGCTCATATGATAGACAATAACTGCTCTCTCTCTGTCTGTCTGTCTGTCTGTCTGTCTGTCTGTCTGTCTGTCTGTCTGTCTGTCTGTCTCTCTCTCTCTCTCTCTCTCTCTCTCTCTCTCTCTCTCTCTCTCTCTCTCTCTCTCTCTCTCTCTCTCTCTCTCTCTCTCTCTCTCTCTCTCTCACACACACACACACACACACACACACACACACACACACACACACACACACACACACATGCATAATCTTCCACAATGACAATGATCAAAATACATACAAACATTGGGAACAGAATTGAAGAAAATAAACCCAATACTTACATTT
This sequence comes from Stramonita haemastoma, assembly GCA_030674155.1. Classification (NCBI taxonomy): domain Eukaryota; kingdom Metazoa; phylum Mollusca; class Gastropoda; order Neogastropoda; family Muricidae; genus Stramonita; species Stramonita haemastoma. Next base: position 78,729,403 of record CM060316.1, on the reverse strand, counting down.
TGCCCCATCAACCGAACTGAACAACTGACGACTACTCGCATAAACAATGTTTAATGCAGTGTTCATAGATATGGACTTTTCCCCGTTTATTTATAGAAATCTACGAAAGTATGGGTATTGCCGGAAACATAACTAAAAACTAAAAATAAATTTAAAAAATGAATAAACATAAGAAAAACAATATTTTGGGATCATTATGGTAAACTAGAACGCAATACAGCACAATATAAATTGCCTATATCCGAAATGCTTCTCAGCCTGAATTCAGATATATATTTCCCATTTCCAGTTATATAAGAGATGGGCACCATGGCTCATTGGATAAGACAACGGACTTGTGGTCTGTATGTCCTTGGTGTCATGGGTTCGAATTTCAGTGGGAGCTATACTGTCTTCCTAGTAGTTGTCAAAATTGAAATATTTCACCACATGAGTCGCACTGCACCAGGGGTCAATTTTCAGTTATAGGTATGTTGTTAATTTGCAATTAATAAGCTAATCAAAGCAAAAACAAACAAAAAAGAAAATCGAACACCTCTATGAAAAGTTATTACAAATTGAAATGATACACTGCAGGACATGAGAAAATGACCAACTTATCATCGCAATCGGTGGTCAGAATGAGGGCTTGAATAATCTTAAAACACGTTTAAAAGCAAAAGTAGACAAAATTATACCTCCTTGCTTCATTACAAGGTAGAATAATGGTGGGGGTATTTGTAGGGAAGGGGGAGGAGGTTTATGGGGAGGAAATAGGTGGGGTAGGTGATTTATGGGGAGGGTGGGGATAGGGGGAGGAAAAGGGTAGAGGTAGTGCAGGAAAGTAGGGTGGGGATCGGTGTAGGGTAGGGGGAGGAGGTAGGGTGGGAGTTTGCGTAAGGAAGGAGGAGGAGGGTTAGCAGAGGTTTACGGTGATGAGTAGGGTGGGGGGGTTGGCGTATGGAAGGGGGAAGAAAAGCGAGGGGTGGGGTGGGGTGGGGGAGGAAAAGGGTGGGGGTAGGTGTAGGGAAGCGGGAAGGGATTTAGGGGATGAGTAGGGTGGAGGTTGGCGTAGGGAAGGGGGAGGAAAATGGTGGGGTTGGTGTAGGGAATGTGGGGGGGGGGGGGCAAACTGGGGGTTGATGTAGGGAAGGAGGAGGAGGTTAAGGGGGAGGCGTAGGGATGGTGTAGGTGTAGGGAAGGGAGTGGGGGTAGGTGAAGTAGTGTGTAGGAAAGTGGTAGGTGGTTTAGGGGGAGAGTAGGGAAGGGGGAGGAGGTTTAGGGGGAGTATGGGGGTAGGTGTAGGGAAGGGGGAGGAGGTTTAGGGGGGAGTGCGTTTAGGGGGCGAAGTGGAGTGAGGGGTGTAGAGAGCTAGGTGTAGGGAAGGGGGAGTAGTATGATAGGGGTAGGTGTATGGAGGAAGGTGGGGAGGAAAAAGGTTTAGGGGGAGTATAATAGGGGTAGGTATAGGGAGGAAGGTGGGAGTAGTATGATGGGGGTGTAGGGAAGGGGGAGGAGGTTTATGCCGAGTATGATCGGGGCAGGTGTAGGGGGGGATGTTTAGATGGAGAAGGAGGTTTTGGGGGGGAGTTATGGTGGGGGGTAAGTGTAGGGAGGAGGAGGAATATGATGGGGGTAGGTTAGGAAAGGGGAAGTTTAGGGGTAGTATGATGGGTGTAGGGAAGGGGGGGAGGTTTAGGGGGGATATGATGGGGGTTGGTGTAAGGAGGGGAGGTTTAGAGGGGAAAGGTTTTGGGGGGAGTTATGGTGGGGGATAGGAAAAGGAATATGATGAGGGTAGGTTAGGAAGGGGGAGGAGGTTTAGGAGTAATATGATGAGGGTTGGTGTAGGGAAGGGGGAGGTTTAGGGGGGATATGATGGGGGTTTAAGAGGGAGTATAACAGTATGATAGCGGTAAGTGTAGGGAAGGTGGAAAAAGCGTCAGATAGTGGGGGTAGGTGAAGGGAGTGAGGGAGTAAGATAGGGGGAAGTTTAGGGAAGGAGGAGGTTTAAAGGGGAGGGAGTATGATGGGAAGTCTGGAGAGGGAAGGGGTAGGTTGGGAAAGAGGAGTGGTAGGTTAGGGGGTGAGAGAAGGTGAAGAGATGTGGAGAGGGAGGTATGTTTGAGGGAGGAAGGTCCTATCTCGTTTGATGCTTAAAAGATATATGGCCCACTTATTAAGACCATGACGATGTAACCACCCTGTAACCTATCCGTCCTCTTTTCACCAAACCAACTCCCAACTTGGTTTGGGGAAAAGAGGACGGGATAGGTTACAGGGTGGTTACATTCGTCATGGTCTTAATAAGTGGGCCATATATCTTTTAAGCATCAAACGAGATAGGACACAGTTGGCCAATATGCTGTTTTGCATGCCAGGATTGCAGAAGATGGTCCAAAGCAATTGTATGCCCAAAAATATGCACATACGCAGGTAGGAAAACATAAATACCCTCCCCCACCACGAACGCACGCGCATGCGCGTGCGCACACACACACACACACACACACACACACACACACACGTGTGTACACACAACACACACACACACACACACACACACACACACACACACACACACACACACACACACATACGCACACCAGCTCATTGTCATCATCGTCATCAAGAAAGAAAGAATGAATGAACGAATGAATGAATGAATGAATAAAAGGCACAAAAGCAAAAAGAAAGAAACAAAGGAAGAACAACAATATACAACATGATAAAACTGAATAAAAATGGTTTTAAAAAATCGAAACAAAGGAAGGAAGGAAGAAAGAAAGAAAAAATGAATGAAAGAAAGAACAAACAAAGGGAGGAAAGAAAAAAAGAACGAAAGAGAGCGAGGCAGAAAATTACAAACGATACAAAAAATTATTTAAAAATCTAGAAGGAAAACGAAAAGGCACAAAAAGGACGAAAACGACATAAAAAACAACCAATAAGCATTGAAGGAAAAACAACAACAATAAAATAACAGATAGACGCATTAAAGAAAATAAAACAGGAGAGAAACACAAAAAATGACAGCTAAAAACCCAACACAGGGGTAATTGATAAAATGTAAATGACCATCATTGTAATGAACACAATGGACTATAGAGCAATTGATAAAACGTAAATGACCATCATTGTAATGAACACAATAGACTATAGAGCAATTGATAGAATGTAAATGACCATCATTGTAATGAACACAATGGACTATAGAGCAATTGATAAAACGTAAATGACCATCATTGTAATGAACACAATAGACTATAGAGCAATTGATAAAACGTAAATGACCATCATTGTAATGAACACACTGGACTATAGAGCAATCGATAAAACGCAAATGGCCATCATTGTAATGAACACACTGGACTATAGAGCAATTGATAAAACGCAAATGACCATCATTTTAATGAACACAATGGACTATAGAGCAATTGATAAAACGCAAATGACCATCATTTTAATGAACACAATGGACTATAGAGCAATTGATAAAACGCAAATGACCATCATTTTAATGAACACAATAGACTATAGAGCACGATGACAGACAGGAGACAAGACAGGTAACAGCAAGTAAGTTTACATATGAATTAGTCCTCACCACAGGGGGGTTTGCTGAGCCGACCACAGAACAGGAGATCTCAAACTCCAGGGTTGTTTGACCCTGTCAGAGAGAACGATGGGTTATTTATTAAAGTTGTTGATGCCTCATCTTTTGCAATGTTTCCACTACTGTTTCCACGCCGCTCGTTTTAATCTCCCCGCCACAGCCATACCCAGATTTTCATCCTCAGGGTCGGGAGTCCACAGGGAGCCCATCAATATTAGACCGCCGTGGGGCAAACAGTCAAAGGGGCCCTGCACTTCTGCTGAGTCACTTTGGTGGTGTTCAGTGGTGCCTGTTCTGATCTAACATACGCAGGACACCACCTACTAAGCCCCCTTCTAACGACGGTATCAGCTCAGTGGCGGAGCCATACTGAGCGAGTCACCAACCTGACTTCCACAACGTCCCTCCAACGACCGTCTCCCGCGAACCTCCAACCCCAAAGGCTTTGACACACACTCACCACAGGCACAAAAGTGTATGGGCAAACCGGAAACTGAGGTCACCATGAGACTAGAGCAACGGGGGCCACCGAATCAGTGGCATATTCTATTATTGCATGATATTGAATGGGAATGAAGATAATGTAACAATGCTGCTGTGGAAGTGCATGTGCTTTGAGACTACTTGACAGTAGTCTTACTGGCTTACTATCATAATATATCCCGGCACTGACCGGGCCCGAGAGATACAGACACCTACAGTGTTGGCCAGGTAATTTGAAAAAGACTCTCAAATTCGCATCCATGAAGTTCGACTGTGTGGTCCCAGTACAGCACACTCACTCTGGGTAGTAGCCAGCCCGAGTCCAAAAAATCCCCATGACTCTTATGGAATCGAACCCGCGACCTTCCAGTCTGAAATCCAAGGCGCTAACTACTGCGCCATGGCAGCTGATTCTTTTTATTATTTTGTTTGTTCCACAGGTGTGTGTGTGTGTGTGTGTGTGTGTGTGTGTGTGTGTGTGTGTGTGTGTGTGTGTGTGTGTGTGTGTGTGTGTCTGACCTCTCTCACCCTCTCTCTCCTTCCCTGTCTGTCTGTCTGTCTGCCTGTCTGCCTGCCTGCCTGCCTTTCTATCTGTCTATCTGCCTGTCTGTCTGTCTGTCTGTCTGTCTCTGTCTGTCTGTCTGTCTGTCTGTCTCTCTCTCTCTTTCTTTCTCTGCACACAACCATGCCTAATAAACATCTTACACACATGCATACACACACCCCATGCACGCACACACGCACGCACGCACGCACACACATACACACACACATACACACATACGCATGAACAGACGTACGCATGCACAGAGAGAGAGACGACTGAAGACTGAAAACTGAAGACTGAAAGACTCTCTGTGTGTGTGTGTGTGTGTGTGTGTGGTGTGTGTGTGTGTGTGTGTGTGTGTGTCTGTCTGTCTGTCTGTCTGTCTGTCTGTCTGTCTGTCTGTCTGTCTGTCTGTCTGTCTGTCTGTGTGAAAAAGAAAACAAACTCAAAAGGGTGTGTGTGAGAGAGAGAGAGAGAGAGAGAGAGAGAGAGAGAGAGAGAGAGAGAGGAGAGAGAGAGAGAGAGGAGAGAGAGGAGAGAGAGAGAGAGAGAGAGAGACAGACAGACAGACAGACAGACAGACAGACAGACAGACAGACAGACAGACAGACAGACAGACAGACAGAGACAGAGACAGAGACAGACAGACAGACAGACAGACAGACAAGCAGACAGACAGACACAGACAGATAAAGAAACAAATACAAAGATAGAGAGGTAAATTTCTGCAGACCTGCAGGAACTCGTGGACTGTTTCCAAGTCAAAGGTTTTGTGGAGATAGTAAGTGGCATTGCCGCCTGACTGCTCCAGCCTGAAGTAGGCTGACAGGTTCTGGTTTGCCGGTGCTTGATCTGTATGGTCCAGCTGGCCTGGGCTCCTCCGGTCAGGTTCACCAGCGTTTGCCTGCCATGAGATTGTCCTTTCTTTACACAGCAGATGCAGAAAAGAAAACAGCAGCAAGAGAGAGGAGGAGTAGGAAAAGGAGGAGGAAGAAAATGGTCATTTTGTTGATTATGATAATTATAAAATGATGATGATAATGATCAGAAGAAGAGAAGAAGAAGAAGAAGGAGAAGGAGGAGGAGAGAGAAGAAGAAGAATAAGATAAAGAAAAGAAGAGAAAGAAGAAGAAGAGAATAGAAGAAGAAGAAGAGCAGGAGGACGAGTGGAGAGGAGGAGGAGAGGAGGAGAGAGGCAGGAGGACATGGAGAACAAAGAACGAAGAAGAGAAGAAAAGAGAAGAAGAAGATGAAGAAGATTTATAAGTAAAAGAAGTAGAAGAATCTATTTGGTTTGGGTGTTCACCATTTAGGCTATGGCATGTCCATGTTCTCGAAGCTTTTATGCAGGCCAAGTTGCATCACTAGCTGGACGATAGTTGTTACTTGACATTCTCCAGGAATCTCAAGCCTATGGTATTTATTCTTTGTTACATTGAGATTTACAACTGCCCCCAGTCTTTGTAGGCATTTTAGTCACCAGTGTACAATAAGGATAATCTTTACCCCTGGGAATTTGATTAGAGGACTCTTTAGTTGATCGTCAGAATCTTCCATTTCTTCATCTGTGCTGGCTGATTGTACGGGCGATATTGCCTGTAATTACTATGATAGTTGAAGGGGTTACTCTCAAGCGGATGGTAATTATCATGCTGGACTGGCTGACAGCTTATGGAGGTTTTACGATAACCTTGTGAATGAGGAACCCACGCCCTGTTCATTGCTTATCTTGGTTTCCAATTTAGTACATTTTGTGGTCTTCCTGGGTCGTTGTTTCTCCCATGTTTTTCCACCTTACTTCACGGAGCCCAAGGATGTGCCATTGGTATCTGGCCATTTCATGCGTTAGTTCTTCCACTTTGCCTGTGGCTGTTAGTGTTCGTACATTCCAAGTGCCAATGGTGACGTAGTTTTTGGCACGGATCTTGCTGTGATGTACACCAGTAGCATACTTTCTACCTCTGTGCTGATGTGCAACAAAAGGTACGGTCCTTGGTAACCAGGACGACGACCGATCCGGTATGGAGATTCCTTTTTTGTTTTCAAAAGTGAGTCTTGAGCAAATCGAACCTGGCGGAACCCATCCCTCTCCAAGTTGAAATTTTCGGTTGGGCATGTGGCAGGTAGTACTGGGTTACATGGTTACCAGTAGTAGAGGAAACCTCTGATCAGACTGTAACATCATGGTGAAGAGACGATTTAAGTTTAGCGTAAATACTGCATACACACGAAGCTTTCCAGGAGCAGACATAGGGGTGACCATGATCTTGTAATGATGACATTCCAACTCAGTCTCAAAACAAGTCACAAGCAGAACAACACCAGGATCAAGATTGACATCGAAAAGCTGAAGGATCCAGAGGATGCAGACATTTTTCAGGCAAGGACAAGTGGGAAGTTTGCAGCACTCACTCTGATAGACTCAGATGAGACAGATAAATATACCTTGATGTATGATTTCAACACAGAAGTGACTGAAACAGCAAGCGAACTTTTTGTCAAAC
>CM060316.1:78709774-78712274 GCA_030674155.1 Stramonita haemastoma | reverse complement strand
CACAATGGAGTCGTTAAAATCCGAATCCTAAAGGACTGGAGTACAGTCTTGGTGGACAAAAATGGTAAATACTATAGATATAGTTACAATGGAAATGAAAAGTGAAACGATCTAAAGAAAAAAAGGAAGAAAAGAAAGAAAACGAAGCCGCATATACAAAAAAAAGAAGTAGGAAGAAGGGCGTATTGTTGGGAAAAAAATTGCAAAAACTCTAACGTGTATAATTCAATACACCCAACCACAGCCACAACCACCTCCACCCCCACCCACCACTCCACATACGAACACACACACACACACACACACACACACACACACACACACACACACACACACACACACACACACACACACACACACACACACACACACACACACAACCACACACACACATTCACACACACACACATTCACGCCGCCCACCCCTACGCACACATACACTACACTACACTACACTACCACACACTACACTACACTACACTACACTCATAACACTACACTACACTACACTACACTACACTACACTACACTACACTACACTACACTACACTACACTACACTACACTACAAACTACACACACTACATACACTACACTACTTGCAGGAGGAGGAGGAGGAGGAGATGGGTGTAGACATTCTAAGTATTGAAGAAGATGGTTTAACCTCAATCTGTAACAATGTCGTGCGTTGTCAAAGGGACCAGAGCTGTCTGTACAAAATATAGTTACTGTATCGGCAATGCCTTCTCCTTCCCCTTATGTGCCAACAAAACAACTGTTCTCTTTCTCTCCAGAGATAAAGCCAACAACGACAGCCTGCCATTCTGTTCTCTAGTTTTTTGTCTGTTTTGGGGGGATTTTACCTTGTCTGTTTCTTAAAGTCTTGTTTCTGCTCCCCTCCTCTGTCTGTCTGTCTGTCTGTCTGTGTGTCTGTGTGTCTGTGTGTGTCTGTGAGTCTGTGTCTGTGTGTCGTGTGTCTGTGTGTTGTGTGGTGTGTGTGTGTCTGTGTGTGTGTGTGTCTGTCTGTCTGTCTTCTGTCTGTCTGTCTGTCTGTCTGCTGTCTGCTCTCTCTTCTCTCTCTCTCTCTCTCTCTCTCTCTCTCTCTCTCTCTCTCTCTCTCTCTCTTCTTCTCTCTCTCTCTCTCTCTTCCATCTCTGTCTGTTAAGTTTTCGGCCAAAAAAACGAAGTGCATCCACTTCACTACCAGTTCACAGAACACCTCCCGGACCCGTCATTCGCTTGGGAAAACCCACTATCCCGTCGGTGACGGAGACCAAATTCTTGGGGATTGTGTGTGTGTGTGTGTGTGTGTGTGTGTGTGTGTGTGTGTGTGTGTGTGTGTGTGTGTGTGTGTGTGTGTGTGTGTGTGTGTGTGTGTGTGTGTGTGTGGTGTGTACGTGCATATGCAAGCCAAGTGTATACGCTCGCGTGTGAGCGTCCATGTGTTACCTTCATGTGTGTACAGTCACATCAGTAGATTACCTTGTATTTTAAGTGGCTAAATTACGTTTACGAGGGAGGGGTGGGGGGGGGGGGGGTGAGGACGCAAAATTATGTGCGATATGTACGCTAAGCCTGACATGGAATATGAATTTTTTTTTAACATACACCCACTTAATTGCGGGGGAAAATCTTTTTTTGCCTAAAGTGATTGCTGACTGCAGCCAAAGTGCTGATGGCTATGGTTGCTGTTGTCATGTTGAGGGAATGTGCTCTTTGATCGGAACATGGGATGATGAGAGGTTTAACGTTAAGTGTCTTGATGTTTGGGGAATATGAGTGATCACTTTAGGGGCAAAGATGTTATTGAGTTTGGAGGTCTATGTGTTGGTCTGTTTATAGACTGGCTGGCTGGCTCGCTGGTGAATTAGTGGGCTGCGTGTGTGTGTGTTGTGTGTGTGTGTGTGTGTGTGGTGTGTGTGTGTGTGTGTGTGTGTGTGTGTGTGTGTGTGTGTGTAGTATGTGTGTGTGTAGTGTGTATGTGTGTATGTATGTATGTGTTGTATGTATGTATGTATGTATGTATGTATGTATGTATGTATGTATGTATGATGTAGTATGTATGTATGTTGTATGTAGTGTGTGTGTGTGTGTGTAAGTGTGTGTGTGTACGTATGTATAATATTATATGTTCTGTCTTTTTTTTTTTTTTTTTTCCATCTCTTGTCCACCCCCGCCTTCGACATCTACCTGCCAAAGTGTATAGCCTTCGTGCGCGCGCGCGCGTGTGTGTGTGTGTGTGTGTGTGTGTGTGTGTGTGTGTGTGTGTGTGTGTGATGTGTTGATGTGTGTTGTGTGATGTTCACTTGGTGTGTGAGGAGTTGGTTTCGTAGGACCAGATTGCTGTGATTGCTTGTGTGATGTATAGGCGAATGATGCCTTTGATTTGTTCAAGATATAGCGCTATATAAGTTCATGTATTATTATTATTATTATTTATTATTTATTATTTTATTATTATTATTATTTATCTATTATTATATGATGTATGTATGTATGTA
>CM060316.1:78684774-78692274 GCA_030674155.1 Stramonita haemastoma | reverse complement strand
CTTCTTTACGATTGATAGAGGATTTTTGTAGAGACCAATGGTTTGCTGGATTCTGTTACGCACCTCTTAGTTGTTTATGTGGTCTCTGAAGGAGATGCCAAGGAGTCCCCGGAAGCATCCCATCTCTACTGCCTGTACTCTTCTCTCCAAATCAGCAGTCAGGGTGCACGATTCACAGGCATACAGGAATATGGATATCACAAGGGAGCGCATTAGTTTGATCTTGGAGTTTAGTGAGATATTTCTATCTTGTCAGATGGTGTTCAGTTTTGACAGTGCTGTTATTGTCTGTGGAATCCTGCATACTACCTCTGGTTTTGACCCCTCGTCTGATACAACGGCTCCCAAGTACTTGGAGCTTTGAACTATCCATGCGGTCAGTCCTATCTAAACCATTAGAAAAACATGTACAACTTCACTTACATTCTCATTTTAAAATATATGATCTTATTAATGAAAACCAGTTAGGCTTTCGTGATAACCATTCTTGCCATACAGCCTTGATACAACTAATTGAGCATTGTCTTTTGAGTATCAATAATAATGAATTTACAGGGTCTTTTTTCTAGACTTTGCTTAGGTCTTTGACGTTATTAGCAACTCTCTTCTCATCAAAATATTAAAATGCTATAGAATTTCCAACTAAGCATTATCATTTTTAGACTCATTCCTTAGCAATCATCATCAGCTTGTTGAAATCGGGCCTATCAACCGTATTAACCGTGAAATATGGAAAACCTCAGGGATCAATATTAGGACCACTTCTTTTCTCTATTTATATTAATGACCTACCTCTGCATATCCATTGTTCATGTCAAATGTTTGATGATGAGACATCAATTTAATGTAACAACGATGATGCAAACCAGCCTGTGAATGATATGCAGGCAGATATCGATAAACATATCTTTTTTCTAAAACTAGATATTCTTCCACTCAAATACAGACTGCAGTTCAAGAAGTATAATCTATGTACAATATATTAAACGGAAAAGCCCCAAAGCAAATTGTGGAAAAATTTGCTGTCAATAAAAACAGGCCTACCCATAAACTGTTTCTGCCAAGGCCCCATAATAATCTCTATAAATCAGGCCTTGCTTATTCATTAAGAACATTGTGGAGTAATCTACCTTCTTTTCTAAAATTAGTTCCTTCAAAACAAATGTTTAAGAAACTTTTGAAGAACCATCTGATGGACAAACTGTAAGTCCACCTTATGCTCGATACTACCTCACATGTAAATGCTTGTTCATACCCATGCTATTTTGTATTAATTTTCTATTATTTGTATCTATGACTTAAGCTTATGTTGTACTGTCTTGGGTTTGTTTTATCTTGCAAAAATTGTTTGGAAGGAAATCCTCATTTATTTTAGTTTTTACACCGACGGCTGATACTTGTCCTTGAATGTTTTAGAAGTCACTTTTCTTGATTTTTTTGTGAGGGCAGGATGAAACTAAGTTGTATCAACTTCACCTTTTAGCCTCAATAATGATCATTTTGACTTGACTTGACTTGACTTGACTTGACTTGACAGACAGACAAACCTACGTACGTACGTACGTACGTACGTACGGACGTACGCATCTATGTACCTACTTACGTGCGTACATCCATCCATCCATCCATCCATCCATCCATGCATCCATGCATCCATGCATCCATCCATACATACATACATACATACATACATACATACATACATACATACATACATATGTGATGGGGTGGTAATTAGATTATCTCCCATGAGAACGGAGCGTGCAATCGCAGCGTCGTGTTTCTGTTTAGAGACACACCTGTGAATTGTCGATGCTCTGATTTCTTGGGTAGTGGTCGAAAACTCTCCGTTGTTTGCACTTCGCCTTCACGGTGACTTGTATATTTATGCAACCTCTTTTTAGAGGTCACATTCTAAACTGACTAGCTGTGCCGTGTTCCCGAGGTTTGTGCAGAGATAGGACATCAAATAGGTCCACTCTGTTACACATACATACACACATGCATCCATCCATCCATGCATACATCAGACATACACACACAGTCAAACAAGCAGACAGACAGACAGATAAAGACTTGTAAAGACAGTCAGACATACAACAACAACAAAAACAGACAAGAGTACTGAGACAACAGCAGACAGCAGTCAGACCGGATTAGACAGACAGAGAGATAGATAACAGCAGACAGATGACTGTGCTGGGGGCCAGGGAGAAGAAGGACGAACACAAACAGAGAGGGAAGAGGACAGACACTCCACAGGACTTTAAGGAGCGCGCTTCCCACAGTCATAAAAGCCAGTTCCGTTTACACACCACTTATCAGCACTGCGATAACTGTCAACGTTAGTACTCGGTTCTAAACAGACTGACGTTGCAAAATCACGCACACAGGCTTCTCGAAACGTATGGTTGTAGTACATTTCTTTTTTTGTTTTAGACGGAATCTTTGATAAGTCATTTTCAAAATGATTAAGAAGTTGGTACTTCTTTTTCCTCCACTACTTTTTCCTCAATAAGATTTCTTTTTAATCTCCTATACGTTTGGAAATGCCAGTACGATGTAGATAGATTGTCAAATAATATGTTCAAAATGCATGAGGTAAAGGATGTGGTGATTTACACAGAATTAAATCACAAATATGCCAGAGAGCGCATGCACGTGCACACACATGCGCACACACACATACACGCACTCACGTACACACGCACGCACACACACACACACATACATACACGTACATGCACACACACACACACACACTCACACTAACACTAACACACTCACACATACATACACACATGCACGCATGCACGCACGCGCGCACACACACACACACACACACACACACACACACACACACACATTCCAGTGTGTGCCTGTAAGCTTGAAATAAGGTTTAAGCTAAAGTTGTTTCCTGGAAGGTACAGGTATCAATCTTCCCTTTGGATGTACCTAAAGCGGTCAGGTGTAGCGTGAGAATTAGTCAGGGTCGCCTGAATTGTCGGTTTTTTGGTTCAAGTTTATCAGTTTTTATTTTATTCATTTATCTATTTATACCACATTATCTCACAGCAGATCACAGAACATACAGATCACAAAATCCGTTGTCATATCCAGCAGGCTACAGTGCCTGTCTCTTAGCTACCTGGAAATGGGATATATATATATATATATATATATATATATATATATATATATATATATATATATATGTGCATATATGTGACGCTCCACCACGGAATGAGTCGCTAAGCACATTATCCAATTTTGCGCTAGGAGCCATTAAAGGCAGGTGGGGGTCAAGTTGTCAATTTTGAGATTTTGATTGATTATCAAACTATAGCCTTTCATCTACCTTACAATGAAATATCAGGGCATAGTGTTTATTCCTTTTGCTTTTAAATGTGTTTTGAAAATACCCAATCCCTCATTCTGACAACCTGTGGCGAAAAAAAACTTGCCTGTTTCTCATTTTGTCACATCCTGCAGTCTATCATTTCAATTTGTAATAACTTTGCACAGAATTGTCCGATTTTCAATCTGTGTTTTGTATTGAATAGCCTTTTTATTGCAGATTAATAACTTGTCAATAACTAAAATTTGACCTCTGGTGCAATGCGACTCCTTATGTGGTGGAGCGTCACATACACACACACACACACACACACACACACACACACACACACACACACACACACACACACCACAGATATATATATATATATATATATATATATATATATATATATATTATATATATATATATATATATATATGAAATCAGGCTGAGAAGCATGTAGGATATAGACAATTCATATCGTGCTGTATTATGTTCTACTCTACCATTATGATCTAAAATGTGTTTTTCTTACTTTATTTTTTTGTTTCATTTTACTTTTGGCTCTGTTTCCGGTAATATCCATACATATTTCCATAAATAAACGGGAAAAAGCCAAGATATATGAACTCTGCATTGAACAATTTTATGTCAGTAGTCATCAGTTGTTCATTTAATGGAGCAAAATTGTCCTGTTTTCTTCATTCCTGTTCCTGATGTATGTATAAATTCTGATCCTAACCTATCGTCCTCCTCCCTCCCCCGTAACTTCCTCCTAATTCAGCAAAACAGTTACTCATATAGGCATAAACTAAATAAATGAAAATGAAAATGAACAGTTTGAGAGCTCTGCCTTTGTGGTGGCACGCTCATTTGAATTTTTTTTTCATTTTTATATGGTGCATGGCCCTACTGACCACGAAGCTATTTTTCTCTTCATCAAACGCTCAGACAGCAGCTATTGTCTGTCATATGAGTGAAAATGCGTTGCGGTGCCATTAAGCCCCTGACGAGTCAGGCCCAGTACATCCGACTTTGGTGTGAGAGGGACTTGTTGTCTTTTAAATTTCTTGGGAAAAAAGGCAGAAAAATAGCCCCAGAGACAAAACATAGACAGAAAGGAGGTGACTGGAAGAAAAGGAACAAGGCAGAAACAAAGAGAGGGATAGAAAACAGGGAATTCCTAAAACAGAATGAAATAGAAGGAGGGGGTAGGGGAGAGGGAAGGGATGAATCTGGGTGGATGGGGGCAGCACAACAGGTGCTGAGCATCAATAGTAAACTCAAAGTGTCCAAGTTACCCAGTTTTTAGATGTGTTGCATAATTCTATTGTTTACCATGTCTCACATGGGAACAGACTCAGTTTCCCACGCTAATAGTGTTGACTCTGATCACAAGTATGTGCATGCAAACCGACTTGCTCTCAGTCTTCATGTCATAAATTAATCCGTGGCAGCTGTACTAAAAGATTAGATACAAGAAGACAGAATATATATATACATATATATATATACAATGAGAACATACGACAAGTGGAGTAAGAGACCAAGCAAAGTAAACCCCAGTCACTACTTTTCATTTCGTAAAGAACAAACAAATAAAGCAAATGAAACAAATATTCAAACAAACAGAGAGAGGGGGGAGAAGAAGAGACAGACAGAGAGACTAAGACAGAGACAGAGAGACAGATAAAGAGAGACCAGCAGAGACAGAGAGAGAGAGGAAGAGAGAGAGATAGAGAGTGACAGAGAGAGAGGGGATGGAGGGAGGTGAGAAACAGACAGACAGACAGACAGAGAGAAAGAACACTGAACACTGAACAGTGAACGCTGAAATGGTTTAATGGTACTTCGGCATTAGGCCACAATACAACCAATTTGGAGAACTGGTAGGGTAATACAGGAACATGTTGATACATTTCAAAACATACAAAAGTCAAAACCGGCCGCGGGGGATAGAAAAAAAATGACATGGAACATTGAATCCAAAATCACTTGAAGATCAAGACACACTGAAAAAAAACTAGCATCGTGCAACATGAGAGAGAGAGAGAGAGAGAGAGAGAGAGAGAGAGAGAGAGAGAGAGAGAGAGAGAGAGAGAGAGAGAGAGAGAGAGAGAGAGAGAGAGAGAGAGAGAGAGAGAGAGAGAGAGTTTAAAATAATATTTACGATAACAGAGAGCTGGCAAATAGATCAGTTGTTTTTTTTCAAAGAACTGTTTGTCAAAGCACTCATGAACAGATTTCATTCAAGCTAAAAACAATCTAGCTATTAGAGGAAACAATTATCACAGAGCACAACAATAACGTTCAGGTTGGATAGTAGAGAAATAATTCTACACACAGGCCTACAACTTCCTAGTACTCCAATCTTTGATTAAAAAAAGTCTACTTCATGATTGCTTTATCTTCATAGGAACATCACTTAAAAATTGTCTTTAAATAAACTTACCTGTAAGTTTCACATTCCATGCCATGAACACTCCCAAAATGGTAAGTATATTCCAGCCACTACATAACAACCGCACCATTTTCACTGTGTTAGAGAATCACAACCCCCCAAAAAACAACTCTCCAATCTAAACACGAAACTAAACTTCACATGACCCGAACTTCCTAAAAGAGGAAACCCTAGATGAAAAAAACAAAAACGCCAACTGTTTTTCGTTACAACACGAAAGGCACAACTGAAGAGGAGCAACAGTTGGCAAAAATACAGTAAGTGTTTCACAGTGTCGAACTAATTCAGTTAAGCTTCTCTATGTCGCTACTATCATGCGGCAGCTCCATCAAAAAAAGACTGTCTCGTATGCACCATCACGTGTAGGCAAACAACCGTGACCTACTAACAGTCCATCAGCAACAGGTGGAGGTAGGTAGTTCTAAAAGCGAAACCAACTTTAAACGTGTCACTTCTCCTTCTCTCTCTTTCTCTCTCTCTCTCCCACTCACTCTCATCAGCAGTTAAAACAAAACAAAAAAGACTGGAACATCTCAGTTGAAGGAATAGGACATGATTACCCCCCAAAAAGAACACATCCCTTAAGGGGTCTGCTAAGAAGTCCCTTTAAAAAAGTCTGTTTGGAGGTTTAAGTGGGTGTAACACAGACTGTATGTGGAGTTGCCTCGCTTTGATTTACAGCCTCGGATTGATATACTGAGGTCATAATGGCGACTGGTAACAGCTGTTTTCATCGCCTTCAGTCGATGGTGGTCCTTCCGACCCTGTTGCTTCACACAGGCCTCTTTGCCCTGATGGCAGGGGTTCAATAGTGTGTACACTAATGATCTGGCGCGCACAGATGTTGTACAGCACATGTGTATGCAGTGTGGCGTGGGCTACGTACGCTACACGTTGTTTTTTCTCTGACTGCCATAGCACATGATGGATGTAGGATGCCTTAGGCAATAGTGGCTCGACAATCAATGAAATGTCGTAAGTCAGTTTAATGGATTGCCTGAGAAGTTGAACACGCACACAGATCCCTGTACTGACATGACACATAATTATCCGTGTGTGTAGACACGCTGACAAACCATTTCATGTCTTAAGTCTTTGCACACAAAAATCCGGACCTGTGTATATGTGTGTTTAATCGCATGAGTGTGGGAGGGGTAGACGGGAGTTTCCGCACATACGCACGCGACACTACGTGCATGCTTACCTGTGTGTGTTTGCATACACAGAAACACACACGTGTGTATGTCTGTGTGTGTTAGGAAGGGGGAGGGGTACAGGTCAAAGTACTTTTTTTCTACGTAAATACGTGTGTGTGTGCGAATGCATACGCAAAAATGCTCATAATAATGGGAAGATGGAGGGGGGGTGGGTCTGTGTGTGTATGTGTGTGTATAAATTTATGTGTGTGAATGTGAATGCGCGCGCACGTGCGTGTGTGTATGTGTGTGTGCGTGTGTGTGTGTGTGTATGTGTGTGTTTATTTATTCTTTATTCATTTTTATTTCGAGGATTATTGAATAAGCATTCATATGCATTTTTTACATCTAGTCCCCATGTGTATGCAGTTTTGTAAATATTGTCATCCGTTCCCACCGGCACACATTGGTCTACTCTTCCGAAGAGCGGAACGGGTTTTAACGCGTGCGCAAGATGTTCTGTGTGCGTTCGCACATGGGACCTCGGTTTATAGTCTCATCCG
>CM060316.1:78667274-78677274 GCA_030674155.1 Stramonita haemastoma | reverse complement strand
TCGAAAGCCTTTTTCAGGTCTATGAACGCTACATATAATTTTTCCCCTTTTTGTTCAGGGCTCTTTCGACAATAGAAGACAAGGTAAAAATATGATCAATGGTTGAATATGACTTCCTAAAGCCTGCTTGTTCTTCCACAATTTTTTCGTTTTCTTCCATCCAAGACACAAGTCTTTTTCTGAGAACACTTGTATAGATTTTACTGATAATACTTAATAAAGAAATGCCCCTGTAATTGTCAGGCTGATCTGCATCTCCCTTCTTGAATATAGGTACAATCATAGAATATGACCACTGACTTGGAAATTCGCCATTACGGAAAATCTTATTAAACAAAAGAGTTAAGAAAGCTACTGATTTTAATTCTGCAGTCTTGAGCATTTCAGCAACAACCCCATCACAACCACATGCCTTCCCATTCTTTAGCGTTGCAATGGCGGTTCTAACTTCGGCCTCAGCTATAGGAATGTTTAGCTCATTTACCGATTCCTGATTTATATTAACAAAAACATCCCTGTCTTGCCCGTGGGCTTCATCTGTTCTAAAAACCAATTTAAAATGTTCAAGCCATTTATCTAACGATATGTTTTCACTCAGTTTCTGTTTGTTTGTTTTTGATCTTATTTCTGACCAGAACAGTTTGGGGTCATGAATAGCTTGGTTTATTCTACGAGCTTTCTCCTTTTTATAGCTAGATCTTTTACTCTGTTTAAGTTGACGATACTCTTTTCTTGCATTTACAAAAGCAACTCGTTTCCTATTGACCGATTCTAAATCTTCTATCTCATCATCTCTATTTGCTCTCCCCAGACGCATACCTTTATCATACTTATTTTTTTGATTTTCTGAAGGCATTGAGAAGTTTATAAGTTAACCGTTTAGCTTCTTTACATTCTCTATCGAACCAAGGAGCTCCCTTGTTGTCCTGACAGTCTACAAATCTTGTTAGAGCTGACTCAGTGTTTGTGTCTATTTCTTCAAAAGCATGGTCAAGGTCAGTGACTGATTCAGGTGAGGACAAGTTAGCTAAAAACTCTCCCTCTTTTTCTTTGTCCCAGCACAACTTTTCCTTCCAAACTCCCTTATTAGCTCCCTTACTGCTATTTTTTGTAGACATAGAGTTTAAATTTCCCAATGTTATTGAAACAGGTAAATGAGTAGACTCAACTCTACTTATTATTTCAAAGGAGGAAATAAGGTTATGTTCAAGTAAATCATTAGATACAACAAAGTAGTCAATAACGCTTCCCCCTGTCTGACAAATATATGTCAAACTATCATCAAACCCTTTATCACTCAACCCGTTTACAATAGAACACTGGAACATACTACAAAGGTCAATAAGCTGGGAACCAAATATATTTACATTAGTATCTTGGGACTGTCTTGACATGAAAACATCTTCTTGGCTAATTGGATCCAAGTCCACTTCGAACAGGCCATTTAGACTGGCTGTTCGTGCATTTAAGTCACCACAAATAACCAAGTCAAAATTATCAAATCTTTCAAAAAGGGTACTGATGCAGCTTTCTAGAGGTTCAATTCCATATCCATTATGAAGCAAGTTGTAGACATTAGAATCACTAGGTGGAACATATGTACCAATGTAAAACATATCTTTTTGTAGACCTAGCAGTGATTTATCTAATCGTAAACAAATTAAATTATCATAATCCATATTAATAACACTGATCCAATCTTTTAACACACTCTTGTAGCCTACAACAACGCCTCCTGATTTCCGACCTCTTACAGTTATTTTTTGGCAAAAGAGGAAACAAAACAGTAGTCAGACATTTTATCAAATTGGAACTGGAAATCAATAAAAGTTTCAGTGAGACAAAAGATATCAAAAGATTTAAGAAAAGTGACAAAATCATTGCAATGGAGACGTTGCAGTAACCCTTCAACATTCCAAGCCCCTATCTTTAACCCACCACCACAATGTTGATCCTGTGAGGGCCGGCCAGACCCCTATGTGTTTGAAGAGGGATGTCGTGGATGAGCTGAAGGCTTGTTCTGCTGTTCTGGACTCACAGGAGACTGGCTATGCTGCCCTGCACGAGCCGAAGGCTCGTTCCGCTGCCCTGCACGAGCCGAAGGCTCGTTCCGCTGCCCAGCACGAGCCGAAGGCTCGTTCCGCTGCCCTGCACGTTGTGAAGGCTCGTTCTGCTGCCCTGCACGTTGTGAAGGCTCGTTCTGCTGCCCTGCACGAGCCGAAGGCTTGTTGCGCTGCCCAGCACGTTCCGAAGGCTCGTTGCGCTGCCCTGCACGAGCCAAAGGCTCGTTCTGCTGCCCAGCACGCTCCCAAGGCTCGCTGCGGTGCCCAGCACGTTCTGGAGGCTCGTTCTGCTGTTCTGTAGGAGTCGAAGGCTCGTTCGGCTGCTCTGTAGGGGTCGAAGGCTCGTTGCGCTGCCCTGCACGAGCCGAAGGCTGGTTCCACTGCTCCGCACGAACCGAAGGCTCGTACCGCTGTACCGCTGCACCGCACGTTCCGTAGTTCCCCGCACGTTCCGTAGGCTGGTTCCACTGCTCCGCACGAACCGAAGGCTCGTACGGCTGCCCCGCACGTTCCGTAGGCTGGTTCGGCTGCTCCGCACGAACCAAAGGCTCGCACCGCTGCCCCGCACGTTCCGTAGGCTGGTTCGGCTGCTCCGCACGAACCAAAGGCTCGCACCGCTGCCCCGCACGTTCCGTAGGCTGGTTCGGCTGCTCCGCACGAACCAAAGGCTCGCACCGCTGCCCCGCACGTTCCGTAGGCTGGTTCGGCTGCTCCGCACGAACCAAAGGCTCGCACCGCTGCCCCGCACGTTCCGTAGGCTGGTTCGGCTGCTCCGCACGAACCAAAGGCTCGCACCGCTGCCCCGCACGTTCCGTAGGCTGGTTCGGCTGCTCCGCACGAACCAAAGGCTCGCACCGCTGCCCCGCACGTTCCGTAGGCTGGTTCGGCTGCTCCGCACGAACCAAAGGCTCGCACCGCTGCCCCGCACGTTCCGTAGGCTGGTTCGGCTGCTCCGCACGAACCAAAGGCTCGCACCGCTGCCCCGCACGTTCCGTAGGCTGGTTCGGCTGCTCCGCTCGAACCAAAGGCTCGCACCGCTGCCCCGCACGTTCCGTAGGCTGGTTCGGCTGCTCCGCACGAACCAAAGGCTCGCACCGCTGCCCCGCACGCTGCTCCGCACGAACCAAAGGCTCGCACCGCTGCCCCGCACGTTCCGTAGGCTCGTTCCGCTGCCCAGCACGAGCCGAAGGCTGGTTCCGCTTCCCCGCACGTTCCGAAGGCTGGTTCCGCTGCCCAGCACGAGCTGAAGGCTGGTTCCGCTGCCCCGCACGTTCCGAAGGCTGGTTCCGCTGCCCCGCACGTTCCGAAGGCTGGTTCCGCTGCCCAGCACGAGCTGAAGGCTGGTTCCGCTGCCCCGCACGTTCCGAAGGCTGGTTCCGCTGCCCCGCACGTTCCGAAGGCTGGTTCCGCTGCCCAGCACGAGCTGAAGGCTCGCCCCGCTGCCCTGGTCTTCCTGAAGTCCCGCCCTGCTGCCCTCCACGAGCTGAAGTCTCACCCTGCTGCCCTGGTCGTGTGGGATGCTCGTCTCGCTGCCCTGGCCGTACGGGGGGCACGCCTTGCTGCCGTGACTGCGCTGGAGGCTCGCCTTGCTGCTCCGGTCGTAGTCGAGGCTGGCCCGGTTGTTCTGGACGTACTGGAGTACGTGGGAGCAGCCCGCCCCACTCTCTGTATCTGCCATCTGTTACCACTGTAGAGTAAAGCCTGTTGTCCTCCCAGTCCATCTCCATTTGCTGGTCCGCAGCTGGCACGTCGTATGGAGACGTTGTCCTGTCCTTCCTAGGGCCTGAGCGGAAAGCTTTCCCCTTTGCTTTCTGTGGATGGTTCTCTTTCATCTCTTCTTCCTGGTAGCGTGAGGAAGGGGGCGAAAATCTTTTCTCCTTCCGTGGTGCGTATGTTCTGTCCCTAAGTTTTACAATTTCTCTTTTCTTCAGGTCGAAGGTGAAGATCCCTTCCTCTGTGTGAAGCTTATCAAATCTGAGGACTGCTCTCTGGTTGCTGTTATTCATCTCCCTTTTGAGCCCCAACAAACCTTTCTGTTTATTCCGTACTGCCTCCGATACATCTTCCCTCACAAAGATCGGAGGGTCACTTCCTTTTAAATAACCAGCTCGAGACATTACTAGGTTACGGTCCTTAAAAGACAGAAAATTGACAATTATCGCACTTTTGCCTAGAGGATGTGCTCGTTCTATCCCTACTTCTTTGGTAATTTTCATTTTGTTCTTTAACACATAGCGCACTTCTTCTTCACATTCTTCCCATGACTCTTTACCATTTTTCAAAAGACCCCCAAAAATGAGGTTGTTGCGTCGTGAACGATTTTCTAAATTATCCATTTTTTCTTCAAGTTTTTCTACAAGAGTTTTAACATCATCTTGAATGTCCTCTAGTTTTTCGTAGTGCATAAACATTGCGTCTACGTCATCAGTCAGTATTTTTTGTTGATCATTCAATTCATCAAGCCGACTATCCAGTTTTGCTTCGACTTCAGCTATTTTAGAAGACAAAAATTGTTGATTAATTTCTTGCCTGTTTTCAATTCTTGTCACAGATTCAGTAAGGAAGTGCACTGACTTTACCAGTTGTTGCAGCAGTGACGTTTGTTGTGTGTCTGTTTCCAGCTCCCCTGTGTTGTGATTCAGGTATGCTGTTTCAGCAGTTGCGCTCTGCTCATCCATGCCAACTGAAGAGGTGGAGATTTGAAAACTTGTTAACTGACAATCGGATTTTTTCTAAGTCCTAAAATTCACCTGCACTGAACAAGGTTAGCATCGAGAGAGAGAGAGCAAGGATGCACGAGTCCTCGAGAGAGAGAGAGAGAGAGAGAGAGAGAGAGAGAGAGAGAGAGAGAGAGAGAGAGAGAGAGAGAGAGAGAGAGAGAGAGAGAGAGAGAGAGAGAGAGAAATTGAATTGAATTGAATTGAATTGAATTGAATTGAATTGAATTGAATTGAATTGAATTGAATTGAATTGAATAAATTTTATTTAAAGAGGGTAATGGCATAAGCAAACATGCTTTTTTACAACCAGCCCTCTGGGCATAAAAGAACACAAATAACCAACAATCAAGAAAACCAACCTCTCAACCAAACAATGAACAAGTTCTTTTTTGAAGAATACGGGGGAAAATCAAAACAAAGAATATATTAGGAATACAAATTTAAATACCAGACAGGAGAGTATGGGGAAGGAGAGAGAGAGAGAGAGAGAGAGAGAGAGAGAGAGAGAGAGAGAGAGAGAGAGAGAGAGAGAGAGAGAGAGAGAGAGAGAGAGAGAGACAGAGCATAATTTTGCAAATATTAACATTTCCATATCAAAAAATAATAATAATAAAAAAAATTTAAAAAAAGCATCCGAGCATCTAGTCATGTAAATAATCATATTATTAGCAACAAGAACAATGATGATGATGATAATTATAACACAAACTATGATGAGGGTGACAAAAAGACGCTAATGAGGATGATGGTGTTGAGGATGAGGATGACGATGATGGTGATGGTGATGATGATGATAATGATGGTGATGATATGAACAACGACTACGACAAACGGTAAGATACATGCTGAGTGACAATAATAGTGTTGATAATAGATCAGTTCAATACGTGTTTGTGTTCAATACATGTTTGGAGAAAGGAATGTTAAATCAGAGAGACTCATTAAGTAATTAAACATGTTGGTTTTAAATCTAGAAAAATTAGATTCACATTTTAGGAGCTCTGGAATATTATTCCATAGCCATCCTCCAGAGTACATAAGGCTAGACTTATAAAGATTAATTGTTGTGAAAGGAACATTTATTTTGTGCGAATGTCGATAACTATTATAAGTAAACATATTCCTAAGAGAATGTGGAGTCTTACCATGGAGTATTTTATACATGAGAATGCCTTTATTGTAAATTAACTTGGCTGGGAGGGGAAGTATATTTGCTTGTTTATAGTCAAAGTCTGTTAGAGTAGATGCCTTGTTAATGACAATTTTAATGGCTCTTTTGTGAACGCTAAGCAAATGTTTAAGTACATTTTTACTCGCTAGATCCCAGAGTGTAGATGCATAATCAATGTGAGATTGTATATATGCATAAAAGAATAGTTTCCTAGCATGTAAGTTTAAAAAGTTCTTTATTTTTCTAAACTGATACAGTTTTGATGCTATATTTCTAGACATTTTTTCTAAGTGTTTCGACCATGTGAGGTTATTATCTATTGTTACACCTAAAACTTTATGATTCGTTACTTCATCGACTTTCACATTAGAAATATACAGAGAGGGTAAAGACTGGGTGAGGTTTTGACGCTTTTGTCTATTGGTAATCAACATAAATTTAGTTTTATTGGGATGTAGAGACATGTGGTTTAAGTGTGTCCACTGAATAAGGTTATTGATACTTTTTTGCATTGTATGATAAACCTCACGCGCATCAGAGTTCGTTGTTTCAAGGGTGGTGTCATCAGCAAACATGTCGCATTGAGTACCTATGGATAAAGGAAGATCATTAATGTAAAGTAGAAAAAGTAGGGGACCCAAAACTGAACCCTGAGGCACACCATAAGTGTTTGGGAGAAAATCAGAGATAGATCCATTTAAAGATACTTTCTGTTGTCTATCAGAAAGGAAAGAGGAGATCAACTCAAGAGTACTACGGGATAATTTGTAAAGTGCTAATTTTTTAAGAAGAAGTTTGTGATTTATAACATCAAATGCCTTTGCAAAATCAACAAACAGTATTCCAGTAAATTGCTTTCTATTTATATTTAATAGCCAGCGATCAACCAGCTTTGTTAAAGCTGTGTGACAGGAATGATATTCTCTAAATCCAGACTGGTTGGGGTGTATGAGATCATGTTGATTTAAGTGAGAAAGAAGACACTTATAAATATGTTGCTCCAGAGGCTTAGAAAGAACAGATAAAATAGAAATTGGTCTGTAGTTGGATGGATCGGTCTTGTTTCCAGATTTATATATGGGAATAATTTTTGCTTGTTTAAAACCTTTAGGGAAATACTTTTTATCAATGCAAAGATTATAAACATATGTAAGAGTTTCTGCTATGATTGGTGCTGAAAGCTTAAGAATTTTTGCATCAATTCCATCAATACCACGGGTGCTTGTCTGTTTGAGCTTTCTTAAAGCAGTGTAAACTTCTTGAACGCATAGGGGTTGTATTTTCGCAAAAAGGCGAATATTTTTGTCTTTACAATACTTTTGCAGTTCATGTAAATTATTTTCTTTCGAGTAGTCATTTTGAATTACTTGTTTTGCTACAGTTGAAAAATGGTAGTTTAGTTTGTCAGCTGATATATCATTTTGCGTACTGGTTGAACTGTTGACATTTTTATTTGTTAATTGATGCATGGCTTTCCAGATTAATCTACCATTGTTCTTCTTGCTCAGTGCATTTAGAAAATATTTCTTTTTTTCTGTTCGAATGAGGGAAACTACTTTATTTCTCTGCCTTTTATAATTTTCACGGGAGCTATGTTTCAGCAAATAATCTCTATGGTAAATGGCTTTCTGTATTTCATCTGTCAGCCATGGAGGTTTTATCCTATATTGAACTCTCTTCGTTTGCAGTGGAGTATGTTTGTTGTATATGCCATAAAAAATCTTGTACCATACTTCTAATGCCATATCAGGGTCTGTATACTGATATACGCTATTAAGAGAAGAATGTGTAAGATCATAAATAAACTTTTCACTATCGAATTTTGAAAAATTTCGAAACACGATAGTTTTATGATTTAACTTTGGTATTTTTGTGCCTTTTTTTGACCATGTAAAACAAATCGGATAATGATCGCTGCAACCACACTCAGGGACAGATGTTTCAATAATAGTCTTAGGATCAGATACATATAAATGGTCAATAAGAGTTGTAGAGACACTAGTTACTCGCGTTGGTGATTGTATTAACTGTGTTAGTCCATAAGATTTATAGGTTAGATTCCAATGCTTATTGTCTTTTAGTAAATCTATATTGAAGTCTCCTAATACAATGATATCTTTACATTGAGTGTATGCGTGGTCCATCATTGAAATAAAACGATCGTTCCAATCAATTCTTTCCGATGGATTTCTGTATAGTAAACAGATTAGAAATGGCTTGGTAAATTTTATTTGAATTTCGACCCAGAGTGCTTCTACGTTATGTTGCTCTAAGGTATCTATTCTTTTGAATCTCAGTGACTCATGCATATAAAGGAGTAAACCGGTTTCCTTGTTTTGTAATGGATCCTTGCGAACTGCAATGTAACCAGGGAATGATATATCACTATCGGAAATCTGGGAGGAAAGACGAGATTCTGAAAATCCAAATACATGAAAACTCTTTCCTGAATTTGTCAAAATAGAAGATATCTCAGTTAATTTGTTTATCATATGATTTATATTTAAATGACCTACTCTGAGTCCCTCTTCCTTTAGCCAGGAATTATTGCTGTCTGACATTGTGATACAGCATTAAAGAAGAAACATGATAAAGGACCAATTTAGTTATGATTTATAATCTGTTGAGAACCTTAGAAATGTATGCGAATTTGGTATTTTGAAGAAAACACAAAAAATGCACTCGCTTACACTGATCCCAAGGGATAACGTGAATCACAAAAAGGAAAAAATAAAAATCAATGTGAAAAGTCTTCAGCAAAGAAATATGAATAACAAGTGACCAAAGTAATGATATGTAGTTGCAGGATAAAACTGAAATGATCAACTACTCAATACACAATGCACAAAAGCTCAGATTTTCAATGTACACTCACAAAAAGACACAAAGGTGAACCACACTCACAATCGGTGCCAACTAGGAAAGGCCCAAAAAGAATTAATTCCCAATCTCACTCAAACAAACAAAAAACCTCACACACAACAACAACAAATAAACAAAATAAACACTGAAAAGAAACAAAGTAAAAACCAACAACAAAAGCTACAGCTTACTGCTAAAGGCAAATTATCAAGTTTTTTCCCTAAGAGATGAAAGAAAAGAAAAAGCAAATTAACACAATGATCCCAAAATTTGTAATTCAAGGTCACAGTAAGTCACAAGTTCACTTTTCCAAGGACAATAACTATATTATCTACCACCGTCAGTAATCATTGACTAGTGCCCAGCCCGGTATATCATCCATGCATACCATGCATCACATACTTATGCCTAGGAGTCTTCAGGAGATTCCCATAGGGAAATACATCCAAATACTCACATGCATGCACCCACCCACACACCCACCCACACTCACACACACACACACACACACACACAATCTCTGACATTACCCTCAGGCTAACATGGAGTACTAAACAGATGGTTTAAAAATCATGTTTACATTGGACAATTTGACATGGATAGTGAGGATGGCTGTTGATACAACAACTGGGAGAGAGAGAGTGAGTGAGAGTCCGATCAACCAACCGACCAACTTACCAACCAACCAGCCAATTGTAAAAGACAGAGATGGAGACACAGAGGGAGATACAGAGACATATAGACAGACACACAGACAGACGAACGGACAAAGACAGGAGTCAGAGAAAGAAACTGAGAAACAGGGATAGACTGGCGGAAAGGTACAGACAGAGAGAGGAATACATGAAGAACGACCAACGAAAAGAGACAGGGGAAAAGAAAACGCCAGAAATGAAAGAGAGACATAGATAGAGAAAAACAACAACATTTAGACAGATCAACATACGGACAAAGAGAGACCAAGACAGAGAAGGACTGTTAGACAAATCGTGATCGAAATAGAGACAGGAAGAGACATTCAAAAAGGGCACAAAGTATAAAGGGTGCAGGAGATGTCACAGTGGATGATTGAACGAATCATGGACAGGGGAGTATACATGCATCATGCACTTTCCCAGGTCATGTATGAGCTGAGTGGTCTCTGGATGACAATAACCCATTCTTCAGTTTCTTTGTTATCTCCT
>CM060316.1:78654774-78659774 GCA_030674155.1 Stramonita haemastoma | reverse complement strand
AGGGCGGCGCCGATCTCCTCTCCCTCGCTGCTTTACCTTCCTTGACCTTAAAGAGAGCAGGTACCCATTGACAGCTGGGTGAACTGGGGAGACTGTACTGAAGCCAAGGCGCGCAAACAGTTCCCGATCCATCTGGTAACCACGCTCGACGCTTGACTTGGAGAAACCGAGCGCTCTGACCAATTAGCTATATATATATATATATATATATATATATATATATATATATATATATATATATATATCTCTCTCTCTCTCTCTCTCTTCTCTCTCTCTCTCTCTCTCTCTCTCTCTCTCTCTATATATATATATATATATATATATATATATAATGTGTGTGTATGTATGCATATAATATGCACATGTGCACCCAAGTATATATATATATATATATATATATATATATATATATACACAAATATACATGCATACATATATGCATACATACATACATACAGACAGACAGACAGACATACACACACATACATACATACATACATACATACATACATACATACATACATACATACATGCATGCATGCATACATACATACATACATACATACATACATACATACATACATACATACATACATACATACATACATACATACATACATACATACTTACATGCATGCATGCATGCATGCATGCATGTATACATCCATCCATCCATCCATCCATCCATCCATCCATCCATCCATCCACCCATCCATCCATCCAACCATGCATGCATGCATGCATACATACATGAATACAGACAGACAGCCAGACAGACAGCCAGACAGACATAGACACACACGCATGCACGGACTGTAAGACAAGCAGACATACGTAGGTAATAACGCATGCAAACGCGCGTCCATTTATGTATATATACACACTTACGCACACAGACGAACAGGCAGACAGACGGATACACAGGGAGCCAACAACTGGCATTCAAACAAACGAGTGTACAGCTGTAGACGGACATATAGAAATTTGCGGACAAATGAAAATTGCAACGTAAACATAAACACAAACTAAGATATTGTCAGGCAAACCGTCGCCCAGATGGATGACTCCTAGTGACCTAACTATGAACAACTGAATGGTTGAATCCCTCCTCCCCCATGGGGATGCCGGGGGCCTGTCAGTGTAAATACTATCCCCACCTTCTGGTAATTCTGTGCTAGGAATATCTTCTTTTCAATCACCCTCCTCGTTTCTATCTTTTTCGTTTCCTTCTTGCCAACTCTTTTCTATCTACTTCCTGCTTTCTTGGTCCATTCCTCTGCCTATTTTCTCTCCAGAAAGCCTTAAAACAGAGCAATTTTCTCTTACACCAAAGTCAGATGCGCTGGGCCTGACTTGTCAGGCGGTTAACGACAGCGTGACGCGTTTTCGCCCCTATGACAGACAACAATAGTTCCTGTCTGGGTCCTTCAACGAAGACGAAGAAGAATCCCTCCCAGACGAATCCGATAGTCTGTGTCCTCACGTGTTGCATTTCATCTGACAGCTAATAGTCTGGCAGCAACAGATTCGTTCAGCTTCTTGACGTTTCCTTTTATCTTCTATCTGATTTCTCTTGCAGCTCTTAATTTGCTTGATGATTCAGCCATAGAACTCTTAGGATATGTTACGGGGTATTACACCGCAGCTGGCCTATCTTTTTTTTTGTTTTGATGCCTCCTCTTCTGCAACGTCCCCATCCTGATGTTCCCACGCCACTCATTTCAATCTCCCCGCCACAGCCATACCCAGATCCGTTATGTCTCATCCTCAGGGTCAGTAATCCACAGGGAATCCATCAATATTAGGCCGCCGTGGGGCCACCAGCCAGAGGGGCCCTGCACTTCTGCTAGATCCCTTTGGTGATGTTCAGTGGTGCCTGTTTTGAGCTAACATACGCGGGACACCACCTACTAAGCCCCCTACTAACGACAATATTAGCTCAGTCGCGGAGCCAGACTGAGTGAGTTATCCACCTGAGGTGGCGACCACCCCAACATCCGTCCAACGACCGTCCCCCTGCAGACCTCCAACCCCAAAGGCTTTGACACAATCTCACCACAGGCACAGAAGTGTATGGGGAAACCAAATATGAGGTCACCATATAACCAAAGAAACAGGGTCTGCCGAATTAGAGGCAATTTTTATTATTGCATGATGATCAATGGGGATGGGGATGATGTAATGATGCTGCTGCGGAAGTGCATCCGCTTTGAGACAACTTGACAAGATTGTGTTCTACGCTTACTATCATAATATATCCCGGCGTCAACTGGGCCTGAGAGATACAGACACCTGCAGTGATGGTCAGGTAAATTTGAGCATCACTCTCAAATTTGCATCCATAAAATGGATGAAGCTCGACTGTGTCGTCCCAGTCTTCCCACAGCACACTCACTCTGGGTAGGAGCCGGCCGGAGTCCAAATTATCCCTATGGCTCTTACGGGAATCAAACCCGCGACCTTCCAGTCCGAAATCCAAGGCGTTAACCACTGCACCATGGCGGCTGGTTGCAGCTAACCTATTTCTGTACTTTGCCGCGTGGATGATTCACTGTTGAGTGTATGGGTTGGTTTTATGTGGCTGATACCAATATAAACAAGTCATTCATCTATCTGCTCTAATTGTGATGAGAGTTGTCAGTACTGACATTGTTATGCGCGCGGGCAACTTCATTGAGAGTAGCATTAAATGTACGAATCCTACTCTCTTCTTATAAAAGAAAAACAAAAACACCTGTATTAAGTTGGAATATGGATGCCTTTATTGTGAAGTAGTCGAAAATGACTAATGCACGCGAATATCTGATTCAGCATGTGCTTTCAATTTCACTGTAATTTCTTGATGGGACAATAATTTAGCACTGTTAACATGAAAACAAACACTGATTAAGTGACACATTACCTTAACATCTTGCGCACACGTTAAATTTTGTTCCGCTTTTCGTAAGAGTAGGCCATTGTGTGCCAGTGGGAACAGATGGCAAGATTTACAAAAACTGCATACACACGTTGACTGGATGTAAAAACAAAATCACAGGAGTGCTTATTCCATTATCCCCGATAGGAACAATAAGATAAAATAAATATGTTTTATTCTAAAGGCAAAACAGCACACATATAAACAAAAAAAACAGACCATGTTGGGGACGCCAGGCATTTTGTTTAATCTATCAAACCCAGTTTATAAAAAACGTGAAAAATATATTTACCATTCTAATGAAAATAAAAAGACAAAACAGAAATGCAATGTGGGTAAATGACACTGCATAATCGACACGGAGTGCCCATCTCAGTGTTAACCATGTCACTCACTCTATGTGCTTCAGGGCAGAAGAAATCAGGCCAAATGTCATAAACTGAGAAAACAAAATATTTGTGAGATTTTCATGAACAAATGGCAAGACAATGGTCAGGGAAGTCACAAAACAAGCAAGAGATATATGAGAAAGATAAAGGAAAAGACAAAAATAGAGAGTTATATATAGAAAAGGTACTATTTCTGGGACCAAAATGTTTAGAAAGTCAGTACGCTGTTTACACTGAAAGAGCTCTCAGCAAACACAGAGGGCAGAATTAGGGCTAGTAGCTGACACAAGACTGTATGTCACCATGCGTATCGTGGCTTGAGGTGATTCACCTTCTTTCTTTAACGAAATAAGGGGTAATGTGGTTGCTGCAGTCAATACCTTTTGTTGTGTTTGCACTTTATGTCTTGATTGACAGTTTTATTAATGGACCTGTAGGGAATTGGTGTCGAAAAAAAGGTTGATTTTAAAGAGCAATCACCTCATATGGACAAGCTGCACAATGCTGGGATATCTTAGTTTACAATTACATCTTCACCTTCTAGAAATCCTATGTGAGGAGTTTCTCTTTGTGATCCCTCTCTTTGTTTCGACCTTATGTCTTTCCTTCTTGTGACTTCCTTCTTGTCTTTTTTCTGCCTTCTTGTTCCCTTCTTCTGTCTTTTTTCTTAAAAAAAAGAATACAACAAAAGATAACGATGCTCTCCAATACAAATGCGCTTGGGCTGACTTGTCAGGCACTTTACAGCAGTGCAACGCATTTTCGCTCATATGATAGACGTCAATAGTTACTGTGTCCGAGTGTTTGACGATGAAAAAAAAAAGAAAAAGAAATGAACAAGTTTGCAGAAATTTGAACCTGGACCTGCAGTTACCCTCATATTACAACTTTAATGCTTTAACCACTCAGACTGCCGGGCCCCATACATCCCCATAGCTGGTCACGTGGGGTGATGGTTGTTCAGACTCAGACTCCTGCAGCCCCAACTGGGTCACCGGGGCATCACTGACACGGCGTGTTTCATCAGTTCCCTCCCTTTGTTGGCCAACCCTTTGTTGCTGGAATGATCCCCATCAATTCTCAGATGTTGTCAGCCCTCTTATTTCTGTCTGTTTTGTTTTCTGTGTTTCTTTGTCTTTGTCTTTGTCTCTCTGACTCTTTGTTTTCCTCTCTCTCTGTGTCTGTCTCTGTCTCTCTGTCTGTATCTGTCTGTCTGTCTAGCTGTCTCTGTCTCTGTCTGTCTGTCTGTCTCTCTCGGGCCGGAATAAAAAAGTATGTGAATGCTTATTTTGTAACCCTTGAAAAAATATCATTTATTCATTCATTCATTCATTCATTCATTCATTCATTCATTCATTCATTCATTAATTCATTCATTTATTGATACTCTCTCTCTCTCTCTCTCTCTCTTCTCTCTCTCTCTCTCTCTCTCTCTCTCTCTCCTCTCTCTCTCTCTCCTCTCTCTCTCTCTCTCTCTCTCTCTCTCTCTCTTCTCTCTCTCTCTCTCCAGTTTCTCATAGATGTGCCTCCGCAAGACCAGTGGTTTGGTGTCTAGAAATGAAGCAATTTGGTTTGGGGAAGCAGGAAGTTTGATTGTAAAATTTCCTGTTAAAATTTGGATTCACTGATTATCATGTGTGTAAACCAGCCGCCATGGTGCAGCTGTTAGCGCCTCGGATTCCAAACTGGATGGT
>CM060316.1:78629774-78647274 GCA_030674155.1 Stramonita haemastoma | reverse complement strand
CTAAATATATCCTACAAGACTGGGAGGGCATTTGTGGACCACACTGCAACAACGAAACAAATGAAAGAGGCATGAGACTCCTGGAGTTTGCCAGTAACAACAATCTCCAGCTAGGGCCACATAAAAAGTCCAGAAGATGGACATGGCATAGCCCAAATGGTGAGCACCACAACCAAATAGATTACATCATGGTGAAGAAACCATTTAGCTCTAGCGTAAACAGTGCACGAAGTTCAAAAGCAGGGTCAGTCCTAACAGGACACCTACTTGTCGGCTTTTCAACGTTAGAATGGAGGTTCTCATGGCAGATTTGAATGTTGCCCCTTTCCACATGAAAGAAGCGGACACTGCTGCAAACGTCCCACATACTACTCTGTACAGCTGCACTGATGTACACATCCTTCTGCTCTATCTGCATACAATCAATGGAAAACTAAAGCCACTTGAAAACTAGTTATTAAACACACAAACGCTACAGCCATTTCAGTACATCTTCTCCTTCACATCACAGAATCGTCCCCACGACAGAGAACCGAGAAACACAAAGACAGACAAACAGACCGACCGACCGACAGAGCGAGAGAGGGAGAGAGAGAGAGTCTGTCCTGTCTGTCTGTCTCTGTGTTGGCAAGAAAATAAAAGTAAAAGATAACCAGCCGCCATGGCGCAGTGGCTAGTGCGCTTGGATTTTGGACTGGAAGGTTGCAGGTTCGAATCCCATAAGAGCCATTGGGATTTTTCGGACTCTGGCCGGCTCTTACTCAGTATGAGTGTGCTGTGGACTCAGTGGGAAGACTGGGACCACACAGTCGAGCTTCATCCACTTTATGGATGCAAAATTTGAGAGTGTTGCTCAAATTACCTGACCAACACTGCAAGTGTCTGAAATCTCTCGGGCCTGGTTGACGCCGGATATATAATGATAGTAAGCGTAGAGTACAACCCTGTCAAGTAGTCTTAAAGTAGATGCACTTCCACAGCAGCATCATTACATCAGCCTCATCACCACTGATCATGCAATAATAAAAATTGCCTCTGATTCGGTGGCTCCGTTACTCTTGTCTCATGGTGACCTCAGATTCGGTTTCCCCATACGCTTCTGTGCCTGTGGTGAGTTTGTGCCAAAACCTTTAGGGTTCAAGGTTCGCGGGGAAACAGTCGTTGGACGGATGTTGTGGTAGTCGCCACCTCGGGTGGGCGTCTCACTCAGTCTGGCTCCACGACTGAACTAATACTGTCGGTAGTAGGGAACTTAGTAGGTGGTTTCCTGCGTATGCAAGCTCAGAACAGTCACCACTGAACACCACCAAAGTGACCCAGAAGCAGTGCAGGACGCCTCAGGCTGGTGGCCCCACGGTGGCCTGACATTGATAGACTACCCTGTAGACTACCGCCCATGGGGATGAGACATATGAAACTTTGGTATGGTTTTGGCGAGGAGAGTAAAATGAGCGGCATGGGAGTTCACCGAAGATGAGGCAGCAAAACAAAAGGTAAGAGATTAAAATCATCAAAGACGACAAAATGAAAAACACCATCCATCCTCACAAAACTCACGCTGTTTCCAATCCTTCCTAAGATCTGCCTGTACCATCTTTTTCCCAAGACTTTAAGCTCTGTCAGATTTCAACTGACAACGTAGTAACCATAGTATTCTGTTTCCTAAGACAAAGGGATAAAAAGCGCTATGACAAGAATCAAATCAACGTTATCCCACATGCCAAATAAGGTTTAAAAGCTTTGCTACATCAATATGGGAATAGATCGGCAAAACATGCGCCCTGACCTGCGAATGAGCCAGTGAGCGAGCGCGCCCGCACACACGCACACACAGGTGCACACAGACACAGACAGACAAACAAACAGACAGGCACACACATACACACACATACACACACATACACAACACACACATACACACACACAAGCGTGCACGCATGCACTCGTGCGTATTTGATGCTCTCTGTCTCTCTATCTCTGTATTTGTCTCCCTGTCTCTGTCTGTCTCTGTGTCTCTGTATCTGTTCTCTGTCTCTTTCTGTCTGCGCATCTGTCTCTGTTCCTCCCTCTCTCTCTTTTCTCTCCTTTTGTCTTTGTCTCTGTCCTGTGTGTCTCTCTTTTGTCTGCGCATACGCAGTATACAGACACACAAATGCACATACGTGCACACACTCACACACACGGACAGACAGACATACAGACACACACACAACACACACACACACACACATACACACGCATACAAACAAACAGCCAGACTGACCGACAGTGCAAATGGAGAGAGAGAGAGAGAGAGAGAGAGAGAGAGAGAGAGAGAGAGAGAGAGAGAGAGAGAGAGAGAGAGAGAGAGAGAGAGAGAGAGAGAGAGAGAGAGAACTCAAGAACTCAAGAACTCAAGAACTCAAGAATTTAATTGTATAGGCTATTCAACCCGTTACAAATCCATAAGTAATCATGTATGATTGGATACTTTGAAAAGAGTATCATATTAATACAAAAGCATATTTTGGAGAGAGAGAGAGAGAGAGAGAGAGAGAGAGAGAGAGAGAGAGAGAGAGAGAGAGAGAGAGAGAGAGAGACAGACAGACAACAGACAGACAGACAGACAGACAGACAGACAGACAGACACAGACAGACAGACAGACAGCACAGACAGACAGAGAGCAATAAACACTGAACACTGAAATGATTTGATGTACATTGGCCATGGACACAATACATTTTGGGGGCTTGGGATGAAACAAAGGGTTCATTCATATCATTGGCAAAGCAAATGCACAAAAGGTAATGATTCATGACTGATCAAAGAAGAAAAAAACACACGTTTTCTAAATCACGATTTAGACCCTAGTAATCAAGCATAACTAAATCACAAAAAAGATAATGTCTAGGGAAAATTGTGGAAATATGCACATCAATTACGTATCGAATCATAACAGTTTTTTAATACACATCTTGAATAAGCATTGTCTTTTTTTATAAATAGAATGAAAAAATATATCTTGACAAACTGTGCCTGTGTTCCTCATTTGTTGCTTTGAGCAGATCGGGTAATGGTTCGTTGATACACCCACTTAAGAATTTTTCTCTCAAGTTAGTGTATATATAACAGTCCCAGAAAAAACGTGCTTCATTTTGAACTTTCGTTTTTACAGAAATGACACATTTTTTTCGATCTTTTTCATTCTATCTGTATACATTATCATTTAGGGGTAGAACGTTAAATCCTGCTTGTTTAATTGCTACTCGAAATCAGTCGACCTATAGAGTTTACATACTGCTCTTTTACACAAATACTTTTAAATGATCTATAATTGTCATACCTCTCTTTATCTTTTATAGTCCCATACCACAGAGACAGACAGACAGACAGACAGACAGACAGACAGACAGACAGACAGACAGACAAACAGTGACAGAGAAAGACACAGAGAGAGACAGAGGGAGATAGAAAGAAACAAAACCATCAGATTGTGGAATCTGACAAGAGTCAATATTGACCAAGACAACTGCCCTCTTCCTGCTGACAACAACTGCAGGACACAGTGGGATTCCTCTGGAGATTGGTCCGCCTGTCTGCCTGCCTGCCTGCCAACACCATTTCAGGCATTATGTTTGATGTCACACTTGCACGTTTTACGCCGATTATTTTTCCTTCAACTTGTCATGAGACTTTGCTGTGTTTGTTTGTTTGCTTGCTTATAAGCTTGTTTGTTTGCATGGATTTTTTTGGATTGGTTTCTTTAGATTAAGTGGAAATTGGGTTGTGTGATGTATTGACTGTCTCACTCTCTCTGTCTTCCTGTCTCTGTTTCTGTCTCTATCTCTCTCCCTCATTCTAAATCAGCAATATCAAGTTAAAGAAATAGTGTGCACTTATGAAAAAATATATGGTAGAAAAAAGTGGGTTGTGAACATTCTTTGCCGAATACCGAATCAATTTTGGATAGCAGACGGACGCAGACAGACAGACAGACAGATAGACAGAGTAAGAACAAGTGAGAGAAATATTGAGAGCAAGAATGAATGAGTAGGACGGACAGACAAACAGATCAACATAGAAACAGATAAACAGACAGGCAGAAAGACGAGAAACAAACACAACACAAAAACACAGTTTAAAAAAAAAAAAAAAACACGACCAACACCAAACGAGACGAGGTGGATGTTGCGTGTCCATAATATCACGATTAGAGAGGCTTCCAGCAGCGAAGTCCATTAGGCCAGAAAGCAAGGCCACTCTCTAATGGAGGGCTCTCTGCAATCCCCTGGGCTTGACCGTCAGTTTAAAGGCCTCATCAGCAGCGACACTTTGTCACATGCACGCTTCTTCAGCTGTTAATTGGTCACCTCGGACTGTCCACATTACCTTTTTTCTGTTTGTTCTTTTTTTTTCTATCTTGAATCAGCTTGGTCGAGTTATTTTGTGCGCATCATTCAATGATTGAAATACTGTCATCAACATTATGAAAATCGTTAAAGCTGAATTTAAGTGATGGAAGGGCACACATTACAAAATGTATCTGTTTCTCTCTCTCTCTCTCTCTCTCTTCTCTCTCTCTCTCTCTCTCCTCTCTTCTCTCTCTCTCCTCTCTCTCTCTCTCTCTCTCTCTCTCTCTCTCTCTCTCTCTCTCTTCTCTCTCTCTCTCTCTCTCTCTCTCTCTCTCTCTCTCTCTCTCTCTCTCTCTCTCTCTCTTTGTATTTGTGTGTGTGTGTGTGTGTGTGTGTGTTGTGTTGTGTCTGTGTCTGTGTGTCTGTGTGTCTGTGTGTCTGTGTGTGTCTGTGTCTGTGTCTGTATCTGTGTCTGTGTGTTATGTGTTGTGTGTGTAAGAGAGAGACAGAGAGAGAGTGTGTGTGTGTGTGTCTGTGTTTGTGTGTGGCCGCGCGCGCGCGTGTGCGTATGTATGTGTGGTCTGTGTCTGTGTGTCTCTGTGTGTCTCTCTTTCTGTATTATGTAGGGAGTGCGGCGGCGGTGGATGGTGGTGTGTGTGTGTGTGTGTGTGTGTGTAGTGTGTGTGTGTGTGTGTGTGTGAAGAGAGAGAGAGAGAGAGAGAGAGAGAGAGAGAGAGAGAGAGAGAGAGAGAGAGAGAGAGAGAGAGAGAGAGAGAGAGAGAGAGAGAGAGAGAGAGAGAGAGACATGAACAGAAGAACACTGAGCACTGGACACTGAACACTGAAAAATTTATTGTACGTATGCCTTTGGCAAAACATGTTTGAGACAGGGAGGAAGGCTAAGCATCATAGTGGAAGACATTTCCATCCCATTGTACATTTCCAATTCTGCAAGTACATAAAGTCACACTCAATGCCTTCTAGTTATCATCAACCCCATCATCATTTTTATCATCTAGATACTCACTGCCATCAGCATCTTCATTTTTATATCTGCAGCTGCAGCAAGTATATGAACATCACCATCATTACTTTCATCATTTACGTCATCATCATCAATATCATTCTCTTCATCATCTGCACTATCATCATCTTCGTCAACCTATATAACCATCATCATCATCACGATCTCATGGTCACGATCCTCATCCTCATCTTCTAAGTCGTCGTTTCCATTGTCACCATCTTCATCATACTCACCGTTACCACCATTTCCTACAACATCTACATCCTCATTACCATCATCATCGTTCAGAGAAAGAGAGAGAGAGGGGGGGGGGGGGGGGGGGGGGGGGGGGGGGGGGGGGGGGGGGGCAGAGAGAGATTGAGTGAGAGAGGAGACAGAGACAGACAAACAGATAACCAGACAGACAGAGACTGAGACATAAAGTAGAGAAAAGAGAGACAGCATGGGGTGGCACATACAGAGAAAGATGGATGAGGACTTATAGAGAGACTTTCAGAGAGACAGACACACGGATATACAGAAGCGGGTCGACAAAGTCTGGTCAAGGCTCTTAAGCCTGTGGATCACTGCAAAGGTTGTAGTGCAAAAATCCATTAGCCCAACGGGTCAAGCCACTCACACGTAGAAAACCAACTAGCCCTCTTGAGGATACACAGCTCTAGAGAGAGTCCCCAAACATGATCTCGATCTTTACCATGTACAAGCCCTCTGTGTTATGGTCTATTCCCATAGGAGTCGACCTGAGGACGATAGGGTGTTAAATCTGACAATGTGTTGTATGTATTACCAGTTTGAGCGAAGATACATTGCCAGACAATCGCTTTAAATTTATAATCTGCTACCAGTCGCCATGGCGCAGTGGTTAGCGCCTTGGGTTCCAGACTAGAAGGTCACGGGTTCC
Organism: Stramonita haemastoma; assembly: GCA_030674155.1. Lineage (NCBI taxonomy): Eukaryota > Metazoa > Mollusca > Gastropoda > Neogastropoda > Muricidae > Stramonita > Stramonita haemastoma. Next base: position 78,641,014 of record CM060316.1, on the reverse strand, counting down.
AACCCCATAGCATTCGTAAACAAATTTCAGACTCTGGCCGGCTCATACGCAAAATGAGAGTGCTGTTCGGCTCATTGGGAAGACCGGAGACCACACAGTCGAGCTTCATCCACTTTACGGATATAAGTTTGACAGGTTCTTCAAATTATCTAACAAACACTGCAGGTGTCTGTATCTTTCAGGCCTGGTTGACGCCATGATGTATTATGATAGCAAGCGTAGAGTACAACCATGACAAAGAGTCTTAAAGCATCCATAGCAGCAACATTACATCACCCTCATTATCATTGATCACCTGCAATAAAAAAACTGCCTCTGATGCGATGGCTCTGGTCTTTTGATGATCTCAGATTAGTTTCTCCATAACTTCACTGATCATCATGCAATAACAACTGCCTCTGGTTCGATGGCTTTGGTCTTTTGGTGATCTAAGATTAGGTTTCTCCATACACTTCATTTGATAGTTTAGCATGTCATCATAACAATGCTCTTGGTTTCGTTAGCTTCTGGTCTGTTGGTTTCTAAGATTAGGTTTCTCCATACACTTCATTGATATTAGATTAGGTTATCATGATACTTCATTGATATCAGATTGGTGATCTCAGATTAGGTTTCTGTATACTCTTCTGTGCCTCTGGTGAGTTTGCGTCAAGCCTTTGGAGTTGGAGGCTCAAGAGGGAGGATTGTTGGAGGGACATGTGGTAGTTGCCTCCTTGGTGGGCAACTCCCTCAGTCTGGCTCCGAAAACTGAACAAAATTAAACTGTCGTTAGTAGCCCTGGGGCTTAGTAAGTGGTATTTTGTGTGTGTGTTAACTAAAAACAGGCACCACTGAACACCACCAAAGTAACACAGCAGCGGTGCAGTGCCCCTCTGGCTGGTGGCCTCAAGGCGGCCCACAGTGATGGGCTACCTGTGGACTTCTGACCCTTAGGACGTGATATAACGAATCTGGGTATGGCTGTGGCGGGGAGATTAAAATGGGTGGCGTGGGAACAGTAGGACAGAAACGTCGCAGAAGATGAGGCAGCAAGAAAAAGTTGTAGTAATGAGTGACACAGCACCTTGTTGTTAATCCATGCTTTCCAATTTATGGGTGGTACACTGTTTTGTTTTTATACTTTCCTGTTTGTTTGGGTTTAAAAAACGAACTTTCTAACGTTTTTGATTTTCGCAACATGTTGTGGTGATTAACACCCATCGCATCATGCTGTATTTTTATTGTTTATTTTCATCTCTTACTTGGTTATGAAGTTTTCTTTATTCTACACCTAAAGTAAAACGTTATTATTCTTCTACTTCGTCGAACTCTCTGACAGCAACCGTTGTTGTCTGTCATATGAGTGGAAATGCGCTGCACTGCAGTTAAGTGCCTGACAAGTCAGGCCCGGCGCATATGGCATGGGGAAGAATTGCTATCTTTTAAGTCTTTCTGGAAAAAGGCAGGGGAATGGACCAAGATGGCAGAAAATATACAACAATGAGGTGACGGAAAGAAAAGGAACGAGGCAGAAACTAAGAGAGGGATAGAACAGAGGGAATTACTAGCACATATTTTCTAGGAGGTGAAAATGATACTTATACTGACAGGCCTCCGGCATCCCAACGGGATTTGTGTAAAATAGACAACAGATAGTCATAGAAAGACAGAGGTGGGGAATAAAAACAAACTCATCCCCCAAAACAAAAAAGAAGGGTAAAAAAGAAAGAGGAAGTCATAAAGACTGTTGGTCAAACCAAAGGTTATCTAAGGCTAAATGGGAAACTTTCGTATATGTGTCCGAGTTAGTAGAGCCATTTACTAAGGGAGATAAATGGGATCCCATCAGGATTATCAGCAAAGTGAGGCCTCATCAGGGGTGTCAGTTTTCATGTTCAGCAATTTCTATAGCTGTTAACTTGTTACACATTCTGTGTACATTTGTATTGGACGTGGAGAATCACTTTTTCCGTACCAGCTAATGTTATGTGCATTACCGAAAAACGTGGTCTTTTAAGTGCACTATAGCAAAAATCTCTCTCTGTGTGTCTCTCTGTCTCTGTCTCTGTCTCTGTCGTCTGTCTCTCTTCTGTCTTCTGTCTTCTCTTCGTCGTCTGTCTGTCGTCTCTCTCTCTCTCTCTCTCTCTCTCTCTCTCTCCTCTCTCTCTCATCTCTTCTCTTATATATATATATATATATATATATATATATGTAGAGAGAGAGAAGAGAGAGAGAGAGAGAGAGAGAGAGAGAGGAGAGAGAGAGAGAGAGAGAGAGAGAGAGAGAGAGAGAGAGAGAGAGAGAGAGAGAGAGAGAGAGAGAGAGAGAGAGAGAGAGAGAGAGAGAGAGAGAGAGAGAGAGAGAATTATGTGTGTGTATGTGATGCTGTTTCTGTTACTTTCATGTCAAAATGCTTTGATCATTCCACAAAGGGCTGGTGGTGCAAGTTGTATTAATGTTAAACATATGATGTTGTCATTAAGTGACATGACACAGGCATTCAGTCGACAGAGGACACACAGTCAAACAGACAGACGTAGAAGCAGATTACTACAATATACAGGAATCCATTAGCATATAGTAGGATAACATCTATCAACCAGAGAACTGGTTGCTAGGTCCCCTGAGAATGACTAGATACATATTATTGCCTCATTAAAAACAAATTCCAAAAGGAACAACCCCAATCCTCCCGCACTGCTAATTTGTCACCACATTACCAGTGGTTAGCACCTTGGGTTACGGACAAGAAGATTATAGGTTTGAGTGTCATAAGAGTTGTAAGGATTTTTTTTTAATTCTGGACGACTCTTAGCCACAGCGACATTGCTATCAGCTCTTTACGAAGAGAAAACCACACAGTTAGGGTTCATCCACTTTACGGATACGATTTTGAGAGTGTTACTCAAATAACCTGACCATCACTGCAGATGTCTATCTCTCTCGGGCCAGGTTGATGCCTGGATATTTTATAAGAAGCGTATAGTATAACACTGTCAAGCACCCATGGGCTTCCATAGCAGCATAATTACATAATGATTATCACCATTAATCATCAGCCATGCAATAAAAATCATGTCTCTGATTCGGTGGCTCAGCTTTCTCTGGTCTCATTCTGACGTTACTTTTGGATTCGCTGTACCTTTGTTGAGTTTGTGTTAAACCCTTCGGGGTTGGAAGTTCGCCGGAGAAAGTCGTAGTAAGGTCAGGAACATTATGGTGATCTCATTCGCCAAGTGGGCGTGTTATTCAGTCTGGTTCTGCCATTGAGCCATAACTATCGTCAGGTGGTGTCCTGCCAATGTTAGTTCATACCAGGCACGAGTTAACTCCACCAACGTGACCCAGCGACAGTGCACGGCTCCTCTGGCTGGTGGCCCCACGGTGGCCTGACATTGATGGGCACCCTGCAGACTTCTGATCATGAAGATGGCCAATAACGAATATGGCTATGGCTGAAGTGGAGAGATTAAGAAAAGCGGTGTGGAAAGAGCAGGACACACAATCGACCAGACAGACAGACAGACAGACAAACAGACAGAGATACAGACATACAGAAAGACAGACACAGACAGAGAGACACAGAGAGAGGAGAAAAAAGAGAGAAATATATAGTCATTTTTTATCGTTTTTCCCAGAGAGAGAGGGACACATAGCCAGAGAATCATAGACAGAGTGGGAGAAACAGACAAACATCGAGAGAGAGAAAGAGAGAGGGACAGAGAAACAGAGACAGAGAGACAGAGGTAGAAAGATAAAGACATAGAGAGCGAGAGACACAGAGAAACAGAAACTGACAAGAGAGACAGGAAAAAAAACCCACAGAGATGTGGGGGAAAGAGAGAAAAAATAGCTGCCATAAACTAGGCCGAGCGAAACACATCTCATGTAAATCAGAGGCCTTCATTTGGCACAGAAACATCGCCCCACAAGTGCTCCGCCTCATCCATATCCCATTGCTCCCATTTCCTTCCCTAAGCAGTAATCGTTCTTCGGCGTTTAGCCTACTGCTCTCTGTGTGTATGAGGGTGGGGGAGGAGAGAGAGAGAGAGAGAGAGAGAGAGAGAGGAGAGAGAGAGAGAGAGAGAGAGAGAGAGAGAGAGAGAGAGAGAGAGAGAGAGAGAGAGAGAGACAGACAGACAGACAGACAGACAGACAGACAGACAGACAGACAGACAGACAGACAGACAGACAGACAGACAGACAGAGGGGTACAGATAGCCAGATAGCCAGAACAGAGACAAAGACAGAGAAAGAGAGAGACAAAGAGAGAGAATGAGAGTGAGAGTGAGAAATAGAAAAAAAACACAGACAGAGAGAGAAACAGAGTGACACTGATAAATAGAGAAAGAGTAGACATAGAGAGAGACAGAGACAGAGACAGAGACAGAGAAGAGAGAGAGAGAGGAAAACAAAAAAATGAGTTTTTTTAAGAAAAGTAATAGCTTTAAGTACGCAAAAAGACCATTGTCAATCAGCTCTAAAAAAGCAATTTAAAAGAAATACAAAAGCCACACACGCACGCACACACACACACACACACACAACACACACACACACACACACACACCACACACACACACACACACACACACACACACACAAACACACACACACACACACACACACTCACACACACACACACACACACACACACTCAATCACATCCGGCGACAACAGAGACAAAAAACTGAATCATGAGTGACAAGAGAGAGGAGAGAGAGAGAGAGAGAGAGAGAGAGAGAGAGAGAGAGAGAGAGAGAGAGAGAGAGAGAGAGAGAGAGAGAGAGAGAGAGAGAGAGAGAGAGACAGACAGACAGACAGACAGACAGACAGACAGACAGACAGACAGAGAGAGACAGAGAGAGACAGACAGACAGTGAGAGAGAGAGAGAGAGAGAGAGAGAGAGAGAGAGAGAGAGAGAGAGAGAGAGAGAGAGAGAGAGAGAGAGAGAGAGAGAGAGAGAGAGAGAGAGAGAGAGAGAGAGAACACTGAACACTGAACACTGAACACTGAACACTGAACTGATTTAATGTACATTGGCCATGGACCACAATACATTTCTTGGGCTTGGGATGGAACAAAGGGTTCATTCGTATCATAGGCAAGGCAAATGCACAAAAGGTATAGATTCATGCTGATCAAAAGAAGAAAAACACACATTATTCTAAATCATGATTATGAATCTAACATGAAACAAAACCAAATCACAGAAACATAATTTCTAGGGAAAATTGTGGAAATCATGCATATCGATTACGTAACGAATCATAAAAGTTTTCAAAATACATCCTGAATTAGCATTTTCTTTCTTTTATTGATAGAATGAAAAACATATCTAGACAAACTGTGCCTGTACTCATCATTTGTTCCACTGAACAGATCGTGCAATGGTACATTGATACATTTACTTAGGAATCTTTCTCTCAAGTCATGGTATACGTAACATTCCATAAAAAGTGAGCTTCATTTTCAACTTTCGTTTTACAGAAGGGACACATTTTTTCTCGATTATTCTCACTATATCTATATACATTATTATTAAGGGGTAGAACATTAAATCTGGCTTGAGTAATTGCGACTGTAATTTTCATACCTCTCTTTATCTCTTATAGTCCCCTCCCATTCTTGAATGAACATATCTATTAATCTTTGTTTAAACATACGTAAGAAAAGTTTTACATCCCCAACACCTTGTTGCATCCAAACTATGTTAAAACCCGTTTCACACAAAATTTCTCTTATTTTGGAAATCCAGCAGTATTTACCATTTCTATCTAACTCTAACAGCATGCAGTAAGCGTTACATGGTATTCTATTCTGATCCATTTGCAATAGTTTTAACCAGTATCTAATGGTTCTTGTACATGAGTTGACATAAAGTGGATATCTACCTAAATCTCCATATACCATCTTATTGGGAGAGAGAGAGAGAGAGAGAGAGAGAGAGAGAGAGAGAGAGAGAGAGAGAGAGAGAGAGAGAGGAGAGGAGAGAGAGAGAGAGAGAGAGAGAGATTATAAAATGTGTTATCATTTTATAACAACGCAGTCATAATGCAAGCGTAGAAGACTATGAAGTGTATGTATCAAAATTTGTTTCTTTTCGATTAGGCTATGAGTAAGCTACTGAAACAGATGAACTTGATCTATTTTTTCGGTTTCTATAGAAAATCTAGGAATTTTTATTAGATGGAGACAGAGACAGACAGACAGACGTACGCACATACACACACACCCAGAGGACACACAGAACGACTGAGAGACACACAGAAAAAGCTAAATAAAGAGAAATTAATACAGACACAAAGAAAGACACAAAGAAACAGGTAGCGGAAAAAGAAAAGACAGTTAAAGAGACAAAACACAGCCTCCCGCCCTTCCCCCATCCCCCCAAAATGGGAGGAAGAATTCCTAACAATCAGTGTGTAAGAATATGTAAATCAAACGTACACATTAACCAAGAACCGACCGTCACACAAATGATTCACCCCTCATTTATATCCGATTGGCCCAATTTTCTTTCCTGTACACTGCAATTACTCAGGACTTTACTGAGCGTGGCTGCTGTTCACCTCTATGAGAAGAAGAAACAGATGGAAGAAAAGAAAAAAAGAATGCTAGGAAGAATGCAACCCCCCCCCCCCCCCCTGAAAAAGTGCACAAAAAAGAGCTCAAAGAAGATGAACTCGAATAACAAGAACAAGAATGTAAAGAAGAATATGAGGATCACAAAAAAATGCAAAGAAGAATGCAAAGAAGGATGCAAAGAAGGATGCAAAGAAGGATGCAAAGAAGGATGCAAACAATAATAATGCGAAGAAGAAAAATGACAAGGAGAAGATGGTGATGATGAGGAGAAGGAGGAAAGTTTACACAGACACAGACACAGACACAGACACACACAGACACACACAGACAGACAGACAGACAGACAGACACACACACACACACACACACACACACTCTCTCTCTCTCTCTCTCTCTCTCTCTCTCTCTCTCTCTCTCTCTCTCTCTCTCTCTCTCTCTCTCTCTCTCTCTCTCTCTCTCTCTCCTCTCTCTCTCTCTCTCTCTCTCTCTCTCAATATTAAACTGTAGGTTGTATTCTTGGCTAGAAGATAATCAAATGATATCCGAAAATCAGGCAGGCTTCAGGAAAAAATACTCTACCATTGACCAGATTTTTAATTTTGTATGCAATTGTCCAGAAGTACATGAACAAGAAAGGTCGAAAGTTATACGTTGCATTTATAGACTTCAAAAAAGCATTTGATTCTGTCAGACATGATTTACTTATAGAGTGCATTAAAGATCAGGGAGTAAAGGGAAAGTTTCTTGCAGCAATGTCAGCTATATATCAAACACTATCTTCATGTATACGTGCAAACTGTGAATTGTCTGAATTTTTTGAATGCCCAATTGGTGTGAGACAAGGTTGTGTGTTAAGCCCTACTCTGTTTTCTGTATTTATCAACCATTTATCTGAAACCATGGGTAAAAAAGGTAAACATGGAATACAGTTGGTACCAGATATTATGGAAATCTTTATTTTGCTTTTTGCAGATGATGTGGTTCTCATCTCAACAACTCCTGGAGGTTTACAAAACCAACTGAATGTATTGAAATCTTGTTGTGATGATTTGCAATTAACTGTTAATTCTAATAAGAGTAAAGTAATGGTTTTTAGAAAAGGAGGTTTTCTGGGGAAAAAAGAACAGTGGTTTTATGACAATTTCAAGCTAGAAGTGGTAAATAAATATTGCTATTTGGGGTTTAATTTTACAACAAAACTTAGTGCTCAGCTGGGCACAGATCACCTTGTGACCAAAGGAAAAAAAGCTGTAGTACAATTAAATAAGGTTTTTCATAGCTACAAAGAAATTAGTGCTAAAGTATTTTTTAAGATATTTGATGTTAAACTACAGCCAATGTTATTATACTCATCAGAGATATGGGGGTTACATAAATTAGAGCATATAGAGAAAGTACACATGATTGCATGCAAAAGATTTTTGGGTTGTACCACTGAAAACTCCAAACAAAATGATATATGGTGAACTCGGAAGATACCCACTATACATTAACTCACATGTAAATGCTCTTAGATATTGGTTTAAATTATTACAAATGAATCCTAACAGACTGCCATATAATACTTATCAAATGTTGCTTGACATGGACATATCTGGAAAGAACTGTTGGGTTTCTAAGATTAGACAAATTCTATGTGATACAGGATTAAGTTTTGTGTGGCTTCAACAGGGAGTTGGTGACGTTAAAACATTCTTACGTATGTTTAAGCAATGTCTAATTGATATGTTTATTCAGGAATGGTACAGTACAATTAGAGATCGAGATAGGTACGACTGCTATAGGAGCTTCAAAACAATATTTGCTAAAGAAGAATATTGTGGCAGGGCGGTAATTAGATTACTTCCCTTGCGATCGGAACAGCCAATCGCAGCGTTGTGGATCTAAATTTAGATCAACACCTGTGAATTGTGCGATGTTCTGTATCGTTGGGGGGTTAGTCGAAAAAACCGTCCTCTGCATGCACTTTGTCCTCTGCATGCACTTTGCCCGTAGCGGTAAAATGTAGTATTTATGCAGCCTCTTTTTAGAGGCCACATTCTCACTGTCTGACCGTGCTGTCGTCGCCGAGAAGTTGTACAGAGTCGCGGCAGATCAAATATCTGCGCTCTGTTACAAAGTGGCGCTGCGAGCAGGATGGAAAGAACTTATGGCTACTGATTTGAGCGTCAAATACGCTGGTCAGTACCCACTGTGCCTCGGGACGCGGCACAAAGTCAGCGGTGGTGGATGTGGCAGGGCGGTAATTAGATTATTCCCTTGCGATCGGAAACAGCCAATCGCAGCGTTGTGGATCTAAATTTAGATCAACACCTGTGAATTGTGCGATGTTCTGTATCGTTGGGGGTTAGTCGAAAAACCGTCCTCTGCATGCACTTTGCCCGTAGCGGTTAAAATGTAGTATTTATGCAGCCTCTTTTTAGAGGCCACATTCTCACTGTCTGACCGTGCTGTCGTCGCCGAGAAGTTGACTCTGTCGCCGAGAAGTTGTACAGAGTCGCGGCAGATCAAATATCTGCACTCTGTTACAATATTTTTCTACAATTAGATACATACTGCTTTAGAGTAGCTGTGTCACAGGTGAGATGTAATGTTTTGCCACTGAACAACAATGTACATCGATATAGTGAACAAAATCAAAAGAAAGAATGTCCATTTTGTAAACTTAAAGTTGAGGACGAAAAGCATTTCCTTTATGAGTGTTTCATGTATAATGATTTAAGAATTAAATTTTTAAGTGATTTGTGTGATAGACCGTTACACGATCTGCTTATAAGCTGAAAACAGAGACAAAAATTACTGTAGCTGTCTCTTAGATATATCTTTCACGCAATCAATAAGAGGAAAAAATTGTTGTATTAGAATGTTACGTTACAAACGATGACAAGGGTTATTGTTATGATATGATTTTGAGCAGCTATACCTATGATTTTTTAGTCATAAGGAAGGTACACTTGTTAATTTTGTTTGATTCACTTGTCTTATTATATATTTGTGCATTGTCTTCATTATTCCTTGCATATAAACTGAGCTTAGTTGTATTTATTTTCTTTGGATTTTTGCCCACGCTGTGGTATTGTCAATTCTCCTACGCCAACCATTGTATTGTGGCCCAAGGCCGAAGTACATTAAATTTCGATTCGCCCGTTAGTTTTCTCTCTCTCCTTCCCCCCTCTTCCCTCTCTCTTCCCTCTCCCTCTCCCTCCTCCTCCTTTTTGGGGGGCCCCCCCCACCATTTTCCCCCCTTTTTTTTAAAAAAAAAAAATTTCCCCCCCCCCCCTTTTTTCCCCCCCCTTTTCCCCTTTTCCCCCCCCCCCCCAAAAAACCCCCCTTTTTTTCCCCCCCCCCTTTTTTTTTCCCCCCCTTTTTTTTTAAAAAACCCCCCCCCCAAAAAATTTTTTCCCTTTTTTAAAAACCCCCTTTTTTTAAAAAAAAAACCCCCCTTTTTTTTTTTTGGGGGGGAAAAAACCCCCCAAACCCCCCCCTTTTAAAAAAATTTTTTTTTTAAAGGGGGGCCCCCGTTTCCCCCCTTTTTTTTCCCCCCCCCCCCCCCCCGGGTTTTTTTTTTTTCCCCCCCCCGGGGGGAAAAATTTCCCCCCCCCCCCCCCCTTTTTGAAATTTTTTTTTCCCCCCTTTTTTTTTTTTTTTTGGGGGTTTTTAAATTTTTTTTCCCCTTTTTTTTTTCCCTTTTTTTTTCCCCCCCCTTTTTTTTTTTTTTTTTTCCCCCCTTTTTTTCCCCCCCTTTTTTTTCCCCCCCCCTTTTTTCCCCCCCCCTTTTTTTTTTCCCCCCCCCCTCCCCCCCTCCCCCCCCCTTCTCTTTTTTTTTTCCCTCTCTCCCCCCCCTTTTTTTTCCCTTTTGGGAAAAATTAAAAAACCCGGGGAAAAAAGGGGAAAAAAAAAAAAAAAAAACCCCAAAAAAAAAAAAATTTTTTTTTTAAAAAAAAAAAAAAAACCCCCACTCCTAGTAAACAAATTACGAAAGGAGTTTAAAATTTCAAAGACATTCAAAAAAAATTTAAAAATAACAAATCCCCCGGAAAAGATTTGGGAAATTTCCCAAAAGAAAAAATTAAATCAGTTTTCCCCCCTAGTCTTTTTAGGACTAAGGGGGAAGAATTTTTCAATTTATTTTTGAAAGGGTTTTTCCCTTTTCCCCGTGGCTGGGGAAAATGGGAGTGAATTCCCCCCAAAACTATTTAAAAATTTTGGGGAAAAAAATATAACCGGGAAAACCACAGAAAAATTACGTTAACAGACCAAGTTGGAAAATTTTTTTTTCTCAAATAGTAACCAAAAAAATAATGAATATTTAAAAACTAAACAAAAAGTAGGGGCCAGAACAAGCTGGGAAACAGGAAAAACAAAAAAGAAAAAATGGACCAATTTTTCCTTTTTTTTTTTTTTTCTTAAAAAAATAATTTTATAAAAGTACCCAAAAATAAAAAAAATAAAAGAATTTTTTTTTGCGTCGGGAGATTTTTTCAGAAAGCCTTTTCCGGGAAAAAGGGTGTCACGGGGGGTTTTCCCAAAAAAGCTAAAAAAAAATAGGGATAACCCGGGGAAAAACCTTTTTAATGTTATTTAAAATTTATTGGGAAAGCAACAGTAATTTCAAAAAGGGAAAGAAAAAAACACTGGTTTAAATAAGGGGTGAAAAGGGGGGGGTGGGATT
>CM060316.1:78618741-78623741 GCA_030674155.1 Stramonita haemastoma | reverse complement strand
GTACCCCTGATCCTGTAGTGCATACATGTGATACTTAGGTACCCCTGATCCTGTAGTGCATACATGTGATACTTAGGTACCCCTGATCCTGTAGTGCATACATGTGATACTTAGGTACCCCTGATCCTTAGTGCATACATGTGATACTTAGGTACCCCTGATCCTGTAGTACATACATGTGATACTTAAGTACGTACCCTTGATATTAGAGTACATAACCGTGATCCTTAAGTATATATTTATGATCCTTACATGTGTTCTTTAATACATACTCGTGATCTCTGCTTATGTACCCGTGGTTCTTAAGCGCATACCCATAAACCTTCAAGTTCAATACCCGTCATCACAACACGCTGACTAAATTTATGACAAGAGCCGACTTCTGTCTCTTGGTGGATCTCACTCTGTACAGATGTAAATGATCTGGACTCACAAGATAAGGTTGATCGCTGTCTCTTTTCCATTCTGTCTCATCATAGCTCGGTCAGGAATCATTGGCCAATGTGCTGAACTTTTCACGTAGTTTTGTTTCAAGCAAATCAAGCCTGGCAAAGACTTTCCGTTCAGTAGGTCACTAAACGATTGCAGGCTGTGTTTGTGTTGTCATTATACATATGATTGAGTTCTGTCCATTCGATATGTTTATTGATATCTCCCTGCATATCATTCACAAGCTGGTTTGGATCATCGTTGTTACATTGAATTGATGTATTATCAGCAAATATTTGTCATGAACAATTAATATGCAGAGGTAGGTCATTAATATAAATAGAGAAAAGAAGAGGTCCTAGCATTTATCCCTGTTGTATTCCACATTGTATGTGCGTGTGTGTGTGCGCGCGCGTGTTTATGTGTGTGTGTGTGTGTGTGTGTGTGTGTGTGTGTGTGTGTGTGTGTGTGTGTGTGTGTGTGTGTGTGTGTGTGTGTGTGTGTGTGTGTGTGTGCGTGTTTGTCTTGTTTGTGTGCGCGCATGCACGCGTGCCTTAAGAGCAGAAGAGATAGCTTGCATACAAACCTGAGTCCTAATTTCTAGTTTGTTGAATATCATAAATTCACCTTGTATGGTGGCCATGTGGCGAGCCCAAAGCTACCCCGGGGACCACAGTTCAATCAATGATGCCAAGTGACATAGAGGAAGACAGGGATGGACGAGGCTACTGCAGGATGTTGACACAGCAGTTTCACCCCGCTCTGCATGACAGGCGCTCACGCTCGGTGGATAGATATGCTGAATTGTAATTCCTGTGGCTCCATCAGGTCGGGAGTTCGAATCAAATGAGCGTGTATACGTGTTGGCTCTATGTCTACTACTACCACCACCACTACTACCGTAAAATCCCTAGCATACGCCCCCCCCCCCCCTCCCTGTGCACTGATTTAGGGCAAAATTGGGGGGTGGGCGTTTGCTAGGGATAGACCCCTTTGCACAAAGTAATTATTTTGCTCAACATTGTAATTGAGTGAATACAAACCCCGGAAGCATACATGTAAGTTAGTTCGTGTGAGTAGAAGTGAAGGAAAATAGAAAAAAAGGACTTTGAGGCAAAGAAGGCCAACGAGTTCCATCGCTTTCCGTTGTAGGTCCTTGTTTCGCAATATTCTTCCTTCAGATCTTTCATCTTCCAGATAATGCAGCACACACACCTTGGTCGCCATGTTCAGATCTAACTGGTGGTCCCTTTGACAGTTTCTGTTTTTGTTTGTCTTTTCCGTATTGCTGTTCAAGTCTATCTCTGTTTTCACTCCATTCCCTGATCCTCTTCCTATCCACAGAAAATTCACGGGCACATTCCGAAACATCCCCACCTGCTTCGTTATCCAGATACTGAAGGGCTTCCAATTTGAAAGATGCAGTGTAAGACTGTCGCTTGGGCATTTTGTAAAAATGGCACAGAGAAATTCAAGAACCAACTTCCGGCCATCAGGAAGCGTTGTCAAAGTACTAGAAGGTCACTGACAGACAAAAGACGTCAGTGGAAAAAGCATGACGTAATTCTAATTCACTTTGTTAGGGATGGGTGGGAGTGAGGAGAGGGAACAAAGAATAAGAAAAAAGGAAAGAAACACGAAAAGGTAAAGAAGGGAAACAGACGACTTTCAGAACAATCTGCACAAATCCTAGTGAAAGTGAGCATAGTCTCTTTGAAAAAAGCAGGGTGGGCGTTTGCTAGGTAGCTACCCCTGTGCACAACTTTTGGTCCAAAGTGGGGGGTGGGCGTTTGCTAGATGGTGGGCTTATGCTAGGGATTTTACGGTACTACTACTACTACTACTACTACTACTACTACTACTACTACTACTACTACTACTACTACTACTACTACTACTACTACTACTACTACTAGCAACAACAATAACACAGAACAATAATGATAACAACAATGATAATACTGATAATTGCAATCCTCCTCCTCCTCCTCCTCCTCCTCCTCCTCCTCCTCCTCCTCCTCCTCCTCCTCCTCCTCCTCCATCTCCTCCTCCTCCTCCTCCTACTCCTCCTGCTCCTGCTCCTCCTCCTGCTCCTGCTCCTCCTCCTCCTCCTCCTCCTCCTCCTCATCATCATCATCATCATCATCACCATCACCACCACCACCACCATCATCATCATCATCATCATCATCATCATCATCATCATCATCATCATCATCATCATCATCATCACTTTCAGCAGTCATTGGGATTTTATATGGACGTCAGTCAAGACATTTCAAGTAAAGGATCTTTCACCTGAATGCCCAGCTAAACCAAGAGTTATCAGTTTTATTGTTCTATGATTTCACTGTTCTATGAACAGCATGGAAGGCTAAAAAGGAGTATGTCAGTTTGAGGCTTTTCTCCTCCTTGCAACCTCTCCCACCACCCTGAAGACTCTGAAGTCAACGGACTGTGGCCCTGAAATTTTCATTATGTTGCCGTGGAAACACTAAGCCTGGCGAGGCGTAACGGTCTAGTCTCCAGATCGATATTTTTTTCTTAAGATGAGAGTGGTTATACTGTCCCCCTGTGCTATTATTCACAGCTAGCACACCCTTCTTGGACAGAGAAATGGGTTTTAACGCGTGCAGGAATGTGTGTGTGGAACGGGGTAGCTTAGTTGCTAGAGCGTTTCGGTCGTGATGTGACTGACGGCCTGGGATGCAAGCCACCTCCGAGGCACTCGTTTCTTCAAGGTTTTGTTGTTGTTGTTTTTCCCATGGAGCCAACATCTGTACCAATTCCACTCCAGCGAATATCATTTGGATGAGACTTTAAAACGGAGACGCTGTGAACAAATGAATACACAACATCTTGCGCACGCGTTAAAACCTGTACCGCCTTTTGGGAGAGTGATCCACTCGTTCCCTTTAAAAAAGTCTCCTGGAGTTGCATTTTATGAGTCTGTCTTTTCTTGGTGGTGGTGGTTGTGGTGTGTGTGTGTGTGTGTGTGTGTGTGTGTGTGTGTGTGTGTGTGTGTGTGTGTGTGTGTGTGTGTGTGTGAGTGTGTGTGTGTGTGTGTGTGTGTGTGTGTGTGTTTGTGTGTGTGTGTGCGTACGTGCGTGCGTGCGTGCGTGTGTGTGTGTGTATGTGTGCGTGCGTGCGTGCGTGCGTGCGTGTGTGTGTGTAAGAGGGTCTTCTTTCTTTCTTCCTTCCTTTTCTTCCTTCTTTTTTTCTTTCCTTTTTTTCCTTCCTTCCTTTTCGTTTAGCTTACATGTTCCATAATATCATACCGTTAGGTCTTGGAGTTACAAATTCGTATGCATCATCTATGGCAAAAAAACTTGAACTGCAGTGCTTTTTGATAGAGTTGTGTTGCGTTGTATTGCATTGCATTGCATTGGATTCCATTGCATTGGATTCTGTTGCAACGTATAGAACTGGATTGCATTGGCATGCATTGCGCTGTCATGAATACCACAATTATTTCTACTCATTGTAGTTTCTCTGCATATAATTCAGGTAGTTGAACCACGGGATATCAGGTCACCAGTCATGCAGCACAAAGCTTTATCTCCTAATAGTTGTTCTTAATTAGTCGTTAAATTGGCCCTGCTAGGGATCATTCACTGCGGTATGAGCGGCACGACAGACAGGCTGGTGGTTAGCGCTTTCCATTGGACGGTCTGGGATCGAGCCCAGGTTTGAGCTACCACAACTTCCCTTTGAGGGGACTTTTCCCTTTAGACTTAACATCAGTGCCGACTCCATTATCCCCCAAGGTCCTTCGAATGAGACCATAAACCGAGGTACTGTGACCAAAAGCACGCAGGACATCTTGAGCACACATTGATGCCCGTTCTGTCTTCTAAAATAGTAGTTTATTCGTGCCGGTAAGAACAAATGAAAAAAAAAGTGTAGACATTCAAAAAAAAAACCCGCTTACACACCGGCGTCGTTTTTAGGCACCATCAACGAAGTTGGAATGCAGCTTCTTTGAATGTGAAAAAACACAATCGCATAAACAAAAAAAATCTCAACATATGTGAAACTTGGAGCTCTAGCGAGAAGCGAAAAGAAAGATCACCACAGTATTAAAGCAGAATATACACTTTGCGATTCTGTGAGTGTCTTTATCCCTTGAAGCTGACACCTCTGTCATTGACACAATCAGAAGAGAGCAAACAGTGGCCATTAGACCACCCCCAGAGAGCATGGCAGCCAGGAGGTTGTTGCCCTCACTTACACCACGGGGAAAACTTCCATTGATCGGCGATCTATAGAGTAGTAACGTTCATGCTCAGAAAGCAAAAAGTGCAGATACGATCCCCGTGTGTGTCCCAAGCACCTCCCCCTCTCCATCCCACTTCCATTTCACCGTATGTGGTGGTCTGGGTGCTAGTTCTTTTGGATGAGAGGATATACAGAGGTCTTTATGGAACGGAACACTCATAAGAGCACGTAAAAAACCCTACGACAACAAGCAAGTTAACTTATATAGAAACGCCCTCCCCCTTACCCCCCCCCCCCCCAACTGTGATAGGGCTTCAAATACGCATACAGACAGCATGAATAGATAAAAAAAA
>CM060316.1:78603033-78615533 GCA_030674155.1 Stramonita haemastoma | reverse complement strand
GTGTTGTGTTGTGTTGTATTGTATTGTATTGTATTGTGTTGTATTGTATTGTGTTGTATTGTATTGTATTGGATTGGATTGGATTGTATTGGATTGTATTGGATTGTATTGGATTGTATTGGATTGTATTGTATTGTATTGTATTGTATTGTATTGTATTGTATTGTATTGTATTGTATTGTATTGTTGCGTTGCGTTGCGTTGCGATGCGATGCGATGCGTTTTTTTGCGTTTTTTTGCGTTGCGTTGCTTTGCATTGCATTGCATTGCATTGTATTGTATTGTATTGTATTGTATTGTATTGTATTGTATTGTATTGTATTGTATTGTATGTTACTATCAGTCACGGCAGATTTCTCTGCATGGAATTCAGGCTGTTCTCGCCCTTGGAGAGAATGTCACCGCCAGAGCGGCGCTATCCGCCTTTTAGTCTCTGCATTGTTCGTACGTGTGCTATTGTTTCTAACAGAGTGGTAATTTCTACATCATTTGGCTTAGGACCACTCTCCTGTAGTTGTGGATTCTTTTAAGTGTGGAAAACGAGTGTGGCAAGCGGAATCTAGGTTTCATGTATCATGAGGAAGACTAACAGCAAGGCCATCACTTGGGATCTAAAGGACCAAATTAAAAGTTCAAAGGGCGATCGAACCCGTGAGCTTCTTACTTTCTAATTGGTGTGTTACTCCCGGGCCCACTACCGAGTCATTCAAATGGGATTCCATAGTAAATGAGTTATACTGCGCAGGCTTGGTTAGCCGCGTACTAAGCAGTCTACTTTTACTGTTATTTCAATTTTACTATTTACGTATTTACTAAATAATTAAATGACTTGCACTCTAAGGCTTTTTTTCTATTTCTTCAAAATAAGAACTTTGAGATCTGAATGTTTGGTTTAAAACACGCACACACACACACACACACACACACACACACACACACACACACACACACACACACACACACACACACACACACACACACACACACACACACACACACACACACACAACACAATACGGTGGCACACGCAAAATGTCACAATTTGTAAGCCTGGGAGCACTAGCCCTAGAAACAAAATGACGAATTTCAGAAGTTAACAACTGCACTAAATGCACTCTTTAAGTTTGTCAATCCACCACAACATAATTGAACGGTTTGCTTTCTAGTTCTAAGTCTTGTCATTCTATAACAGCATCATTGTCAAGTTTGTTTTCTGTGAACTGCTGCAAGGAAAAGAAAGTTTGAAACAAATAACACAATTAAAGAGCCTGAGAAAAACTGCGTACAACGCTGATGGGTTGAAGTTTCAGTTCAGGGCAAACAACTGGAACAGCAAACACGGACACTGCAGTTGTTGAAGAGTGTGTTTGGCACTGGGAAATTCAAAATGTAACATTTTAGTTTAGTTTGTCTTGTTGTGCGCAAAGGGGGTAGATCTAGATTATTTATCGACATGGCTAGACTGACAAACTGGTTGTGATATTCAAGAGAATCAAATGGATTTTTATTTATTTTACATGATTAGTTTTTGAAGTAAGTGATTGCTTTCAGTTACCACTCCTTTCATAGTCTGCAGATGCGTTCGTGAACGGTTGCTGATTGCTTTATTATTTGTTTTTTTAATTTGATTTCTTGCTTGCTTAAAAAAACAAACTTCAAGGATCATGGAATAAGCAGTTATGTGCTTTTTTACATACAGTCCCTGTGTGTATGCAGTTGTGTAGATTTTGTCATCTGTTACCACTGGCACGCAATTACCGACTCTTCCAAAAGCGGAACGGGTTTTGACGTGTGTACAAGATGTTCTGCGCGTGTTTTCACACGGGACCACGGTTTATAGTCTCATCCGAAGGACTTTTTTGGGGAGTGGAGTCAGCACTGATGTTAACTCCAGAGGAAAAATCCTCTTGAACGAGATTGGAACCCGGGTCAACAGATCACGAGCGTATCACTCTTAGCACCCGGCTATCCTCTTGATTATGCGTGTGGCTTGTCTGGTTGTTTATTATGTTTTGCCTTTCTTTTGTCTGGGTTTTTCCTGTCTCCATTTAAAGGAAATCTATTTTTAATATGTGTGTGTGCGTGCGTGCGCGCGCGCATGTGTGTGTGTGAGAGAGTGTGTGAATGAGTGAGTGTGTGTGTGTGTGTGTGTGCGCGCGCGCGTGCGCACGCTCTTGGTTTCTGTCTTACCCTGACCTAATCCTCGTGTTAAGGCAACAGAAGTACTGCCGACCATTCGGCCCAACACTACAGCTGCTGAAATTATCTGCAAACTCAGCTACGGCTGTTGTCACTGCTTCACACCACTTGTACCCTGTCACAGTGACAGAAAACACAATGTATATTCCTGGGTTTGTTTTGGGGTGGTTTTCTGTGTTTCTATTTACTATTTTTTTGTTAAATTATAACACAGTTTGTTTCCTCAAAACATGGAGGTCCAATAAAAAAAAAAAAACCACACTAGAATCCACAGACAAAACTAAAAAAAACAAATAACAAGAATGAAACAAAAGGTAAGAAAAGCTAGAATTGAAAAATCATTTTCAATACAGTGAAATGAAACAAAATCAAAACAGAAAAAAACAGCAAAAGTTGAACCTCTTTACAGCAAGATAATTTTCCAGGAATATTCTTGAATCTTTCTGATTGTTCGTTCGGAAAAAGAAATCGGTTTTTTTGCCCTAAACCTTGAAAAAATAGAATGAAAAAAGGGTCGTATTATTAGATAAATCAAACTATGATTAAATAAAACTAGTAAAAGCAAAAATGGATTGAAATAAGAAGAGAGAATGAGAGAGAGAAAGAGAGAGAGAGACAAGGCAAGGCAAGGCAAGGCAAAGTCTTTTATTCGAGGATAATAGATAAGCACTCATGTGCTTTTTTACATCCAGTCCCCGCCCTTTTCAGGGATACATCAAGTTGAAAAGATACTAAACAATAAAGCTTTACGCAGTACCAAACAACACACAAGAATAAGGACACTATATATGATAAGGTAATAAAAAATGAGAGAGAGAGAGAGAGAGAGAGAGAGAGAGAGAGAGAGAGAGAGAGAGAGAGAGAGAGAGAGAGAGAGAGAGAGAGAGAGAGAGAGAGAGAGAGAGAGAGAGAGAGAGAGAGAGAGAAACCAGCAGAAATGAATAATTTAGTTGTAGCAAAATCAGATATGCACAAGACACAAAAACTCCAAAACACTAAGGAAACAAAACAACCAATCAGAATAGATGACCAGTGAGAAAACAGAAAACAACAACATAAAAACAAAAAAAGAAGAAACAGACGAATACAAACAAAACGGAAAGGAATGCAAAAATCCCTGATTTGCAATGGCACCTAGATTTCTTGTTCTTTAAAATGAACAACAAAGTTCCGTCATTCGAAGTATGTGCATTTCTTTTTTTTTCTTTACTTTTTTCGTTTTGAGTACAATCTTCTTTTGTGCGTTCACAGATCCCATAGAAATATAATGCATAGCTTGGTCCAACTTATGCTTCCCCAGTGTGTGTGTGTGTGTGTGTGTGTGTGTGTGTGTGTGTGTGTGTGTGTGTGTGTGTGTGTGTGTGTGTGTGTGTGTGTGTGTGTGTGTGTGTACCTGTCTGCGGTTTGTGTGTGTGTGCGTGCGTGTGTGCGTGCGTGTGTGTGTGTGTGTGTGTGTGTGTGTGTGTGTGTGTGTGTGTGTGTGTGTGTGTGTGTGTGTGTGTGTGTGTGTGTGTGTGTGTGTGTGTGCGTGTGCGTGTTTTGTGTATGTGTGTGTTGTGTATGTGTATGTGTATGTGTTGTGTGTGGCCTGCGTGCGTGCGTGCGTGTATGGTGTGTGTGCTCGCGCGCGCGTGTGTGTGTGTGTGGCGCGCGTGTGTGTCTATTTGTGTGTTATGTGTATCTGAGGATACATGTACGTTGAGAATGTCTTCAGCTTTGACAATTTCTTTGCATAAGAACCCACATTCTTCCTTAAAGGTGAAAGACAAATTCGGCTGAAGTCAGAGTATGGTTACACATGTAAAAAGATATTTGTAAACGGTCATACATGCAAAATGTTCTACAAGTGTGTATTGTGCAATCTCACAGCGATTTGCAGGTAGAATGAGTGAGTCAGAGTGCATATTCTGGTTGACCCAAAGGGTGCCACGCTTGATAATCCGCAACACAACAAAAATATAACCATAAACATCATTACAGAACAGGCAACCAGTTAAATAAATATTGGATATCGATACAGTATTCATCTGGTGGTAACTCTATTACGCACGTTCCCACTATTTGTGATTGCTTGGAAACCCTTACAGCCACACACATCTCAACCAATGTCCTTTTTTCCTTTTTCTGTGTATGTTTTTTTCTTACAAGAAAATTGGTTTCTTTGGCAACACACATCGAACTTGGGATCAGATAAAAGAACACATAAAGGCAATAGAACAGAATGAAACAATAAAAGGAAACACATCCAGAAAAGGGTGAATTATAGACACAAAACAACATTACAGAAAGAGATTGAATATGATGAAAAAAGTCACAGTTAAAGAGAAAAGCACAAAAGAGACAAAACTAAAAAGAGAGATAAACTGGCAAATGAAGAAGGATGGGGGAAGGATGGTCTAGTGGCTGAGAGGATTGAACTCACTATCGACAACCTTGGGCATTTTCTCCCAAGAGTTAACATCGGAACCGACTCCACGCCCCCAATACTCATTTGGATGATGAAGCTGATAATGATGTTGACGACGACGACGACAACGATGATGGTGGTGGTGATGATGTCGATGTCGATGTCGATGATGATGATGACGATGATGATGATGATGATGATGATGATGATGATGATGATGATGATGATGATGATGATGATGATGATGATGATGATGATGATGATGATCCTTTGAATGAAACTCTAAACCGAGTTCCTATGTGCAAAAGCATAAACACTATCTTGCGCACATATTGAAACCCATTTCATTTTTTGGAAGAGTAGGCCATTGTGTGCGGATAAGAACGAACGACAAAATATAAAAAGCACATGCATGCACATGTATCCTTGAAAATGGTCACATGTGTAAAAATCTCACAAAAAGTGACCTTCGAAGCTCTAGCGCAGGTGCTAAAAGAAAGGGGTAAAAACCCGAAGAAAATGATTTGAAATATATTATTATTATTATTATTCAAACTAGATTTGATTAGAAACAAACAAAGCGAGCATGAAATCTAAGAAAAAAAAGAACAACAATCTGAAATCAGATAGGCAACGAAAAACAAATGTATGGCCAGAAAATGGTGAAAGATGTTGAGAGAAAAATAAATCAGATGCTGTAGATAAGAAGAAGAGAACAGCAACAGCAGCAACAACAGCAACAACGAAAACAGTCACATATTATAATAATTATATTCCTTTGGCTATGATATGTGCTATGTAATTAATACATTCTTTTCAATGTTTGGTATATTATGTACCTATCGATCTTTCAGTGTGTGTGTGTGTGTGCGTGCGTGCGTGCGTGCGTGCGTGGGTGCGTGCGTGCGTGCGTGCTTGCGTGGTGCGTGCATGCGTGCGTGCGTGTGTGCGAGTTTTCTAGCACATTCCAATGGATATATTATCTTTAAGCCTGACATCTTTTTTGCAGATCATTCCATGATAAATGTGTGCTGTCGTTTGGTGGTGGTGGGGGGGGGGGAGGGAGGGAGAGGGGGGTTCTTGTTACTGTTTCTATCGTTGATTTGGTAGTGGTCGCGTTCTTGTTTAGAGGATGTCATACCTAGAGACGTGTTTACGCTGTTGTTCCTATACTGCTTAGTCGGAGCTCACTATTCTTAACCCACGGACACTCATTCACGTTCCACAAACAGATCCAGCTCTGAACACAGAGAGACTTTGTTATATATTTCTGTATATTTCTTAGAACTTGTTTGTTTGACTGTTTCTACAACTGATTTGGTTCCAAAGCTAGTTTTTGCTTGTTTGCTGCTTTGTCCGCTGCTGTACTTTCATTCCGATATTCTATTTTAAAGTATACATGTTGATGTCGAGATCACACAAAAAATATCTGGCTCCGGCCAAAATTCCTGTTAGTTTTTTTTATGAATCTAGCTGCAAAAATGTACAGCATATACTTTCAAAATGTTATGCTGAAATTTTCCTTAGCTGTATCAAAACTTTTAGTACAGAAACGTATGAGTCTCCTTTAACAAAAAAAAATGCTCTGAAGTCACAGTATGGTTGCATTTTTAGTAAGGCATTTGAGCAGAACCCTACACGAATACTTCACCTCCAGTGTTTACAGCCTGGTTGTAATTCCCAGGTGTAGTGAGTCGGAGTGCATATTCTAGGTTTTCCCCAGGGTGCTCAGCTGGGAAACGCCCAACCTCAACAACTTTTTGATGTTTAATGACTCTATAATATGAGACACTAATGAAATGCATTAGAATTGAGGTAAAAAAAACACCAAAAAACAAAACGAAATGTGCTGAAAATGGCCCAGTGCTCGTTAACTTTTATTCAATAAATGCCGTTCACGTAATCTTAATGAACACTATTTTCGCTCTGAAACAACCCATCAACGTGTGTGTGTGTGTGTGTGTGTGTGTGTGTGTGTGTGTGTGTGTGTGTGTGTGTGTGTGTGTGTGTTGTGTGTGTGTGTGTGTGTGTGTGTGCGTTTGTGTGTGTGTGTGTACTATTTTCGCTCTGAAACAACCCATCAATGTGCAATGTGTGTGTGTGCATGTGTGTGTGTGTGTGTGTGTGTGTGTGTGTGTGTGTGTGTGTGTGTGTGTGTGTCTGTGTGTCTGTGTGTCTGTGTGTATGTGTGTATGTGTGTATGTGTGTGTATGTTTGTGTGTGTGTCTGGTGTGTGTCTGTGTGTGTCTGTGTGTGTCTGTGTGTGTGTTTTGTGTGTGTGTATGTGTGTGTGTGTGTGTGTGTGTGTGTGTGTGTGTTTTCTTTCATTCTTTTATACCGATGATAATGGAATAAGCACTCATGTGCTTTCTCTACACCCAGCCCTCTAGTGTATGCAGTTTTTGTAAATCTTGTCATCTGTTCCCACTGGCACACAATTACCTACTCTGACGAAAAAGCGGAACAGGATTCAACGTATGCGCAAGATGCTCTGCATGCGTTCACCCAAAGGGTCTCATCTGAATGACTTTTGGGGAGAGTCGATTCGGCACTGGTGTTATACTGTCTATGTACAACCCAAAATATGGACAGGGGGGTACCTACCGGAATCATTTTCTTGTGTGGATACTTTAATGAAATTTCTTACATTTGATATAGTTTTTCTTTTCGTTCCTCTACTGCATCTAGAGCTCCAAGGGTCTCCAATGGTAGGATTTTGTGTATGCCACCATTTTACCCACCATTAATTAAGGTAGCCACATTCCGACTGTGTGGATGGCGTCTAAAAAATTGACACCGGTGAGTTGTGTGCAGTTATGTAAAACAAATTTAGCATCCATTCTTACTTGTACGAAATAGCCTATTCTTTCAAAAGGCGGAATGGGTTTTAATGAGTGTGCACAATGATCTGCATGCGTTTGCACACAGCGCATTGGTTCACAGTCTAATTTGAAGGACTTTTGGGAGAGTGGAGTCAGTATTGATGTTAACTCTAGAGTGAAATTTTCTAATATGGGCCACCTCCATAGTGGCTTAATCCCGAGCCGTCAGAACCGGAGTGCAGTGCTCTAATCACTAGGCCATCCTGCCGCCTGATAGGTTCAAATATTGCATGAACGGGAGACAGATAGCCTAGTGGTCAGAACATGGCGCTGGCAATTTGACGACCCGGGTTCGAGTCCGGTTGAGGAGATTTTTCTCCTGGAGTTAACATCAGTGCTGACTCCACTCTCCCCAAAAGACCTTCGGATAAGACTTTAAACCGATCCCGTGTGCGAACGCACGCAAAATATCTTGCGCACACCTTAAATCCTGTTCCGTTTTTCGTAAGAGTAGGCCATCGTGTGCCCTTGGGAACAGATGACATTGACAAAACTGCATACACACTGGGACTGGATGTAAAACAGCACAAGAGTGCTTATTCCATTATCCTCGATATAAAAGAATAAATCAATCAATCAAATCAAAGTTTGGCAGACTGACATAACATACATAACTTGCCTACAACTCTGAATCTTCTTGTAAACACAGATGACGACAGGAGGGATGTATCTGTGTCTGTTTTTGCTGGCTTTGCTACAGAAAAATGGAGAGAAAAACGAATATGTAGCTACAAATAATTATCTCAAACTTGAAAATCTTGGAAAATAATCTCTATGGTGTAGTAGTAGTAGTAGTATAGTAGTAGTAGTAGTAGTAGTAGTAGTAGTAGTAGTAGTAGTAGTAGTAGTAGTAGTAGTAGTAGTAGTCGTAGTAGTAGTAGTAGCAGCAGCAGCAGCAGTAGCAGCGGCAGCAACAGCAGCAGCAGCAGCAGCAGAAGAAGAAGAAGAAGAAGAAGAAGAAGAAGAAGAAGAAGAAGAAGAAGAAGAAGAAGAAGAAGAAGAAGAAGAAGAAGAAGAAGAAGAAGAACAAGAAGAAGAAGAAGAAGAAGAAGAAGAACAACAACAACAACAACAACAACAACAACAACAAGAACTAGAACAAGAACAAGAACTAGAACAAGAACAAGAACTAGAACAAGAACAAGAACAAGAACTAGAACAAGAACAAGAACTAGAACAAGAACAAGAACAAGAACAAGAACTAGAACAAGAACTAGAACAAGATCTAGAACTAGAACAAGAACTAGAACAAGAACAAGAACAAGAACTAGAACAAGAACAAGAACAAGAAAAGAAGTAGAAGAACAAAAAGAAAAAAAAAAGAAGAAGAGGAACAGGAGGAGAGGAATGAGAAAATGATGAGTGTGGTAGACACAATGGTAATGACTGTGGTGAATGTAGCTACTGTGGTGATAACGGAAATATGAAAATGGACGTTTGTTCTATAAATCATACCCCCCCCAAAAAAAAAAAAAAAGAAAAAAGCAAACCCACAAAAAATTAAACAAAGAAAAACACAAAAAACCCATACCTTTTTTCTTTTAAAAAGTGTCGATGCACATTGCTAAGTCAGCGAGTACACATGTGGTAAGCTATGTAGATCTATTCTGTGGATGGGCTATGCCGGTTTGCAAATGTCCTTCCTGTCTGATTCCTGCCAGACTGCAATCCGTCATTTAGCGCTCTGCAGTCAGCTGTGGTGGGCCATACATACCTGGCACTGGGAACAGACAGAGAAAAAAAACGGCATACGTGAGCTTTTGTCTCTGCATGCTGCCTCTCCCAATGTTTTGGAATGCTTGTGTGTCTGACGCTCTTGGAAAGGGGAGAGAGGGGGAGAGGGGGAGAGAGAGAGAGAGAGAGAGAGAGAGAGAGAGAGAGAGAGAGAGAGAGAGAGAGAGAGAGAGAGAGAGAGAGAGAGAGAGAGAGAGAGAGAGAGAGGAGAGAGAGACAGACAGACAGACAGACAGACAGACAGACAGACAGACAGACAGACAGACAGACAGACAGACAGACAGACAGACAGACAGACGGAGGGGGAACTGATTTGTCAGTTTGATGTTTTGATGTCTGTCTGTTTTTGTCTGTATGGTTGTGACTGTTGGCATTGTTTGTATCTCTTTTTTCTTCTCCTTTCTGCTTCTGGTCGTACTTAAAGTTTTCTGTTTGTTTGTTTGAGTCTGTTTCTGTGCAGATATTGGTTCTCTCTTTCTCGTCTCTGCCTCTGTCTGTCTGTCTACCTGTAAGCCTTGACAGCCTTTCTGCCTTTCTGTCAGTCTGTCTGTCTGTCTGTCTGTCTGTCTGTCTGTCTGTCTGTCTGTCTGTCTGTCTATCTATCTATCTATCTATCTATCTATCTATCTATGTATCTATCTATCTCTCTCTCTCTCTCTCTCCTCTCTCTCTCTCTCTCTCTCTCTCTCTCTCTCTCTATATATATATATATATATATGAGGGTGTGAGCATTTTATTGTGTGCACGCTCAATTAAGTGTATGTGAGTGAGTGCAGGCAAACGTGCATGAATGAGTGAATGATGTGTGCTGCATATACTCCTCTGCACGCATGCACACCGCACACCTACTTTCCCTCCCCAAAGTAAAAGTTTCAGAACTCTGCGGTGAAATAAGGCGAAACTCAGCGTTCGTGTCAGGGAAAGACATTTCCCTGTATAGCTGTGGACAGAAATCACATCAGGAGGCCTGCACTTAGGGCAGAAATCAGTCAAGGAGGGGCACGTATCAGGTACTAGGTTGAACAGTGTCAGCATCACTCTGTTCAAATTTGATTCCTGGCTAAGAGTGAATGGAATTCAACAAAGCAAACATAGCAAAACATTAACAAGCATTGTTGGTGGAAACCGTTTTGGTACCAGTTAGAATAAAGATAGTGATGTGGAAGTCATATAGTGCTTGAATCGTATACACTCAAACCAAAGTGCTTGATGCAGCCTACTCTTACTCTTGCAACTAATCACATGTAGTTTTTTAACAAATGTAAATTTACATACACACACAAACAAACGTACACACACATACACACACACACACAAAAGAAACAAACATACACACACCTACACACACATTGACAAACACACAGACAAAAACACACACATGCACATTCAAGAACACACACACATGCACACATACACACACGCACACGCGCGCACACACACACACACACACACACACACACACACACACACACACACACACACACACACCACACACACACACACACTTACTATATGTTTCCCTTTGTGCATATGTCATTTAATCAATACCTCAGGGTTTTTTGTCTTGTCTTTGCTGTTCTCTATGTCTTTTTTAGTCTGCATGTTTTTCTAATTCACCCTTGTATGTGTGTGCATGTGTGTGTGTGTGTGTGTGTGCGTGCGCGCGCACGTGCGTGCGTGCGTGCGTATGCTTGTGTGTGTGTGTGTGCGCACGCACGCGCAAGTTCGTGTGTATGTGTGTGCTTACACGTACGTGAGTGCGTTCGCGTGTGTTGTATCTGTTTGCACATGCATGTGGACGCTTATGAACATACATACCCGTACACAGGTGTGTGGTCTCGAACTAGCCAGCAAAGTTGGGAACTTGCTGTAAAATGTTTGTTTTGGTGTATACATTTCTATTGAAGAAGTTAGCTGCATGTCTAAACTTTCGTGAAAGTTCTTGAAACAAGAGGGAAACGGATTTACATACTTCAAAGAGAGTTAGAGAGCGGTTCACGCACATGCTGTTACACATAAAAAACCGCTCTCAGTTTTGAGATAGAGAGAGAGGAGAGAGAGAGAGAGAAGAGAGAGAGAGAGAGAGAGAGAGAGAGAGAGAGAGAGAGAGAGAGAGAGAGAGAGAGAGAGAGAGAGAGAGAGAGAGAGAGAGAGAGAGAGAGAGAGAGAGAGAGAGAGAGGACAGACAGACAGACAGACAGACAGACAGACAGACAGACAGACAGACAGACAGACAGACAGACAGACAGACAGACAGAGACAGAGACAGAGACAGAGACAGACAGACAGACAGTCAGACAGACAGACAGAGACAGAGACAGAGACAGACAGACAGACAGACAGACAGACAGACAGACAGACATGCCGACAGAGGGAAAGAGAGGGAGAGAGCGGAGAAGAGAGAGAGAGAGAGAGAGAGAGAGAGAGAGAGAGAGAGAGAGAGAGAGAGAGAGAGAGAGAGGAGAGAGAGAGAGAGAGAGAGAGAGAGAGAGAGAGAGAGAGAGAGAGAGAGAGAGAGGAGGGGAGAGAGAGAGGAGGAGGAGGAGAGATGAGAGAGAGAGAGAGAGAAGGGGGGGGGGGGGGGGGACGGACGGACGGAAATGAAAGAGAGAGAAGGAGAGAGAGAGAATTGGGGAGGGAGGGAAGGAAGGAAAGAGAGAGAAGGAGTGAGAGAGGAAGAGAGAAAGAGGGGAGGGGGAGGAGAGAAAGAGAGAGAGAGAAAGAGAGGGTGGGTGGGAGAGAGGTTGGGGATAGAGAGACAGACAGATAGACGGAAAGACAAGAGAGACAGAAAGACAGTACAGTGACCAATTTAGAGAGGCACACATACAGAGGGATACACAGATACAGAGAAAAAAAAAGTTAAAATTTTGATAACACAAAATCATCAACGTATTTTTGTTGCTTACCTTCACTTGTTTGTTTATACAGTAAAAAAAGTTAGAAAGTAGCCCTTAAAAGAGATGTCTATTAGAATGTGTATGTGTGCACTGCAATATCCAAAGTAAAATAGCTTTTTACCAGCCTATCTTAACCATAAAAATACTCAAGACAATGAGAAATGATAAAAGTGAAGACAGAATTCCAATAGGTATGTGTAAAAATGTGTTTGTGTATGGTATATTATTCTTAACTTTCTTCGTGCACATGTTACTTTATATTCGAGAAACCAATGCAGTTTACAACTCAGGACAACTGAGTACTATACCAAACCGTATAAGAAAGTGTACAGCTTGTGATGTGATGGTGTTTGTTTGTCCGTCGTGTTCAACGATGAC
>CM060316.1:78596671-78602933 GCA_030674155.1 Stramonita haemastoma | reverse complement strand
AACACAGTAAACAAAAATATCTACACAAGGGGGTTTAAAAAATGTGTGGAAAAACCAAGTACCTTGATGTTCTGGGTTAAGCTATGTTTAAAAGGGGGAAAGTTTTTTAGGCCGCCAGTATAAAACATTCTGGAACTACCAGAAGAAAACAGTTTGCAAAACTAAAATTGTATGATGTTGTAACCAAAGACTACAACCTGTAACCAAAACTCATTAAAAAAAAAAACTTTTTGTAAATTTCGTATATGCTGTCACGATTTAATGATAGAGAAATGGAGGCCCCAAAATATACTCAGAGAGGACACAGTGCACAAATGCAACACAACTGCAAGACTGCTATATTTAACCCACCATTACCTTTTACCTTGCCAAAGTGTGGTCAGTTGCTGCTATAAATAGCACCAGCTGGCCCCATCTGGGGGGGGATGGATGGATTAATTAGCCACTGAGAGGAGCTGAAAGTGGGGGAAAACTGACTGCTGTGAAGACAGAAAATGTAAATACTGTAACAAACTAGAAAATGAATTTCATGTACTCGATAAATGTGTCTTATATGATGAACTCAAAAAAATTGTTATTAAAAGTTAAAACTAAAGACAAAGAACGTAAAAAATCAAATAGATAAATAAGCAACATAATCACAGTTAATATCTATCAAGCAGATATCATTACATATGTGAATGAATGTTTTGAGAAAAGAGAAAAAGAGAAGAAGAATCAACATGGTTTTAGTGGGCATCATTTTGGGCAGAAAGATAATTAAAACGGATGCTTGTTTTTGTTGTGTCAAATACATTTGCATGACTTAAATGGCAATAACATACTTTGAATCTTGAATCTTTGAATCACAACACACACACACACACACACACACACACACACACACACACAACACACACACACCACACACACACACACACACACACAATGGCAAAGAAAGAGAGAGAGAGAGAAGAGAGGAGAGAGAGAGAGAGAGAGAGAGAGAGGAGAGAGAGAGAGGAGAGAGAGAGAGAGAGAGAGAGAGAGAGATGGACGCATACAGACAGAGAGCAAAGAAATCAAAACAAGCAGTCTAAAGCAATCAAAGTAAACAAATAAAAAAACAAACAAAATAAAACATGTAATCAACAACAACAACAAAAAAGACAAAAAGCAAAAACCCCCCTCCAAACCAAACAAACGAAAAACAACAACAAAGCAAATGCAAGAAACAAAACATTAAACAAACAAAAGAAAGGGGAAAAAAGAGGCCATGAAAAAACAAAAGTAAACAGTGCAAAATGCATCATGGTGATTTTTATTTCATTGTGAAACCCCCCTGATTTTCTTGGCCACCTGCCCGTGTGTTCCGGTCATTGGCTTTGGTTATGTTGTTGTTACTGCCCACCTCCTGGGTTTGGGATTTTTGTTGTTGTGTTTTTCTGTCGATGCTTGAGGTTTTGTTTTTGCTTGTTGTTTTTTTGTTGTTGTTTGCTTTTGCCTGCTTGTTAACCTATTTTTTTTTAAAAGTGTTTTGGGGGGATTCAGTGGGATTTAGTGGGTCAGTTGTTTCTTTTTTTTGTTGTTGGCTCATAATTGTTTGTTTTGTCTTTTTATTGTTCATTGTGATGTTGGTTTGAATTTTTGCCTGTTTTTTGCTTGCTTTTTAAAATTCTGCTTATAATTATGGGATGTACAGTTTATTGCAGGGGGGCGGGTGGGGGGGGGGGGGGGGCTTGCGTTTGTTTGTCGAACGCTCTTTAGTTTTCCTTTTACTTGTTGCGTTCTCTGCTTTCTTCTTCGCTTGGTTTTGTTGATTGTTGTTTTACCGACTGGTTTGTTGGTGTTTTTTTTTTGTTTCACCTGTTGTGGCTATCTACTAAAAATGTTTGAACTCCATTAAACACAAACAAGACTGTTATTGGTAATGCATATGTACCTTGGGCAGTCAGCGTATACATAGCACTATACGATGTGCTGTTGCCAGGCCACAGCCCTACACTGAGAAATGCCTGTCCTCAAGTTTTCATAGGAAGGACACTGCAATCAAAAGTCGCCGTTGAAGACAAAGGTAGCTTCAGTAGTGTGCTAAACATGATCTTGTTTCCACAACTCTTTCACCCGCTGGTACGACACTACAAATCCTACAGACTGTACAGGTTCACAGAGAGAGAGAGAGAGAGAGAGAGAGAGAGAGAGAGAGAGAGAGAGAGAGAGAGAGAGAGAGAGAGAGAGAGAGAGAGAGAGAGAGAGAGAGAGAGGAGAGAGAGAGAGAGAGAGAGAGAGAGAGAGAGAGAGGAGAGTAGAGAGGAGAGACTGGTGTTTCGGTCACGTCATGAAGCACCACTGTGGCAACTCCTAGTGTGTATTCATCGATCTGAAATCTGGATAAACGCAATGCATACATATTTTATTCCTTCTTATTTCTTTATCGAACTAGGGTTTTTTGCAAAATTATCTGGGCTAACTCTTTCTCAGGAAGGTTTAAAGTAATAAGTTATAAAGTTTAAAGTAGTAAGTAATAAGCGTGCCATTTTGGGCAGACAACCAGAACCATAACCACACACACACACACACACACACACACACACACACAAAAATCACACAAATATATATATATATACCTACAGCCTGTCATTAAAGTGTGCACATAAAATGTAAGCTGACACCAGAGTTATGCCATTTATACCTAACTCCACTAAACTAACAGGAAAATCATTCAAATAGTTAATTGAAGATTGTTCTTTGGCATTATAATGATGAAACATATTAGAAAAAAGAAGTTTGCAGCAAATATTGACAAGCTACTCTACATAATAGCAACCACAACAACTGACATCACTTGTTTACCATTTATTTAGGAGTGGGAGCAAGAAAGGGGGCAAAATAGGCTGTGATCAGAATGAGAAAAAACAAAATAATAAAAATCCAGAAAGAAAAAGACGGCATGTCAGTGAGTAAAGAAAGGTATTGCATTGCATGCAAGTATACAACTATGTAATTATCAATAATTGTGCAGTTAACCGATAATAAAAAGAAGAGAAGCAAGAAACTATAATCCCACTACTCCTAAGCAAAACGTAAATGATAAAATGACACAGGAAAAGAAAGTGACAAAGAATTAGAGACAAACCCAAAGTAAGATATTAAAAGGAGAGAGACACAGATAGACTGACAAAAAGATGAAATTAAAAAAAAAACAGAAAAGAATATAGGAAAAAACTGAAATGTAAGAATTAAAGAAAGAAAGCAAGGTAGAAAGAAAGAACGAATGAAGGAAAGAAAAAAAGAAGGAAGAAAAAAGATCCAAATTAAAGACAAAATAGCAACAAAACAAAAAAACCATAAGGCAGGGTAGATACAACCAGAAATAAACAGAGGAAAAAAGAAAAGCATGCACAAACTAAATAAAATGATGGATAGAAATAACAAAAAACCATAAGCAAAGTAAACCGTTACTGGCTTATTTCAAGTAAATAACATGGGGAAGAAGAAACCAGTGTGTAAACACACTTCAGTCCTCTGTATTCCCGTCAGTGTTAGTTTTCTGCTTAATCTGTCAGGGTTTATGTATATGAATTTCTTCTTATTTCTTTATTCCATTATTTATTTTTTGTTTATTTACTTGTTCAATTGTATTCAAGTTAAGCTTGTTTTCATTTATTGTCTTTAGTTTATTTCATTTCAATGTACATCGTTGTGTTTTTTTGTTTAGGATTGATATATTGTAGTGTCTTCTGTTCTGTTTTCGTTTTATTAGGATTTTTTTCATCGTATGTTGTTTATGTTTTTTAGTCTCTTTTTCTTTTTTGTCATCTAGCTTTATCTTTATTTTCGGTCAAATATTGTGTAATGTATTTTGTTCATTGTATTTTTCTCAAATTTTTCTTCTTTTTTAGATGGTTCTTTTAATTCTTCTTCTCTTTTTCTTTCCTGCTACTATTAGTGCCGCTGTTGATACTGCTTCTGATGTTGCTGCTGATGCTGCTGATGTTGCTACTGCTTTTGCGGATGTTGCTGCTGCTGCTGCTGATGCTGCTGCTGATGTTGCTGCTGCTGCTGCTGATGTTGCTGCTTATGCTGCTGATGTTGCTGCTGCTTTTGCTGATGTTGCTGCTTCTGATGTTGCTGCTATTACTGCTGCTACAGTGATGCTGATGCTGGTGATACTGATGATTGATGATGATGATGATGATGATGATGATGATGATGATGATGATGATGTTGATGTGATGATGATGATGATGATGATGATGATGATGATGATGATGATGATGATGATGATAACGAATATGATAATAAAATAAACACAAACTCCTGGGGACTTCATTCCCCTCACTGACAAAAAAGACGATAGACAAAATACAAACAGCAACTACAGCAGGACATCATTAACAACAACAACAACAGCACACACACACACACACACAATCATGCGCGTGCACACACACGCGCGCGCGCACGCGTGTACGCACGCACGCAACGCACACACACACACACACACTATATATACTTATATATATATATACACACACATACACATACACACACTTTGCCTGTATAAACTAACACCGGAAATAATCAATCTTTTATAAAGTAAATTGACAGATAGGAAACAGCTAGTAACTGCAAAAAATCAAACATCCGAGATGATATCATTAAACATGGAGTTTCACAAGGGACAGTTTTGGGTCCCTTTTGTTTTCAATTTATTTAAATGACTTACACACCCCTCTATTGTAGTGAATTTGACCCTTACAGACTAACACTCAAACTTCAAAACAGTATTGACAGATTGATTACTTGGACTCAATTAAACCACATGTCCTTAAATGTACAAAGCACTAAGTGTATGTGTGTACTAGCAGACAAGAAAATGCAAAAAAAGAGAAACAATTCCTTTCTTTGTTTGTATGGTTGTTGTTTTTTCAGATAGATGGCTTAACGAAAAAAAACAAATTAATTGTTTACTCAATGTACCATCTAGAAATAAAATTTTGACTTCACACACACACACACACACACACACACACACACACACACACACACACACACACACACACACACACACACACACACACACACACACACACACACACACACACACACACATGCAATCACAAGGTTTCAAGATTCAAAGTTTTATTCCTTTCACTCCTTTCGGGTATGGAGGCCACTAGCCCAGACAGACAGACAGACAGACAGGCAGACAGACAGACAAGCATACAAGCATACAAACATACAAACATACAAACAAACATACATACATACACATACATACATACATACATACATACATACATACATACATACATGCATGCATGCATGCATGCATGCATGCATGCATGCATGCATGCATGCATGCATGCATGCATGCATACATACATACATACATACATACATACATACATACATACATACATACATACATAACCTACCTACCTACCTACCTACCTACCTACCTACCTACCTACCTACCTACCTACCTACCTACCTACCTACCTACCTACCTACCTACCTACCTACCTACCTACATACCTACATACATACATACATACATACATACATACATACATACATACATACATACATACATACATACATACATACATGCATAGATCTACAAAACATCAATAAAGAAGAAGAAAGAAAAGAAGAAGAAGAAGAAGAAGAGAAGAAGAAGAAGAAGAAGAAGAAGAAAGAAGAAGAAGAAGAAGAAGAAGAAGAAGAAGAAGAAGAAAGAAGAAGGGAAGAAAGAAGAAGAAGAAGAAGGAAGAAGAAGAAGAAGAAGAAGAAGAAGAAGAAGAAGACAACAACAACAACAACAACAAGAACAAGAAGAACAAGAAGAAGGAGGAGGAGGAGGAGGAGGAGGAGGAGGAGGAGGAGGAGGAGGAGGAGGAGGGAGGAGGAGGAAGGCAAACGGGTCGTTGGCT
Source organism: Stramonita haemastoma (assembly GCA_030674155.1). Lineage (NCBI taxonomy): Eukaryota > Metazoa > Mollusca > Gastropoda > Neogastropoda > Muricidae > Stramonita > Stramonita haemastoma. The sequence goes on along the minus strand of CM060316.1, from coordinate 78,597,018 downwards.
GTTTCAAACAGATTAGCCTGGCTAATGAGAGAGCAATGCGGCAGGCGCAATGCTCGTGTAGCGAAGCGAACACCGCTAGCTGAAACCTCCACAGTGCAGTCAGCGGGAGAGAAGTCCCATCACATCTCTGTCTCCTGTCAAGCGGCAGCGTTTGTTTTACTTCATTCATTTGTTGGCTTGTTTGTTTGCTTTTGGGTGGTTAGTTCGTTGTTTGGGTGTTTTTTTTGTTCGTTGCGCGCGCGTGTGTGTGTGTGTGTGGTGTGTGTGTGTGTGTGTGTGTGTGTGGTGTGTGTGTGTGTGTGTGTGTGTGGTGTGTGTGTGCGTGTGTGTGTGTGTGTGTGTGTGTG
>CM060316.1:78586671-78591671 GCA_030674155.1 Stramonita haemastoma | reverse complement strand
CAAACAGAACAAAGAAACAGAACAGACACAGAGAGACAAAGACATAAGAACGACAACAGAGACAAGACAGACACAGACAGACAAGAGACGAGAAAGAAGCAAAGAAGACAAAGAGCAACAAGAACAGCAGAGACAGAAAAAGAGAGGGAGGAAAACTGACAGTCCGCCAGACAGACTGAAACAGAAGAAAGAAGATGAGACTAAGATGATGTGCCTGTGGGATCATAAATGTAAAGGCAGAGACGAAAAATGAAGAAAAGATGAATTGATAATGTCTTTATTTCAAATGTAACCCATAGACAAGTCCAAATAATTTTTTCCCTTTTACAAGAGAGAAATTTGGAAACAGACAGAGCATCAAATCATGTAAGAAGCTTTCAAGTTAATTTCTCTCTCTCTCTCTCTCTCTCTCTCTCTCTCTCTCTCTCCTCTCTCTCTCTCTCTCTCTCTCTCCTCTCTCTCTCTCTCTCTCTCTCTCTCTCTCTCTCTCCCCTCTCTCTCTCTCTCTCTCCTCTCCCCTCTCTCTCTCTCTCTCTCTCTCTCTCATCCTCGTCCTTTCACTGAATGGTTTTTGTGGTGACATTCCTAGTTAATGGCGTTCTTTTTTTTTTTTCTCTCTCTCTCTTTCTCTCTTTCTCAGTTTTTTCCTTTTTCTTTTAAACTTCTGCCAATTCTTTTAAAGCGTTGCTGCTGCAGAAAGCACCGACCTACTTTAGTGCTACAATGCCTTCTTTGAATATCTGAACATCCGTGGTGGGAGAGTGAAATCAGTGCAATAAAACAAAATCACCAGAAAGGCACTAATCGAATCGTGGTTTGCTTAAGGTGTGATTTTTTCAGAAAGCTGGGGGTGTTTTGTCTTCAGTCTTGGAACTTTGAATAAGGACACAAATTTTACGTGATGTACATTGATAGGAAGTTGTTCCGTTTGCCTACACCATTGACGTCTACTATAGCATCCAGTGCTTACAGTCATATGACTGCACGATTTTCTGAATTTTCTACTTCGTTAGGTCCATTCCAAAACAATGATATTTTAGTTGTGTGGGATCTTACCCAATGGTTGGAAATCCGTCGTGGACGGAAGTCTGTTTTTTCTTCAGTTTGTGCTGATGGAGCAGTTTTTATTTTTATTTGTTTATTTTTGGATGATTCAGGCATGTTATATTAACTTGCTTCAATTAGTTGTTAATCAGAATTCATTATGTGCAAAGTTGTACAAGTCATAATGTGTATTAGTGCTAGTTTTTGGTAATATTACCCTTGGCAAAGTCTTTGGCAGAGATTAGGTTCTGGTTCTTATATGGCAGTCAAGGGTTTACTCATCGGCTGTTCTCTCTCTTCTCTCTGTCTCTCTGTCTCTCTTCTCCTCTCTCTCTCTCTCTCTCTCTCTCTCTCTCTCTCTCTCTCTCTCTCTCTCTCTCTCTCTCTCTCTCCTCCTCTCTCTCTCTCTCTCTCCTCTCCCCTCTCTCTCTCTCTCCCTCTCTCTCCCCTCTCTCTCTCTCTCTCTCCTCTCTCTCCCTCTCTCTCTCTCAGATTGTGGCATGATGTTTGATGTCGATTATGTAGATGTTGAAGATATTGATGACGATATGAATATGGAGGATGGTGATGTAAAAGTCAAGACAATGACGATGACAATGATGCAGATGTTGAGAGTGTTGATGGTGAGGTTGACGTAGAGGTGGAAATGCTAATGATGACAAAGAGAGCGAAGATGAGGATGTGTCTGTTGAGGATGACAATGAGGATGTAGATGATGAGGAGGAGGATGGCACTGATGATGGATGGCTATGTTGATGACGATTTTGATGTGGGTGGTAGTAGCGATGATGTAGATGTTACAGGTGATTGTAGTCACGAGGATTGTGACGTAGATGTGAAAGATGAATGATAATGACGAAAGTGATGATAATGTTAACGATGGTGTTGATGAGGTGGTGGGGCAGTGATATATATGTTAAACATGACGATGGTGACGACGATATAGATGTTGAAGATCGTGGGTGGCGACAATAATGTAATGAGTTGATGAAGGTGGCGGATAAAACGTATGAATGTAGTATTTGATGAGAAGATAATGATCGTGACACATTATATAGATCTACAACTTCATAATTTGTCACGATCATTATCCTCAACATCTTGATGATGATCGTCACGATGGTATATAATAAAGATGGTGTCGATGATGAACATATAGATGATGTAAGTAATGATAGTGATGTTGACATACTTGCTGCAGCTGCTGCTGCTGTAGAAAATGAGATGCTGAAGATGACAATGAGGATGATGATAACTGGAAGGTATTGAGTGTGGTTCTATTTACTTGTAGAATTGGACATTGAGAAATGGCTAAAAAGGTTTTCTGCCATGGCCCTGCTCCAAACAGGTTTTGTATAGTGGCTCAAGGCCGAGAGAGACAGAGAACAAAGAGGGACAAGAGAGACAGAGAGACAGAGAGGACACAGAGAGAGAGACAGAGAGAGACAGAGAGACAGACAGGGACACAGAGAGAGAGACAAAACACAGAGAGAGAGACACAGAGGGAGACAGAGAGAGACACACAGAGAGAGACAGAGAGAGACAGAGATAGACAGACAGAGACAGAGAGAGAGAGACGGAGAGAGAGAGACAGAGAGAGAGACACAGAGAGAGACAGACAGAGACAGAGAAGACAGAGATAAGACAGAGACAGAAACGGACAGATAGAGGGAGAGAAAGAGAGAGAAGGGGGAGGGAGAGGGATAGATTGATCCGAACATCGCTGCTTGACCAAATCAGGTATATATCATTATATTTATGAAAGCAACAACAACAACAACAACCGAACTACCAGTACCCCCCTAGCCCCTCACGACTCCAAACAAAGTGGTAAGAGAAAGAAGACAAAAACAAACAGAAAGAAAAACCAGAAAACCAGAACACCGACTAGAAACTTGCTTTAAAGAGGCTTCAATCCTACTCCCCCCCCCCCCCCCCCTTTTCCCAAAAAAAACCCAACCCAAAAACCCTCACCCGAAACGATCCTCCGTATGTGACAAGACTTCAATAAGGTTGAGCAGGAAAAAGGCCATCCTTCTGAAGCTTTCTTCTCCATCTTTGATCTCTGGCTTCCACAAAGGAGCAAAGCCACACATCACAGGGACACAGAATGCCACGACGGACAAAAATACGGTGCAGTTGTGCGCAGTTTGAGCTGCCCGTTACCACGCCTACCGTTGTCAGGAAAAAGCCCTTCAAGGCTATTTTCTGGGGTTTTGTCACTTGTAGTTGCCTTAAACCGTTTCAATGTTTGCTTTAAATAGCAACAGTAGCAAGATCAGTTCCAGAAACAACAAACAATTGCAGCAGCAGCACTGACAGTAGTGGGAAAACCCAAAACACCCCGGACCCTACCCCCCCCCCCCCTAACAACAAAATACAAACGTATAAGACAAAGACATATTTTTAAAATGATAATATATACAGAATATATATATATATATATATATATATATATATATATATATATATATTACAGCACTAGCGCTGTAGCAACTACATTGATATTAACACTACAAGAAGAGCAGCTACTACATTAACACAAAAAAAAAGAATTACAAAAGCAAATCTAAAGGCAACAAAAACAAAGCATTATCAACAACAATAGTGATTAACAACATCGTTCTATTTCAGTGTCAAGCTAGGGATTCTAATCTGTTGGATGTGATATACACAACAATAACAAAAACAGTGACAACAACAACTCTAGCAACAACTTCAACATATCAGAGAATGACAAATGTTACAAAACACACTCTGCGTTTCAAATAGGACTATGTAGAACATGTATTTGATGCTTCTCTAAACTGATCCTTTTTTGGTACATGAGCCTGCATACAGCTGAACTTCTAGCAGCAAAGCTTATGTGTAAAAGTAAACGTCTAGGTGTAACATCTTTATACTATTCTTGTACACACAATAATGGTATAGATATGCTACAGCTACAGTATGTGTGTACATGTGTGCATGTGTGTGTGTGCGTGTGTACACGCGTGCGTGTCTCTGTGTGTGTACATATGTGTGTGTGCGCGCTCGCTCGTGTGCGGTGTGTGTGTGCTTGTCATTATTTAAAAATAACCAAACAGAACTGCTCAGGCCAGTAAACACGATTTTTTTTCCAATTAAATTACTCATTGATTTATTGTCGAAACCACAAACGTTCGGTTGGGAAAGCAAGAGTGCACACACGCACACACACACACACACACACACACACACACACACACACACACACACACACACACACACACACACACACACACACACACACACACACACACACACACACGAGTTCTTCGGATGAGACTATAAACCGAGGCACCGTGTGCGAACGCACGCAGAACATCTTGCGCACACGTTAAATACTGTTCCACTTTTCGTAAGAGTAGGTTATTGTGTGCCGGTGGGAACAGATGACAAGATTTACAAAAGCTGCATACATGCGAGTACTGGATGTAAAAAAGCAAACGAGTGTTTATTCTATTATCCTCGATATAAAATAATAAATAATGAATAATAAATAACACACACACACACACACACACACACACACACACACACACACACACACACACACACACACACACACACACACACACACACACACACACACACATCCGCGGAGGCGGATAGCCTAGTGGTCAGAACATTGCGCTGGCAATTTGAAGACCCAGGTTCGAGTCCGGTCGAGGAAATTTTCTTCCTGGAGTTAACATCAGTGCTGACTCCACTCTCCCCAAAAAGTCCTTCGGATGAGACTTTAAACCGAGGCCCCGTGTGCGAACGCACGCAGAACATCTTGCGCACACGTTAAATCCTGTTCCGCTTTTCGTAAGAGTAGGCCATCGTGTGCCGGTGGGAACAGATGACAATATTTACAACAACAAAAACTGCATACACACGGGGACCGGATGAAAAAAAGCACATGATTGCTTATTCTGTTATCCTCGATATAA
>CM060316.1:78556671-78584171 GCA_030674155.1 Stramonita haemastoma | reverse complement strand
AAAAACAAACAATCAAACCAAAACATCAAAAAACCAATCCACACGGATTATATATTAGAAGGAAGAAAAGAAAAAACAACTTTGTGTGTGTGTGTGGTGTGTGTGTGTGTGTGTGTGTGTGTGTGTGTGTGTGTGTGTGTGTGTGTGTGTGTGTGTGTGTGTGTGTGTGTGTGTGTGTGTGTGTCTGCGTGTGTATGTGTGTGTTTATTCCATGTCTGTCTGGGAGTGCAGCTTAAAATTAATGTCAGCATAGAGTGCATACCTTAAACACGCTTCTACATGCTTCAGAATCAGGAAAAAATCTCCCTCCTCATTCTTCTCGACTTATCTGCAGCATTTGACATTATAGACCATTCCATTCTTCTCTCCCGTCTCCAAAACATTTTCGGTATTAAAGGCACTGCCCTCACCTGGTTTAGTTCGTACCTGACAAACCGATTCCAAACTGGCAGTAAACAAGATTCATTCCACACCAACCAAACTAAAATGCGGAGTCCCTCAAGGATCTGTTCTAGGCCCTGCTCTCTTTACTCTCTATACTGCTCCCCTGTCACATGTTATTAACCGTCATCAGATCAACCATCACTTTTATGCAGACGACTCTCAGATTCTAAGCAGTGATACACCTGAAAATCTGCCTTCTCTCTTGACAAATATGTACTACTGCCTTCAAGATATCCCAAACTGGATGATACAGAACAAATTACAATTAAACGCAAATAAAACCGAATCCATGCTTGTAGGGACCAAACACAAACTGTCTTTTATCACAACAACTTCAATAGAATTCGGCAATACGTCAGTCCCTCTATCCAGTGCTGTAAAGTATCTAGGAGTCGTTATTGACAACACACTCTCCATGCAAAAATAAATCACCCAGACCTGTCAGTCATGCTACTATCAACTAAGGCGTATTAGTGCAATTCGAAAGTACCTGTCCACTGATGCAACATCCAAACTAGTCACTTCTCTTATTCTTTCACGTCTGGACTATTGCAATTCTATTTTGGCTGGTCTGCCAGCATCATCTATCCACTCTCTCCAACGTATACAAAACTCTGCAGCTCGACTGGTCCTCAGAAAGAAAAAATATGAACACATTACTCCTCTATTGCAATCTCTCCACTGGCTGCCTGTGCCACAGAGAGTAAACTACAAGATCAGTACTCTCTGTTATAAATGTCTCCACAAAACAACACCCCCCTACCTCTGTGAATGTCTTCACGTGTACACACCTTCTCGTTCCCTCCGCTCGGCTGCAGATACCTTATCCTTAAAAATTCCGAGATTCAACCTATCTACCGTTGGCCGCCGCTCTTTCTCTATTTCTGGTCTATCAATCTGGAATGACCTCCCTCTCTCCCTTCGGCAAAAGCCTACATATGACACTTTTAAATCCAACCTCAAGACACACTTGTTTCAAACCTAAGATTTTTGCCTTCTGTTTTCATCTCCTATTTGTCCCTGCCTTCAACATTTGAAATTCCATTCACCCTGTCAAAATGTATAACCTCTATAAGTGTGTGTGTGTGTGTGTGTGTGTGTGTGTGTGTGTGTGTGTGTGTGTGTGTGTGTGTGTGTGTGTGTGTGTGTTTTGTGTGTGTGTGTGCGCGCGCGTGCGTGCGCGCGCTCGCGTGTGTGTGCTTTCGAATTTGCTAGAATTATTTGTCATTGGTTGTTTGTTTGTTGTGAGGGTCGAGTGCAAGCGCTTTGATTTGTTTTTACAAGATATAGCGCTATATAAATTCCATGTATTATTATTATTATTATTTATGTGCCTGTTTGTATGCCTCCATGGGAGTATGTACATGCATCCATGCATGCATGTGCGCGCGTGCGGGCGCGCGCGCGTGCGTGTGTGTGTGTGTGTTTGTGTGTGGTGTGTATGTGTGTGTGCGTGTGTGTGAGAGAGAGAAAGAGTATGTATGTATGTATGTATGTATGTATGTATGTATGTATGTATGTATGTATGTATGTATGTATGTATGTATGTATGTATGTATGTATGTATGTATGTATGTATGTATGTATGTATGTATGTATGTGTGTATGTGTGTGTGTGTTTTTATGTTTTTATGTGTGCAGTTTTTATGAATAATCACGTGGGCGAGTTCTTCAAGACCACGGTTGGGGTTCGCCAGGGCTGCCTTCTCTCACCTGTACTCTTCAACCTCTTCCTCGAAAACATCATGACAGAGACACTGCAAAACCACCACACTTCCATCTCCATTGGTGGAAGACCCCTTTGCAACCTCAGATTTGCAGATGACATTGACCTCATGGGCAGCAGCAAACAAGAACTGCAAATCCTCACAGACAATTTAACAGATCGAGCGAGCGCATACGGCATGGAGGTCAGTACAGAGAAATCAAAGATCATGGTCAACAGCGCGAGTAATGACATCACGGAAATAAAGATGAATGGAGAAACACTAGAAGAGGTGAGCCAATTCAAATACTTAGGCTCCATCCTAACAAAAGATGGCACATCAAACAATGAAGTGAAAGCTCGCATTGCAACAGCAACATCTGCTCTAGTCAGACTCGAGAAGATCATCAGAAGCAACAACATCAGCTTCGGCACCAAATACCACCTTTACAAATCCCTCGTGATATCTATCCTCCTATATGGCTGTGAATCATGGACTCTGACAGCAGAGTTAGAGAGGAGAATCCAAGCATTCGAGAACAAGTGCCACAGAAGACTCCTCAAAATATCATACAAAGAACACAAGACCAATAACTATGTGAAAGAAGAAATCAAAAAGCGTGTGGGCCCCCAAGAGCCTTTGCTCTCCACCATAAAGAGGAGAAAGCTGATGTGGTTTGGTCACACCACAAGACACAACACCCTAGCAAAAACCATCCTGCAAGGAACAGTCGAGGGCAAGAGAAGAAGAGGCCGCCAAAAGAAATCATGGGTTGACAACATCAAAGACTGGACCGCCCAACCCCTGCAACACCTCCTACTAGCCACACAGGATCGTGAAGCATGGAAAAAGATCTCTGTTGCGTCTTCTCTCATGTCCCCCCTACGTCCTTTGGGACATGGGACTGAGTGAGTGAGTGATGTGTGTGTGTGTGTGTGTGTGTGTGTGTGTGTGTGTGTGTGTGTGTGTGTGTGTGTGTGTCTGCAAGCGTAAAATCAACACTGTTTTCACAACATTAGAAAGACAAACTAGGACATTCACACAAAACGATGAGAACAGCATCAAACTTAACTCGAAGACATGACCGTGTAGTTTATGCAGTTGACGTAAGACAATAATAAAAAGGCCACCAAGAAAATAGGCAAAGCAGAAGCGAAAGTTACAGCCTTTCACCACTCTTCTGAGAGTTTGTGGTGTTTATTGCTACACGAAAAGCGTCTGTATCAAGACTGTAATTTGCTTTATTTTGTCTGTTAATGTCACTCTTCAGGGGTACCAAAAACTGTGTCAGTATACTGCACAATAATGTGGGGATTCCATAACTCTTGCCAATTGTTCCATGTTTTTCTTATTCGTTTTGACCTAACTGATTTGTATTTTTCTTTGTAATACTGTTACTTAAAAACAATTCTTTCCTTCTGTTTCTGTTTTCTTTTTCTTTCATCTTCCTTTTTTTTCTATTTTGTAATTCTTTCTCCCTTGAATCCTTCCTTTTTGTGTCTATTTTCCTGCCTCTGTGTGTGTGTGTGTGTGTGTGTGTGTGTGTGTGTGTGTGTGTGTGTGTGTGTGTGTGTGTGTGTGTGTGTGTGTGTGTGTGTGTGTGTGTGTGTGTTGCTTATGTTGTCTGTGTAGGAGATGAGTCTCCGGAAGCATCTCATCTCTACCGCTTGTACTCTTCTCTCCAAATCAGCAGTCAGGGTCCAAGATTCACATGCACAGGCATATAGGAATATGGATATGACAAGGGAGCGCATTAGTCTGATATTGGAGTTGAGCGAGATATTTTTTTTCTTTTCAGATGGTGTTCAGTTTTGACAGTGCTATCATTTTAAATTGTCAACATGTTTAATATGGGTTGTTTTGACAACATCATGTAAAAGATAGGGAAATACACAGTGTTGGCTGGATTAGCCACGTTTATTTTGTACATGTTACATAATTATGTATGTTTGCATTTTGTGGCGATCTCTACAAATGCTGGATAAAAAGTTGTAAAAAAAAAAGAAGAAAAATTTTACCTTTTTATTTTTTTTTATTTTGAGATTTCTATTTACTGAGTTTTTGCTTCAGTTCTTTATCTTTTTCGACCTTTTTTCTATTTTCGTGTTGTTTTTTCCCCTTTTTTCTTTTTCTTTTTTTCTTCTCTCTTTTCCCCCTCCTTTTTCTTACATCCTTTCCATACGCAAAAAAACTGATTTTAAGACTCAGACAAAATTGACGACTACATGATAAACACTAAAAAGATAGGACATGTGTGTGTGTGGGGGGGGGGGGGGGGGGAGTGTGTGGCTGTGTCTGTGTGTGTATGTGTGTGTGTGTGTGTGAGTGTGTGTGTGTGTGTGTGTGTGAGGTGTGTGTGTGTGTGTGTGTGTGTGTGTGTGTGTGTGTGTGTGTGTGTGTGTGTGTGTGTGTGTGTATGTGTGTGTGTGTTCATGACAGATTTTGACAACAAAAACTAAACACACTTAATAAAGAAAACAAATACGGAAAACAACAAACTTCAGAAAGGCTAACAATATTCAGCAACACATTCTGCAAAGTGTTTTCTATGAAGACTTGCGAAGCAGACCTAAAACTATCAATTTTTACCAAGATACATACTTCTGTGAGCTCAAGACTTTAATCAACACACACGCACACACATGTTTCCAGCAAAAACATATCGAGTCTTATAGAAGCGTCGTCAAAGTAAAAATATCGACCACTTTTTTACGATGTTTTTTCATAACAACATTTTGCAACTGACAGTAAGTTATATAAGCTGTTGAGATAAGCATCCGTCAGTCTTGGAAGACTATGGAGTTGCGCTCTAGGCTTTAGATTGCAAAACCTGGGTAAGTAAGTATGGAGGGGAAGCTGTTACCCATACAGCTATTATGTTGTCTTTGCTCCTACCTGCACACAATGGTCTGATCTTCCAAAAGGCAGAACAGGGATTTAACGTTTGCGCAAGATGTTCTCCGTGCGTTGGCACATGGGGCCTCGGTTTATAGTCTCATACGAATGACTTTGACATTCAGTTCGATTTTTTCGTCAAACTGGGAAGAAAGGGCGAGGCTAGGAATCGACCCCAGAATCTTACGGTTTGCTTGTTGGCAGGCGAACGTCTTAACTATCCTGTCACTTTCCGTCCTCTTCTGTAGAAAAAGTTTTGAAACAGCAGTTTTGCACCTCTGGGGATTATACTGTGCCTGCAATCTTTGCAGACATCTGCAAGTTTTGGAATAAAAGAAAATGTGTGTACTTTTACTTTTTTAATTTTTCAGGTTTGATATATATGTTGTTGTTGGTTTTTTTTTACTAGATTTTAAAAATATGTCTTTCTTTCCTGTATCAGTTAACTGTCTTCTTCGTGCGTGCTTGCTTGCGTGCGTGCGTGTGTGCGTGCGTCCGTGCGTGTGTGTGTGGTGTGTGTGTGTGTGTGTGTGTTTGCGTGTATGTGTGTGTATGTGTGTGTATGTGTGTGCGTGTGTCAGTGTGTGTGTGTGTGTGTGTGTGTGTGTGTGTGTGTGTGTGTGTGTGTGTGTGTGTGTGTGTGTGTGTGTGTGTGTGTGTGTGTGAGAAAGTCGAAGTCAAAATCAAGTCAAATTCTTATGTCTAGATGGTACATTCAAAAAGCAAAGCATTTACTTTTTTCATTAAGCTATATCTATTTTGTTTGTACACTCGCGCGCGCGTGCGCGCGCGTGCGTGCGCGTGCACGTGTGTGTGTGTGTGTGGTGTGTGTGTTGTGTGTTGTGTGTGTGTGTGTGTGTGTGTGTGTGTGTGTGTGTGTGTGTGTGTGTGTGTGTGCGTGCGCGCGCGCGCGCTCCGTGACAAAGGGTAATAGAAATATACTTCCATGACAGATTTTGACAGCAAAAAACAAAACATACTTTATAAAACAAACATGGAGAAAACTATAGGCTTCTGAAAGGTAAACCACATGCAGTAGTGCATTTTATATTTTGAATGTACACGAACATCAATAACACGAAAATAAGGAGTCTTTTATAAAGACATGCAAAGCAGAACAAAAAAACCTTACAATTTCTACGAAGATGCATACTTCTGACAGTTCAAGCTATTTATCAGTGTACGAGTGTGTTTGCAGGAAGAATGTTACCACTTTTTATGGAAGCGTCATCCTAGCAAAGATGTCACCACTCCTTTGAAATATGTTGTCATAACAACACGAGGCAACTGACAGTAAAATAAGCTGTTGAAAAAGTTGGGTGATATTTGCTCTGTACATTTCGAGATTAAACTGTGTCTGGAACTTTTGCAAACATCGGCAAGTTCTGGAATAAAAGAAAAAAAAGTATGGGCTTTCACCTGCTTGCTTGCCTTTTTCTAGTTTGATGTTATTGTGGAGTGGATTTTTTTGCTATATAATAACTATTTCTTTTTCTTCTGTGTTCATCAAAACGTTTTTTTCTTTTTTGTTCTCTTTCTTTCCCTGTTTAGGTTTTTTGTTCTCTCTTTCTTCCATGTGTTTATTTTTTCTTTCTTTTTTATTATTTTTTTTTTTCTGTCATATCTTCATTCTGCATTTTTGACTTTCACCTTCTGTGTGTGCGTTGCATCCCACAAGACGGAATTTGGCTACTTTCATGGTGGGCAAAAAAACAACAACGGTTGTATACGCAAAATATCACCACTGGTGAACATCAGAGCTCTAGCTTAGGAACGCACACAGAACACAAAATTAATGTGTATTTTGAGACTACCACTCTGTTAAATAGCTCTATCTGAATATCAATAGGAGGTCAATTTCTTCTACTTTTTTTTAACAGAGAGAACATGCTACAACGTGCTTGTAAGTGTTTTTGTGCCAGGTTAAATCTGTTATAATTGTTTAGCTCAAGATACTTGACAGAAAAAACAACCAAACACAAATTTCTTTTCCACCACATGTAAAACAAAGCATTTTCTTGATCTTACCTCTTGTGAAACCAAAACTATTGTTTGTTTTTTTTCTACATTCATGTCAAGTTTCCATTTATGACAGTAATTATATAATAGCATTTATGGTTTCCTGTAAGTCTTCTTTTGATTCGGCACAATTGCTGTTTTTTGCATACAATATCAAAAGCATTTTCAACAAAAGATTTTCCTTTTCTCTACCTCACCCAGCTCCTGGCTTCCTTTGCCACTATTGGTAAACCGCTCAATTTGTTTTGGAGCATATCATTCAAGTTCAAAGCAAAGAGTAGTGGTGACAAGTCCCAGATGATGATTGATAAAACATCAGAACACTCATCCTCATCACTGACACATGATTTAGCTTTGGAGTAAATGGCTTTGATAACCATTAATATGTTTCCATTCACCCCATAACTGACCAGCTTCCTCCATAGAAAAGCTGTTAACACGGTCGAATGCCTTTTCGAAATCTACAACTAGACAATAGAGTCGTTTTATCTTGGCAAGAAACACATCAATCATGCAATGAAGTGTAAACAAGTGATCAGTGGTGGAGAAACCTGCTCTAAAACCTGCTTGTTCTTGACCAATAGCCTTGTATTCATTGAAATTTTTGTCAGTCTGTTGTTAATCTTTCAAGTACAATACTCTTCGTTTAACATCACTACCGTGGTAGTTGGCCTTCTTTGTACCGTTTAGAATTCCTCGCTTAGCGTCACCTGGATAAGGGAAGACCTGGGGTTAAAAAAATCACCCCCGTTTTGGCTTCATTTTGCCTTGCTTCAAAGTAGCTGACATTCTAATTGCTTTGGCATAATTATTGTGGCGATTTTACCTACTACGAAATGTTCGACATTCTGGAAATGGGATAGGAAAAGCACAAAATAAACTGATAAAGAATTCATTGGAATTAAGCTTCAGCCTAGTATTGATCATAGAACTGTTATTGTGTAGGCTTTATTGCTGACTTCGATCGACGGTGGTCTGAACTTAGTTTTTTTGGGCGGGTTATAACTTTCGGTCAACAGACAGCGACACAAACCGCGCTTTCATAAAGCCGGCCCTAGGTATAACACAGGAGACAAACCAGTCCAGTGTGAGATCAAGTTAACTGCATTTAATCTGGAAGCTACATATTCGCTCCCAATGGAACAAGAAAGACACTGCTCTTTGGATTCTGAAATCTGACAACGTGGTGCCATCACTGGATCAGGAAAACACTGGATGCTGGTGTCTGTCTGTCTGCCAGCATTGGTTTTCCTGGCAACCTACACTTCTGTATGGAAAATGACTGGTATGCCTGGCAGAAATAGCTGTCGTGACTGAGTATGTGTGTGTCTGTGTGTGTGTGTGTGGGGGGGGGGGGTCTCTCTGGTTAGCTTCAAGTCTGAAACAAATAGGAATTTAGTTAATTTTTCAGTTAACTTTGGTTGGTTGGTCAGTAGTTGTTTAATGCGGTGTACTGTTTCTCTAGAGGTGTGGGTTTTTTTGTAGGCGGATTTCTTTCTTCTTTTTTTTTCTTTTTTCTGTCTTGTTTGTTTGGTCAGTAGTTGGTCAGTACGGCATACTTTTATTTCATGCTTTTTGTATTTTTTTTGTTGGGGGATGGGGAGGGGAGGGGAGAGGGAGGGCAGGAAAGGCTTTCTTTCAACTGTCAAGGATTACCACTAATAGTAATCACATATGTTCATATTTACACAACAGGAAAAACTTATGTATAATTTGGTGTTGGATATGCGCAGGACTACATTAAAATGGAATTAACTGTTCACAAAGCGAACAGCTCATGCTGCGTACAGCTAACAGGAAAACCCCTCCAAAATAGGGAACTGTGAGTCACGATCCACACACAAGGTTAGGTCCCTGTCAAAGTCTCAGGGCATCACACCCGGAACCTAGCCAGGACAGCCATCTCATTTCCAATCCAAGCCATTATCATTTTGTGCACCGATTGTTTGCGAATGACGCTGTCTATTTCTGTCGATCATCCTTTTTTCTGATCAGTTTTGTTAATAGTGAATTAAAAGCCAAGTTTTCATGCTTTTTGTTTGTGTTTGCGTTTTTTGTTTTCATTTGGATTATTTTTGACAGATGGGCTTGGTTGCTGCACACTTAATTGTGGAGGGTAAGCATATGACAGTATTGAAAATGAAAGATTGAATCTCTCGTGTGAATCAATTCTTAAAAAAATAATGAAAAAAATTACGAGAGCAGTGAATGCTAGTCGAGGTAGAAACAATGGCATTCCTTTTTTTTTTCTTCATCTTCATCTTCATCTTTTTCTTCTTCTTCTTCTTCATCATCATCATCATCATCATCATCATCATCATCATCATCATCATCATCATCATCGTCATCTTCTTCTTCTTCTTCTTCTTCTTCTTCTTCTTCTTCCTTTCTTCTTCTTCTTCTTCTTCTTCTTCTTCTTCCTCTTCTTCTCCCCTTCGTCCCTTTCTTCCTTTTCCACTTTCACCTTCGTTACCTTCTGTTCAAAATTTACAGCGGAAAAAAGTTTTCATGCTTTTATGCTTGGTGAGCGTACTACTGCACCTCTCATTCTTGGTAATTTCTGTGTGGTTTCAGCAGATTGGGGTTGTTGAATTAGATAGGGATCATGATGATTTTATTTTTGGTTTGGACCAGTTACGGGCATGAACGTCACACACAGATCGACTTACAGTCTCATTCTAGTGAAGATTGTTTTACACAGTACGCACACACGCACGCACGCACGCACGCACACACGCATGCGCACGCAAGAACACACACACACACACACACACACACACACACCACACACACACACACACACACACACACACACACACACATGATGGCTGCTCCCTAAAAGCATAGTACAGACCTGTTCAGTATGATATTCACTACGATAGCGTCTACTGCTAGGCTAGAAAGGGTTCTAGTGACTTGTCTGCCCTTCACTCATAAATATTCATCAGTTAGAGCTACTATGAGACAAACTGTAAAGTACTTTTCCATATTTCTCAACTATGAAAGAGTTTGTACTTTTAATCATTTGGATCATATCTACATAAAAGTCGCCTTGAGAAAGCCAGAATACTATTATTATGAATCCAGTATCTAAATCGTCTAATTTTTTTTTTCTGAAGATTCACCAGTGCATTGCTTAAGGGTGATTTACAACAATTACCACAAAGATGTAGTGTCATTAGAAATAAAAGACATTGGCTGGAAGTGTGATTCATGATATTGGTGGACAAAATTACAGAGCGGCTGATGCCACTAGGATAGATGAGTATTTTTCTCCCTCGTCGTCGAACGCTCAGACTGCAATTCTTTTTTTTATGTCATATGAGCAAAAATGCGTTGCGCTGCCGTTAAGCGACTGTCAAGTCAGGCCCAGCACATCCAACTTTGGCATGGGAAAGAAAATCCTTTGTCTTTCTTGAAAAAAGGCCGGAGAATGGACCAAAAAAAAGACAAGAAGGCGGTAACAAGTAGAAAAAAGGAGCGAGGCAAAAACTAAAAGAGAGATAGAAAAGAGGGAACTCCTAGACCAGTTTTCGGAAGATGGGGATGCTATTTATACTGACAGGCCCCCGGCTTCCCCTCGGGTGAGATTAGTATTCAAATTAGGGAGATTACATATAAAGACAGAAGTTGAAGAAGATTTCGTTTGAGATTTCTCTTTTATGACAGTTTTTAGTGCGCTGTTGGCGTAAGGGAAAAATGAAGCTACATGATCTTGTGTCATCTACTTATTGAACGTATGTGAAAATGCCTCGACTGCCATATCACTTCTGTTGTTATGAAGCAAACAGGTACAATTATCATTGTTGACAATGACTATCTTACAAATGGAAAATCATAATAGAATTTTGACATTTGTGTTATTTTAGACCAGAAGGAGATTATTACAGAAATGGCACAACGTTGATTTTACATCAATAGTCTTGAGTTTCATGTCAAAAATAGATAAAATTTAATAGATTTGCTCACAAGGCAACGATTCCATTTTCCCTTTACTCTTTTGGTGACAGGATCGTTCATTGTCACAAACTGGATTACATTGTCAAGAAACAGACATTTCTATTCTGATTTTTTGCATCAGCAGGAACAGAATAGTCAAGGCACTGACGTGGTATGGGCTACAACTCTATTTTTACCTCACTGTTACAGACGAGGTCATTCCTTAACACGACTCTTTTGCTTTTTTGTATAGGTTTTCCTCCTGACTGTGAGTTGAAAATGAGATTAAATGATAGGTAGGATAATGACTTTTTATTCCACCCCTATATCTTACTCTTTTATAAGTGATGGAGACAACAATCTCTTACTCCTGCAGCTAATTGTGATTTAAGAAAAAAAGAAAAGTAAATTAAGCATAAGACAAACAATACGTACCTCACTTTTGTCTCTTACAAACGGTGTGTCTAAAAGATCCAAGTCATCCAGTAAGATGATTGTATTGATTGTCCCACAGAAATGTCTGCTAGTTAGGACAAGCTGCAGTTCAGCAGGCAACACAGGTGAAAGGTTTGTCGTCCATTATAGTGGTGACCAGGCCATCCATTAACCCTATTTCTTTAACTATTCATTGACATTCCGGGCCAGCAGTGAGGGTCAATTCAGCCACTGACCCATAGCACAGCATGTGCAGGAACTGGGTTAGGGCGAATCAATGTGTCCAGCATTAGCTACAGCAATGCTAGTGGTATCCTTGAGTCAAGAGCAGATTCAGATACACGTAAGTCGCGCTCTAACAAAGTAAACCTATGATCCATGACCAAACCTTGGTGGACTTAACTCGGCAAATCATAAAGCTGTATTAGCTACAAAACTGGATAAAACAATGTCATGATCATTATATACACTCAGCCATTTATGAGTGGAAAAGGTGGTCAATCCTCTGAATAAATTCTGTGCATAAGACATACTTTGTAACCAACGGCAAAACTTTTGCCAGTGACAAAATGTATCAACCATTATGACAGTTACAGTTCTTAAGTTCAGAGTTTCCATTTCAGCAAAAGAAAAAGGCAGCCCATGATTGACCATACTGACTGCCAACATCAATGACAGGTCATTAAACAGCAGATCCAAGGAAACAAGTGAACAAGCAAGGCATTAACCGGTCCTTCATTGTCTCCACTTCCGTAGTGCTTGATCAGTGACAGGGTCATCCATTGCTCAGTTCCACTATTGATTATCATGAATCCCACCATTAGTTCTACCATTGGTTATTTTTGGCCCTGTGGTTAAGATAGGACAAAATGAATCAACTCTCAAAGCAAAGAAGCCATCCTCCATCCCCCCATTGACCATCCCATTGGATTAGTGGCAGGGTCTTTCACCAGCACGTTTCCATTGATTTCACAATTGTAAGTTCGGTGCTGATTATTAAAAATACAACAGGGCACTAGGCTTATTTCCTATTCATGCTTCTGCCATTCTATTTGATTAAAGACTAGATCATTTATTAACATCGTGTCACTGTAGAAAACAATGGCATAGGATTGGTTTCTATTTGAACTGTGACCAGGTCATTGATTATCATGGTTCTTCAGATTACCCATCCACATCCTAGACCAATGAATTTAGTCATTGATCTGTACCACAGTAGCTTCACAGACTAGGTCAGAGTAGACCAATGAATTCAGTCACCGATCTGTACCATAGCACCTTCAGAGACTAGGTCAGAGTAGACCAATGAATTCAGTCACCGATCTGTACCATAGCACCTTCAGAGACTTTCAGAGTAGACCAATGAATTCAGTCACCGATCTGTACCATAGCACCTTCAGAGACTTTCAGAGTAGACCAATGAATTCAGTCACCGATCTGTACCATAGCACCTTCAGAGACTAGGTCAGAGTAGACCAATGAATTCAGTCACCGATCTGTACCATAGCATCTTCAGAGACTAGGTCAGAGTAGACCAATGAATTCAGTCACCGATCTGTACCATAGCAGCTTCACAGACTAGGTCAGAGTAGACCAATGAATTCAGTCACCGATCTGTGCCATAGCACCTTCACAGACTAGGTCAGAGTAAATCATTGTATGCAGCTTCAAATAACTCAAGGCTAATGTCCTTGTGGTGAGGCTGTTGAATCGTGATTTTACAGTGACATGAGAGTATGGATTTTAGTCGCCACTAATATTAGCTCTGACTTATTTGTCTTGTAAGTAATTCAGATGACTTATTATGTGTGGGTGCATGTATAAGTCCTTGTGCACGCATTTTTAAGAACTTGTCATTTTGCAGAATGACAGTACTTGAGATTCCTACAGAACTGCCAGGACTGGAGGAAGCTGGTTGCAAAATCTTCAGTGGTGCCCCAACGGTCTGCTAGACTATGGAATAAGTGAATAAGGAAGAATAGCAAGACAGCCACAGCACGAAATACCCAGCAGGAGAACTAGTTAGCTCTATCTTTGATCCAAACCGTTTTATTTTATCTTTTTAACATCTTACATGATTGTTGCTAGTTTCTATTATGTTTTTATATTTTTATTCATGACATGAGTTAATCTTAGTAGTTTTGTTAGTCGTTTCCGAGTTTAACATTCTAAAGGTCACCCAGAATAAGTGTTGTGCTTTACTCCTTACCGCTGGAAATCACTGTATTCTGGTCAAGAATTTTGTGTATATATCTGGTATAGATACCTCACAATGTTGACAGCTACACACTTGCCTCAGAGAAAATTTGTCTTTTTTTCTTTACTAGAGAGCACAGAATCCTATACTAAGATCTATTCGTTCATGAAGACAATCTTAACAAAGCATTTCAAAGCATAAAATCATGTTCGTGTAGTTCTTGGCTCTTTGCTCACATCAACAGCTAAGCCGTTGGTCAGTGACAGTTTTAACTGCAACTCCATTTGGGCTCTAAAATACATGGTTATTAAATGTATATTTTGTTCACACTGAGGTGGGGGTTTTTAAACAACACACTGCCATATACAGTTGTTGTATTTTGACTTTTTGACATTTCAATAAACGTGCATTTACTGACTAGGTTCTGGAGCTACCTAGGTTCTGAATCCTGTACAAAAACAGTAACAATGTTTAATTAGTGCTGATTAAAAAGTACAGCTTAGTTTAAAGGCTTACAGTATATCATCTGCACTCTTTTTTTAATGAAAACACCGACAATCAAGTTTTCTTTCTACTTGTATGCCAAAGGATACAGATCTTAAAAAACACATTATGTAAGAGATGGTGTGTACAGACACAGTTGTGGAGTTTGTAATCGCATTTCAGATGCATTTGATCTGTTTTGCCTAGAGTCTAAGAACGTGCGGCGTAAATAAACATCTTTTTAGAAATCGTAACAATGGATAATAATGTAGGCATTGTTTTTTTTAGAGAGTTTCTTATATTTTTTGTGTAAAATGCAGCATTAAACTATCAAAACAAAAAAATTCATCCCTGCAGCGTGGCTCTGGCTCCGTGAAGGAAACAATCAAATGAAGACAATCATTGCAGATGGCTCTCTACTTCAATGAATCATGGCCATCGTCTCCTCATTCACTCTCCCTCCTTTACTCTCCTTCCTTCACTCTCCTCCCTCATTATTGAGTTGGCTCACAGTACCCTGTGAATAACGACTCTGTGATTTACTTCCACTAGTCCATCGATCCCCTCCCACGCTTCTCAAGAAGCAATGAAGAGAGTCATTGTTTCACTACAAAGTAGCTGTGGAACTGGGAGAGCCAATAGGCCAGAGAGGTCAGGTTTGTACTCCGAGTGGGCATTCAAAACTCTCTGGCTCCGCAATTGAGCTGATACTGTTGTCACCATGGGGCTTAGTAGGCGTTATCTATGTAGTTTAGCTCAGAACAGGCACCATTGAATGCCACAAACGTGAACTAGCAGCAGTGCAGGGCCTCTCTTGCTGGTGGACTAATATTGATGGGCTCCGTGAGGACTTCTCACCCTGAAGATGAGACATGACGAATCTGGATATGACTAGGATGGAGAGATTGAAACCCGCAGCGTAGAAACAGCACAGCAGAAACGTCACAGAAGATGCAGCAGCAAAAGGAAATCATTCCCTTCAGACACCAACCTGTAGGAAAGTGACAGAAAAAATGAAACAGCAAGTTAATTATCTTTAGCACTATCAGTTATACAGAAGACAATTTCACAAGAAAATTGATAGTAAATCCCCATATCCTTTTCTATCATCTCCAAGGTCTTGTCAATTTCGCTCAGAAATCGGTCCATCTGGCAATTTATTTTCCGGTAGTTATGGATTCCTGCAGGACTGGCAATACTGGTGCTTTTGGGAAAGGGAAGCATCACACACTGCCCTGCGGTACAGCAGCTGCTGTGCATGTGTGGAGGAAATGCACGTTTCCCATGAGTGATGGATTGCCCGGCCGGCATGCAGAAAGGCTGATCTGCATCCACTGTTTGGGATGTTATCAATGCTTTAGCCCACAGCTATTTCTGAAGGATGCATTTTTCTTGTCATTACATTACCAAGATTTTTTTTTCCTTTCTTGCAATATGCATTATTTAGTATAAAAAAAGAAAAAGGAAAAGGAAAAGAAAACACAGGGAAGAATATAAAGAGATACCAGATAAGAGAAATTGGGCAGGAGACAAGAAACTGGCATCTCTCAAACTGACAGTTGAGGAGAAAAACGCATATGCCATCATTTACATATAATGTGCCACAGTTCTGCAAAATATGTTTAAACAACTTTGACAGAAGAAATAGAAAATAAAGGGAAACAAACGTTATTATTTAGTCGGTCATGATTTTGAGTCATTCATCACCTTAAGAGGTATTGACTTTTTAAACTCATGAAAGCACACCAATTTTTGCCTTTCAGATTCACAATGCATGATTAATAAAACGAATAAATCGTTATGATTTGTTACATTTGACAGTTTCTGTCAACATTTGTACTTCTAAAAGGCCCATTTAGCCGAAAATGGGTAGAAATACAAGTCCACATAAAAAGAATAGTATGCTTCAGGCAAATTAAACAACAGCACCTATACATCGTTATTGACATCTGAATTTAGTTATGACAAAAGCTTAAGGGTGCTCATAGAGGGAATCGTAACTGCACATTGACTCGTCTTATAGGTTATACTGGTTGGTAAATAAAAACCTTATAAGTTATACTGATTGGTAAATAAAAACCTTATAAGTTATACTGATTGGTAAATAAAAACCTTATAAGTTATACTGATTGGTAAATAAAAACCTTATAAGTTATACTGATTGGTAAATAAAAACCTTATAAGTTATACTGATTGGTAAATAAAAGCCTGAACTGATGGTTGAATTGAAATCTGTTCATGTCACCTGTCAATAACAAGTTTCTCGATTCCAAAATTGTGACATTGTATTTCAATTTGATTAGAAAAGACCACGTGGTATCATTTAACCTATCATTCTGTTTTCTATGTCTTGTCTGTCTTTACATAATTATATTATGTCAGATCTGGTTAACAATAATATTGTTAAGATTACTGCTTTATATCTATAATCAGAAAATCATCACGAAAAAGAAACACTTAAGGTATAGTCAAATTACCTGTAACGGTTATAACAAAACAATTTAATGAGACAAAAACTGGACAGACACACAGAAGCCAAACAAACAAACAAACGAGCAAACATACAAACACAACTACCATGATTACATCCTAAATTTCTGACCACCCATGATTTGAGAAAAAGATAACCAAGAGTGAAACTGAAAAGGACAGATCCCAAAATAATGTGCCTCGTAAAGTACTAAATCAACATGGCGGATTACCAAAACAGAAACCACACGTCCAGGCAATTCAACTCTCCTTTGCTTTCTCCTTACCTCCTCCTCAGCAGCCCCGAGTGCCGTGCGAACAGAGGCAGACGGTTCATTACCCGGCAGTCCATTTATTCCCGGCCCGTTCTCTACCTACTGCAAGGGAAGGACACTGCCATTCATCTGCTGGGGAAGAATAGGGGGTCTGGTTAACGCACAATGACGTGTGCAGCTGGCTCATTTTCTGAACTAAGTGTCCACTGTAGGTCGTTCAGTGGTGTCGTTTAATCAAAGGGAGTAGTGAGGACTGCCGGAGAATCACAGAAGTAGAGAACATCAATGAACTGGTGGGAACATTTCCTGATCATTATTGGCCTGGTTTTTTTATGCTCTGCGAGTTAAGAGTACTGGAATTAACAAGAAGGGAAGTGGGGTTGTTTTTTTTTACTCTCCTGGTTGTGTGATTAAGATATAAATTTGATACTGTGTGTCACAAAAAAATATTTACGGGTGCACGCACGCGTGCTGTGTGCGTGTGCAAATGTGCGTGCACGCGAGTTCACATAGAAAGTGCACATATGAGAAAGCTGCAACCTCATGTGTTAAACATCATGACTATAATTATGTTGTATTATTGTGCTGCTTTGCATTACCGTGATGCATCTACTCCTTTGTTGTCGTTGTTTATTTTGTGTTTCTTTTCTGGTATTTTAACCATCTTTAAATACTTAGTCAATATTCATTATTTGTTGCAATTTGTTCAGCTACAGCATATTCTTGCACAGATATGGATGCTTCGGTACCATATAAGCATTGTTTGTCGTACTCATTTCATGCATTGGTGCTACGTTGTTTCTGAACTCATAGAAATGTTTAAACCAGTTAAGATACTACGTTGTTTGAACGTCCATCTAATGTTCTGCAGTTACTACTTTGATTATGTTGAGTCCTGCAAGCATTCTGGCTGGCAAAGTTTATTCGGCGTGCAAAAATATCAAAGCCATATTGTTTCATTAAGTCTCTTGTCAGGCCTCTCAATATTCTCAACAACACCTGGCACTAGTGTCCACTCTGTAATTGATATTTCTTTTGAAGCAGAAATAATGCACACGTTATCAGAAATTTTCCAAATAAAATGCATGTGTTGCTTTTCTTTTTTTATATCGCCGCCATTAACAACATCACAGGTATTATCACAGTAGAGGTTAAACCTACCAAAGACACAGTTGTAGACCCAAACAAAACATATTTTTATGAAAAGCTATTCCAGCCAATGTTCATTTTGTCCCACGATCTTTCAATAGAGCCAAAAAGTAGACAAACTCATGTTTCAACATACAGTTTCATGGCTTCAGTTTGAAAAAAAAAATCCCGGAGAAGTAAGCATATATTTTTGCAAAATTGCAGAAGACAAAGGTGGGTTTGTTAAGCACCAAAACGGGGCAGATAGTGCTGTAATAACAACCATTTTGTAAAGTGGTCATACCTTCACTGAGAGAAACATCCTACTTGGAATCACTTGAAACATCTCAGACGCGAAAAAGTCTTATGGAATTAAGTCAAGCTGTATTTTCCTTCTGAACTAAAGTTTTAAGCACTGAAAATTTAATGCAAATGTTGTCTGGTGAGCATATGTGACATTATAGCACACAAAAACACTGTATACAACTAAGACATATAGCTTAGTATTTTTCACTAGTTTATGCAAGCGTCTGGCAACAATAGGTAAACGTTTTGATTTGAATTTCTGATTTAACTCTGACTCACAATGCTGCTTGGACTGGTTTTTGTCTTTGTATATTATAAAAGAAGCAAAGAGAGGAACTGCTACTGGCTGCTCTTGTTCAAACAACGATAATTTTGTTTTTTCTACTCAGTTTAAACAGAATTCCGTTCTAAAATGACGTCCCAAAGTACAAGATTTATCGAGACAGAACTAAGGTGAAACTGGTAATCGTCCTGTCAAAACATATAAACATTTTTTGGCGCAAATGACGGATGTTTGTTGTCTTGTTTGTTCTTTGGAGGCCCAGGGGCGGGGAGAGAGGGGGTCATGTTCATTTCTTTACCCAAGACAATCTGTGGGCTTCATTATTACTTTTTTCTACCCAGATGACACTCAGTCTATTTGATGATGGCAAAACGCTGTCGGTAGTAGTTTGCTGTCGTTGTTATCGTCATTTTTTTTATAAATACTCCACATCCTTCTGAAAGATTTCAGACGCTAAAAAATAACACACACACGTGCACACACATACACACATACACACATAACACATACATACATACGTACACACACACACACACACACACACACACACACACACACACACACACACACACACACACACACACACACACACACACACACACACACACACACACACACACACACACACACACGATTCGAATAAGGGGGACGGAACAGCCTAGTGGTCAGGACATTGCGCTCACAATTTGACGACTCGGGTTCGATTTCCGTTCGAGGGGATTTTTTCCTTGGAGTTAACATCAGTGCTGACTCCACTCTCCCCAAAAGTCCTTCGGATGAGACTATAAACCGAGGCCCCGTGTGTGAACGCACGCAGAACATCTTGCGCACATGTTAAATCCTGTTCCGCTTTTTGTAAGAGTAGGCCATCATGTGCCGGTGGGAACAGATGACAAGATTGACTAAGGCTGGATACACACGGGGACTGGATGTAAAAAAGCGCACGAGTATTTATTCCATTATTCACGATATAAAAGAATAAAGAATATAAAAGAATAAAGAAAGAGGAACATGTCATTCTCTGTTCTCTCAACGTGTATCTCCATTCTTAACCACACTGACTCTCCAAATGTGGACCCCAACTCCAGCCAAGGACAGATGTTCAACTGGACATCGACAGCAAAGCAATATTTAGAGCCAGCAGTTCATAACAGATGCCAAGACTGACAAGCCCCCATGGGGACAACAGACTCCTGCTTTTTTATTCTCTCCGCCTTATATTTTGTTAGCCTTGGGCGCTGTTGAAGAGGCAATTTATGTCGACTATTTCAATTTGCTTTTGTTAAAAAAAAGGATGTGTGTCACTATTAAATACATTTGTTTAGCATCAAAAGCAAAAGGCAGAATCTATCTATCTATCTATCTATCTATCTATCTATCTATCTATCTATCTATCTATCTATCTATCTATCTATCTATCTATCTATCTGTCTGTCTTCTGTCTGTCTGTCTGTCTGTCTGTCTGTCTATCTATCTATTATCTATCTATCTATCTATCTATCTATCTATCCGTCTGTCTGTCTGTCTGTCTGTCTGTCTGGCTATCTGTCTATCTATCTATCTATCTATCTATCTATCTATCTATCTATCTATCTATCTATCTATCTATCTATCTTCTATCTATTATCTATCCATCCTTAGTCTGCATACACACGGGGGCCGGATGAAAAAAGCACATGATTGCTTATTCTGTTATCCTCGATATAAAAGATAACAAATAAATAAATAAATAATAAAAAAATAAATAAATAAATAAATAAATAAATAAATAAATAAATAAATAATTAGTCTGGCGACCGTGGGGGCACCTGAAGACTGCCAATTCCTCTCTCTGTTCTGCTTTTCTAAAAAATTGGTTGAGTTCTAGGCCTGTCCATTCGCTGATATTGTCCTCCCATCTCTTCTTTGGTCTGCCTCTTTTTCTTCCTCCCTGGACAGTGTCTTGCAGTATTGTTTTTGCAAGTCCTTTTGATCTTGTGACATGCCCGTACCATTTAAGTTTACGCTTCTTTACGATTGATAGAAGATTTTTGTAGGGACCAGTGTTTTGCTGGATTCTGTTACGGACGTCATTGTTGCTTATGTGGTCTCTATAGGAGATTTCCAAGGAGTCTCCGGAAGCATCTCATCTCTACTGCCTGTACTCTTCTCTCCTAATTAGCAGTCATGGTTCACGATTCACAGGCATATAAGAATATGGATATGACAAGGGAGCGTATTAGTCTGATCTTGGACTTGAGTGAGATATTTATATCCTTCCAGATGGTGTTCAGTTTTGACAGTGCTGTTATTGTCTGTGCAATTATGCATACTACTTCTGGTTTGGACCCCTCGTCTGATACGACGGCTCTCGAGTACTTGAAGCTTTGAACTGTTTCCAGCTTCTGGTCATTGACCCTGATATCAGTGTTGATGCCCTTGGCGTTATTGGTCATCAGTTTGGTCTTCTTGGCACTGATTTCCATGCCGTATGTTTTAGAGGCCTTGTTCAGGTGTTCTGTTAGGCTGGCAAGCTCCTGTTTCAGTGCATTAGCCATGATTCTCTCAAGGAAGATGTTGAAAAGAGTGGGTGAGAGTAGTCAGCCCTGACATACTCTAACTGTTGTTCAAAACCACTCTCCAATGTTGCTGTTGTAGTACACTGCACTGGTGGCCTTTTTGTATAGATCTTTGATGATTTTGATCAGGTTTGCATTGATGCTGTACAAACTCATGGTTGCCCACAAACCTGCATGCTACACCCTATCGAATGCCTTCTTAAAATCAATAATATTATTACGTGGTAGAGGTCTTGTTAGTGTTGAATGTACCGGTCACAGAGTATTCTGAGGTTGAATATCTGTTCAGTTGTGCTACACCCTGCTCTGAAACATGCTTTTCCTCAGCAGTGATGGTTTCTGCTTGTCTCTTCAGTCTGTTCAGTGTAATCTTCAACATGACCTTGCTTGGGTGGCATATGAGGCTGATTGTGCGGTAATTTTGGCACGTAAAGAGGTGAAGAATAAGAACAATTAAACACAATAAAGAGCAGAGCAATATAAGGCACTCAACAAAAAATCAGGAAGTCCATGATAGAAACTAAAGAGAAATGGATTCGTGAACAGTGCCAAAAACATTGAAGAAAACATCACGAAAAACAGCAGCAAAAAAAGAGTATCAACTGTTGAAAGACCTGAATGACACAAAACAGGGAAGAAGCTCAACAATCGAAGACAAAAATGGGAAGTGCCTCACTGATGACCAGGATATTCTGAACAAATGGACAGAGTACTGCTTATACCTGTATAACTATGACACCACAGGAGATTTTGAAGTCCTCAATGTTCCCACAAGCACATATACAGACAGCCACCCTATCCTCCGAGAAGAAGTGGAAATAGCAGTCAGATCCCTGAAAAGGGGGAAGTCAGCAGGGGCTGACGACACTCCAGCTGAGTTGGTTCAAGCTGGAGGGAAAAGCATGATCAACGTCTTACTAAAAATCTGCAACAATATCTGGCAGACAGGAAAATGGCCAACACCATGGACAGTCACTTATCATCGCCCTCCCCAAGAAAGGAAATACCAGCAGTGCCAGAAAGGCAGAATACTCAATGATAACTCCCTATCCAAACTGAGGTATTTTTGTTTCATAAGAATTCCATAGAATAATTTATAAGAAGAATTCCGGAGAAGTGTTCCGAAGAAGAATTTCAAAGAAGAAGGAAAAGAATTCTGACAAATAATTCTGAAGAAGAATTTTGAAGAAGAAGAAGAAGAAGGAGAGGAGGAGGAGGAGGGAGAAGAATTCTGGAATTAAAGAATATGAGTTCTGATGAAGAAGAATTCTAAAGAAAAAAAAAAAAGAAGAAGAGGAATTCTGAAGAGAGAAGAAAGAAGAAGAAGAAGAAGAAGAAGAAGAAGAAGAAAGAAGAAGAAGAAGAAGAAGAAGAAGAAGAAGAAGAAGAAGAAGAAGAAGTAGTAGTATTCTGAAGAAGAAGAAGAAGAAGAAGAAGAAGAAGAAAGAAGAAGAAGAAGAAGAAGAAGAAGAAGAAAGAAGAAGAAGAAGAAGGAGGAGGAGAAGAGAGGAGAAGGAAGAAGAAGGAGAAGAAGAAGAAGAAGAAGAAGAAGAAGAAGAAGAAGAAGAAGAAGAAGAAGAAGAAGAAGAAGAAGAAGAAGAAGAAGAAGAAGAAGAAGAAGGAGAAGAAGAAGAAGAAGAAGAAAGAAGAAGAAGAAGAAGAAGAAGAAGAAGAAGAAGAAGAAGAAGAAGAAGAAGAAGAAGGAGAGGAGAGAGAAGAGGAGGAGAAGAAGAAGAAGAAGAAAAGAAGAAGAAGAAGAAGAAGAAGAACAAGAACAAGAACAAGAACAAGAACAAGAACATGAAGAAGAATTCTGGAGATGAAGAAGAATTCTGGAGATGAAGAAGAATTCTGGAGATGAAGAAGAATTCTAAAGAAGAAGAATTCTGAAGAAGAATTCTGAAGAAGAATTCTGAAGAGAAGAAGAAGAAGAAGAAGAAGAAGAAGAAAAGAAGAAGAAGAAGAAGAAGAAGAAGAAGAAAATTTATGAAGAAAATTCTGAGGCAGAAGAAGAAGAATTCTGAAGAAGAAGAAGAATTCTGAAGAAGAAGAAGAATTCTGAAGATCAAGAAGAATTCTGAAGAAGAAGAAGAAGAAGAAGAAGAAGAAAGAAGATAATTCTGATCCTGCTTACTTGTACTGAGTTTCTCCTGCTGCTGCTAATGATGACTTACTTTTGACTTATGCCTGTGAATTCCCTTGGGAACATAGGGCTGCAACAACACTCCTCCAACGGGCTCGATTCTGAGAGATCCTCTTCAGCTCGGCCCACGTTATTCCGGCTAATGATGATTGCGACTATAATTTTGATATTGACTTTATGTCAAATATACACGGGACTGCTTTGGAATAATGGTCTTTAGTCAAGGGCAGCTTAGTATTGACGGGTCACATGGCTGAATTAATGGCTTCTGTACACTGCGCTATGCACCTATGCCCACTTTTTATGGCAATAAACCTCTTCTTTTATTCCTCTCTTCTCCGCTTTGGTATTCCTGAACGCTGCTGGCTAGTGCCTTTGTAGTTCATTTCCGCTAGTTTATTGTTTTCTGTCAACGTCAGGAAGCACTCGTGCGCCAAAGACACCAATTATCCGCCCATGGGACGGAAAAGGTAAATGCAGATTTAGGAAACCAATTCATCTATCTAGAATCCTAGTTCATTTTCATCAATTTGTGTCGATAGTAATGTTTATTTATCTTTGGGAAATGTCAGCTATTAAATATCCCGCAAGCAGGATTTTATTTTGAAATCCATCGATACATTTTCCGAAGAAGGATGCCAAAATAAAGAAAAGAAGAATGAAGAAGAAGAAGAAGAAGAAGAAGAAGAGAAGAAGAAGAAAGAAGAAGAAGAAGAAGAAGAAGAAGAAGAAGAAGAAGAAGAAGAAGAAGAAGAAGAACAGCAAAAACGAAAAAAGAAAACGAACAACAAAACAACAATAAAACAATACATCAAAACAATACAAATAACAACAACAGCAACAACAACAACAACAAAGAATTGTGATAAAGAAGAAAAAGAAGCAGAGGAAGAAGAAAAGGCAGAGAAAAAAGATAAAACAAAGTAGTAGCAGCAACAACAACAAAAACTAGAACAACACGACCAAATGCAACAAAATTACAAACAACAACACTACAACAAAGCCACAAAAAGCATATGAAAACACAAACTAAGAAGAACAGCAAATGAATACAAACATACGATGAGCTCAAATTAATGAGGCTGTACTTCAAACACAGTCGCTAGGTAAAGATCAGCTTAAGATCAGCGGCAAGACATACTGCCGATATTGATGTCTCCTCTCCCGGGGTACCACGGACCAGAGGTCTTCCCTCCATGGCAAAAGGACCCCTCATTTATTCTCCCTTCCCTTATTGGGTTAGCCCAGGGTGCTGTGGAATGGTGTCTCTGGTGATTCTATTCCACTCCTTCTCGTTTTTTATCGGTGCTGCGTGATGCTCGTGAGGCAGGAAAGACACTGATTGTTATTCCAAGGTATAGCTCATGCCCAAAAGAAGAACTTAAGAAACCGGTATTTTGGTGAGACTGTCTTATGCTTTATCATATTTGTTTCAGAACCAACGTTTTTCTTTTAAGTGAAAATGTGTCACTCACTATCATACTGCAGGTAAAAGATAAAGTCTTGGTTATCTCTGAACAGTGTTAATTTCTGGAATGCACCAATACCAATGCCAACTTTGCATTTCGATATCAATCAGTGACATGTAGCATTCACCAAAGATGGCGTGCTCCAGGATTGATAACTCTTTAGTTGTATTCAGCTATCTCTGGCGTGGTTTGATATACTGTTAGCACTGAAGAAATGTGGTGCAGATTATCCACGCGCTTTATAACAACACAGGCAATATAGTTCTTATGATAAATCAAGTTCGAGATGTCTTTCGAGCACAGTAGAAGTCAGAGAGGGCGGAATGATCTCACTTTATTTAGTTAACTTTTTTCTAGAGAAGACAATGCAGGGGAAGCTCTTTAAAAGCCTAACCAAAGTATCTAACAGTGACAGATTCCTTTGCAATCTGTGGTTTGCTGACTACAATGATCTCCTTGGAGGCATTAACAACTGAAAGTTGAGCTAGAAGAACTCGTTAGCAGTTATGGTAGGAAGGTCAGTGCAGAGAACAGCAAGGTCGTGGTTAACAATACCAGTACTTAACATCATCATTAATAGTTAACAACTTTAAGAAGCAGACTCCTTCAAATTTGTTGGCTTAATACTAAAACAAAAAAGGGAAAGTTGAGCAAATTTTGTATGGCAAAGATGAACTTCCTTACAAACTGAAGTTGTATACAAGCACTCTTTACTTCTAGATTGCTGAACGGGTGTAAAATCTGGACCTTGACTGCAGAACTGTAAAAAAGTCCCAGCTTTTGGACAAAATCATGCAAAATCATTCCACACATTTCTTGGTGGGACGAGAGAGCCAACGAAAGTTAGGGTGGCAACACGTGATCCTACAAGCTGGGTCACGAAAACCTCTTCTGGCTGTTGTAAAGAGGAGGAAGCTGGCGTGGCTTGGTCACATCAGTCATCATAACTCGTTCTGAGACTATTCTACAGGGGACACTTGAGGGAGGAAGAAGCAGAGCAGACAGATAAAGAACTGGATACAAAAAACAAAAAACATCAAAGAATGTACCAACCTTGACAATGTTGCGAAGCTCCAAAAGGATGAAAACAGATGAGCCTGGAGACAACTGTCCACTGTGTTCCCTTGTGACTCGTTTGGTTAAGAGACCTCCGATGCTTCTGCTGACGATGATGGGTTTTTCTTCAGCTTTCGTTTACTGACCGACAACCAATCAATTCAAGCATTGGTCGATGACACAAAATTGTCTATGTCTATTATCAATGTCTCTACCCTAAAGTTAAGTTAATCACTCAGCTCTACCCTACGGTTAAGTTAATCACTCAGAAGAATTTACAAATCCTCACTTTTATACCCTTCCCACACTTATCATGTCGATGAGAAATCACCCTGATAGGAAACTTATTTGTTCCTTCATGATCATCAACTCCATGTGACAGTTAAACAGAAAAGAAAGAAAGAAAGAAAGAAAGAAAGAAAGAAAGAAAGAAAGAAAGAAAGAAAGAAAGAAAGAAGACAGACAGACAGAAAGAGAAGACAGAAAGACAGAAGAAGGAAGAAGACAGGAAGGAAGGAAGGAAGGAAGAACGAAGGAAGGAAGGAAGGAAAGAAAGAAAGACAGAAGAAAGAAAGAAAGAAGAGGAAGAAGGAAGGAAGGAAGAACAAGAGAAGGAAGGAAGAAAGACGAAAAAGAGAAGGAAGGAAGAAGAAGAAAAGAAAGGGAAAGAAGGAAAGAAAGAAAGGAAGGAAAGAAAGAAAAAGAAAAAAGAAGAAGAAAGAAGAAAGAAAGAAGAAAGAAAGAAAGAAAGAAAGAAAGAAAAAAAGAAAGAAAGAAAGAAAGAAAGAAGAAAGAAAGAAAGAAAGAAAGAAGAAGAAGAAATGCGAAGAAGAAGAATTGCAAAGAATTGCGAAGAAGAATAATTGCGAAGAATTGTGAAGAAGAAGAAGAAGAAGAAGAAGAAGAAGAAGAAAGAAAGAAGAAGAAGAAGAAGAAGAAGAAGAAGAAAAAGAAGAAAAGAAGAAGAAGAAGAAAAAGGAGAGAAAAAAAAGAGAGAACAACAACAACAACAACAACAAAATAAGAATCGCAACAAGAACAACAACAATAACAACAACAGACAAAAAAAGAACAAGAAACGCAGACCACTCACTAAGGCCCACCATGGTTTGTCCACCACGATTTGCAGGTCAGTCAAGGTCAGTAATTCAGACAGCGGATATCGATGGCTCTTGTCCAGCACACTATTGATCACAGGTCCCCCCCCTCAATGGCTAGACACCTCTCATTCAGTCTCTCTCTCCTTATTGGGTTAGCCCGGAGTGCCATTGAATGGTAGCTCTGGCCACTCCTGTCACCCTTTATTATTATCTTCTGTTGATACTATGCGCTGTTGGTGAGGAAAACACACCGATCACTAGCGCCAAATACAGCAGCGGTGGGGATGAAGATCAGAAAATAAACCATCTGTCTAATCCGCAGCTTTTTATTGATATTAATGTTTGCTTCCCGCAGAGAATCGCGGTGGTAAGGGCTAGTTTGCTGCTGGTAGAAGATGAATGCGGGTTTTTTATGCCGGAGTTTCGTGCTTGCCTCATTCTGTATAGCTGGTTTCCAAGGGCTGGACATCCACGGAGCTTAAGCACTGGTCAGTCAGTGAAGCAGCTGACCAATACCGACAGATTGTCGGTAAATCTGCCATCTAAGGTCGTGTTACAATCCTCTCCCATTCCTCCACCCACCCTCCTGACCCCT
>CM060316.1:78541671-78551671 GCA_030674155.1 Stramonita haemastoma | reverse complement strand
TCTTCTTCTTCTTCTTCTTCTTCTTCTTCTTCTTCTTCTTCTTCTTAATTCTTCTTTTTTCCCTTTTCCTTCTATTCCTCCTACAGCCTTAGTCGTGAATATTCTCAATGGGAGTTGTTTGGGAAATTGCAAGAACAACATTATTTCACCTTTACTTCTGGCTAAACTTTTCGCTGCCCTGTCTCTCGTTCTTCTGGAATTGCCATGTTTGCAGGCAGAGACCATGCCAGAGGAGCCATTGCTGTCTGCCTCTCTGCCGCTGTGCCTCTGAAGTCTGCCCTTACCCTTCAGGCTTTGTTCTTTTCTTTCCCTTTGTCAAGCCAGCCTTGGATTCTGCATTGAAGCAGGGTGTCTGTAGGGCTTGCTTCTGTAGAAAAAAATACAGAGAAAGAAGATTGGAATATTCACAGGCTGTTAGTTTCCTGTTGGAAAAAAAAGACTGGTTTCCATCTTGTGTTATAAAGTGTGTGTGTGTGTGTGTGTGTGTGTGTGTGTGTGTGTGTGTGTGTGTGTGTGTGTGTGTGTGTGTGTGTGTGTGTGTGTGTGTGTGTGTGTCTGTGTCTGTGTCTGTGTCTGTGTCTGTGTCTATGTCTGTGTGTCTCTGTGTGTCACTGTGTGTCTCTGTGTGTCTGTATCTGTGTGTCTGTGTGTCTGTGTGTTTGTGTGTTTGTGTGTTTATGTGTTTGTGTTTATTTTTTTATTCATTTATTTATCCTTTTATATCGGGGATAATGTAATAAGCACTAATGTCCTTTTTACATCCAGTTCCCGTGTGTATGCATGGGCACACACACACAAACACACACACGTATACACACAAATCGTACTTCAATTACTCTTCTATGAATAAACAAAGCACAACTTTATTATTATTTTCTTTGTTATCATTTATTTTACACAACGTATATAAGCTGTTTACAGTTAGCCTATTGGTATCCCTGAAATAACGATTTTTCTATAAAAAAAACCCCTGCTATCATATTTACTAAAACATGAAATACGAACCCATAAATAATCAAAATGTAACTATGCTACATATAACACGCTAAGCTTGACTGCGCAAGCATTTTGCCCAGAGACCCCTGAGAAGGGAATGGCTGCATTAGATTCTGCCAGAAGCGCATTCAGCACAATCTGTTATTCCTTTAGATCAGCTGCCATGCAGCGGGACAAATACCAGAAATTGCTTTTGCTTTTTCTCGCTGGACATCTCTGTTCTGTTCCGTTCTACAATTTTTGTGCATATTCGCGAAGGAAATCATGTCTTCTTTTTGGATGTATTCCCAGAAGAGAAGCAGAGTTGTAAAACACCAAAGATTATGATTATTAAAAAGAATATTTGATTTATTCATTTCCTCTTTCACATCGAGGATAATGGAATAAGCACTCGTGTGCTTTTTTACGTCCAGTCTCCGTGTGTATGCAGTTTTTGTAAATCTTGTCGTCTGTTCCCTCCGCCACAAAATGGCCTAATATTACGAAAAGTGGAACAGGGTTTAACGTTTGCGCAAGATGTTCTGCGTGCGTTTGCACAAGGGGCCTCGGTTTATAGTATCATTTGAAGGACTTTATATATATATATATATATATATATATATATATATATATATATATATATATATATATATATATATATATATAATATATAATAATATAATATATATAATATAATATATAATATATATATATAATAATACTACATAATATAATAATAATATATATATTATTGCTGAGTCGGTATAACACAATGGTTATTTACTAATGAACAACTATAAATTATGCTAGGGTTAATATGTACAGATCTGT
This sequence comes from Stramonita haemastoma, assembly GCA_030674155.1. Taxonomy (NCBI): domain Eukaryota; kingdom Metazoa; phylum Mollusca; class Gastropoda; order Neogastropoda; family Muricidae; genus Stramonita; species Stramonita haemastoma. Next base: position 78,549,865 of record CM060316.1, on the reverse strand, counting down.
ACGTGTAAGATAGGTGGCTGGCATAGTACTCCAGGAAAACTTTTGCCCAAAAAGGGCTCTGGCAAAAAGTGATTGCTTCAAAATTGTTTTGACTTGTTTTATGTTTTGGTGGGTGTACTTGACCATCCCCAATGGTTTTGATAAAAATTCAGTCGGAGGATAACTTTCAATTTCTTTTTGAAAAGAGTAGGTGCAGTGCAGCTGAGCTGAAACGGTATTTCCCATTTGCATTGCTTTGCAAGCTGTTCTGGTTGTCCACTCTGACTTTTTACACATAATTGAAGCACACACACACACACACACACACATACACCCACACGACACACACACACACACACACATACACACACACACACACACACACACACACACACACACACACACACACACACACAACACACACACACACACACACATGCTTATTCGGTCTGATTTGCTCCTGCTGTTATGTCTTCTTAGCTCACTGTCTCCAAGATTTCTGTTTGTAGGCAAACAAATGCAAAAATACCAAATTCATTTGCTTATCTTGTTTAAATTTTGTTTGCTGTTTACAGTTTGCCCTTCAAGGCACGCGAAGAGAGTGAAGTGAAGCTGTGCATCAGGTGATTAGAAATGAATCGATATCAGTCTGCAACAGCACACCCCCTCTGTTAGGTTTACGATCTGTTTATGAAGAATCTTTCAGCTCAAATGGCATCATTTTCCAGTAGAGACATGTGAGCCACAATCTTTTATTACTTTTGATCACTTGCCATCCAAAACGTCAAACATCGTGGGAAAGTTTTTCAAAGGTTGGACAGCTCTGCCGTTAGAACAGATATGGTAAACGTTTTACTACCTTAGCTTTCATTTTTCTACCCAACAAACATGCATATTTTGCATAAGATCAGTTTGTGTATGAAAGTTGTTCTGCTGACAAACATTTGTGAATCTGCGCCTTAATTAAACGAATAGCTCAGGTGGAATGTTTTCTTTCATATTGTATATAGTAAGCGTTGGGTCAGGATAGCTCAGTGGGCAGAGCACTCACTTTTCCAAGCTAAGGTTAAGCAGCATCGGGGTGTTGCCAAGTGGATGGGTGACCTTTTGAGCGCCTTGGCTTCAGAGCAGTCCCCGAGTCCACCCAGCTATAAATGGCTGCCTGTCCTCTATAGGGTCAGGGAGAGAAGATGGGACCCATCCTCAATATGCGTGCCTCCAGAGATGCCTTGCTCCCCTACGACCACATAGTTTATGGCTTTAGAAAAAGAGGCCATGGACTCATATTAAAGAGTAACTACGAGTGCGGTCGTTCATTCTTTTGTGATGGTCTGTCATCCAACACAACACATATAACGTGTTTTACTATGGCTCGTCAACTTTGCAATTTCATGTAAGGGTAAAGGTAAAGGTGCCCCATAACCTAGGCGGTCGTAGGGGAGCGAGGCTTCAGAGACCACAGCTTCTCTAGGGGCCAGCATATTGAGGGCGGTACCCATCTCCTCTCCCTCGCTGCTTGACCTTCCCTGACCCTAAAGAGGGCAGGTACCCACTTACAGCTGGGTGAACTGGGTGAACTGTACTGAAGCCAAGGCGCGCGAACGATCACCCATCCACTGGTAACCACGCTCGACGCTGCTTAACTTGACTGGGGGGAAGCGAGCTCTCTGACCACTGAGCTATCCAGCCCCACACAATATCATGTATGGAAACAAAAGATGGGATATAGTCTTCTCTATAATTGTGTTTTGTTTGTCGACGACAAAATGTTTTTTGTGTGCAAAAATGTACTTGTTTAGGCATTTGTTCTTCAAACAAGAGAATACATAAATTAATAACTTGAAGTGTAAGAAAATATTTGTACAAGCCAAAACTATGCAAAGCAAATAGTTAAGATTGTATTAAGTGATGCTTATTTCCCATTGAGCATCATCACTTGTCCTGTAGTAAGCTATAGAAAGAGAGGCTCTGGTCTCATGTGATCCAATCCCAACAGAGCTAGTTCTGGCCCATTATTGTAGTGACTTTGCTCTCTTCTTTTCAGCCTGATATACAGCACGGATAGGGATCATTTTTGCTAGGCAGGTCTCGTATGCTTTCTTTCGTGTACATTGATATGAAGAAAAAAAATGCTTCTCCTCAGTAGTTTGGTTTTCATTTATTCTGATGAAAACTAGAATGTCTGCTCTGTAAAGTGGATACGATTTCCAGAATAAGTGCATGGAAATATGGATATGTACAGACGTATTAGTGAAATTGGTGTTTTATCGTTTCTGTCTGCATAAACAAATATCTTTGTCAGTCTTTCAAGCGGTTGAGTTTGTCCATAATGTTGCTGACTATTCCATTCCATTATCACCCAGCTCTGTCATCTGTCTTTCTGTACAATGTATACATACAATATTTGCATAGAGCAATGGTTCCTGCTGAGCCTGTTTCATGTCTGTGATACTCTTGCAGTCATTGCGTATAACATAACAATAACACTGGCGGAAATCAATAAATAAATGAATTGCGCGCAGTGTAGAATTGTTGTGTCAACACAAATTTTAATGTGTTACCTTTCTAAAGGGGAAAGGTATCGCTGTAGTTCCTCGCTGCTTCTAATGTCTGTGTCTTCATACCTCTATAGATTGCTGATTTGCCTTGGAAAGGGATTTCGTACCTAGACCATGGATTTGGGGAACACGCTTTTAAAAATTTATTGCTGCTTGAAAATGTTTTTATCTAAAAGAAAGCATCTGTGTTTCAGATATAAAGTTGGAATGATTAAAAAGCCTAGCCTATTTCTAAGCCTGTTGAACCATGATTCAGGAATGGTGTCTAAGTTTTTTCGTCATAACTGATAAGATCCACTGGAAACCAAAACACTTGTAGAAACGAATGCCCTGCCCACCACTCCCACTGCACTCAGAGGTAGTGCACATGCAGAGTGCGGAAAATAGAGAGAGTGGTTATTGTGCCCACTGGGGAAAGCCCTTATCAACAACCTGTCTTTGAGCTGGCTAGTTTTTAACTTGGGACATAAACTAGAGGTAGATGCGGCACACTGCTACATGAACATTAACGTAAATCAGTCAGATTCATCTTTGAAGAGTACTATCTTCCATGAGTAATGCACCTAACTAGACTTTGTTAGGGAATTTTTTTTAGATAATTAGCATTTTTTTCTATTGATTAACCTGACAAATTGTTCCATTTTATTTGAAAAAAGCCTGTGTGTCTTCTGTGCAAGTTATTTTGAAATATTTAGGAACAAAAAACAAACATAGAGTTCAAGATTAGTTGTTGCAGACAAAACACGTACACAAACAGCTGGGTTTTACAAGCCCGTTCCTGCTTTTGCTTCAAGGCAGGCTCTGTTTTGTGAGTATCACATGGCATGGACAGGAGATATTAAAATGGGAGAAGGATGTCATAGCAATCATTCAGCAGCACTCATAGAACTGAAAGGGGAGAGACTAAATGAGAAGTGTATGCCATAAGAGGGTGGAGGGACCTCTGATCTACAGTATACGAGAGCTACCAATTTAGTATCTGACCTGCTGCTGAGCATAACTTGGTCATGACGAGATACCATGCCAAAAGAAATTGTATGAAAGCCTAAATCAAAATATGTATTAGCTGTTGATGCTTGCTTTCTTGTTCTTCTTCTTCTTCTTCTTCTTCTTCTTCTTCTTCTTCTTCTTCTTCTTCTTCTTCTTCTTCTTCTTCTTCTTCTTCTTCTTCTTCTTCTTCTTCTTCTTCTTCTTCTTCTTCTTCTTCTTCTTCTTCTTCTTTCTTCTTTCCTCTTCCTCTTCCTCTACTTCTTTCTCAAGAAAAAATAGTAAAGTGTGATCGTGGTTACCCATTTGCAAGCACACAGCTAAGTGTGTATAGTACAAACCCTCAAGTATGCATAAACACACACACACAGAGGCATGTGCGCCTGCGCGCATGTAAAAGTTTTCAACAAAGAATAACAAAAAAGGAGACTGACAAAGAGCAGAGGAAAGAAATCCAGACCATTAGAAAGACAGAAATGTAGAAAAACGGACGTGTAGAGAGACGGACATAGATATATACAGATTCACAGCAAAGGCCCTGAAGGCTTTCTCAAGATGGGCAGAAAGCTCGATTACAGACTCCCTACCTACTCCCCTGTCTCCTGAGTCTCCTTATGCATGTGTGTTTATTGCTTCTGCTGCAGATACCAGCACAGCATGCAGATTTTCCCGACCTCTGTGTTGTCTGTTTGTCTGCCAGTCTCTCTGTCTCTTGATGGGAACTACGATAATACGATTGTGCGTATTTGGGCAAGCGTGTGCATGTGTGCACATGCACACGCACACTCAAGCACTGACTAACACACAACACACACATACAAACAAACAAACAAACAAACAAACAAACAACAGACACAACACACAGACACGCAGACACACAGACACAGAACCATCACAACACACAGACACAACACACACACACACACACACCAACACACACACACCACACACACACACACACCACACACACAACACAAAACACACACATGTTCGAGGGGATTTTTCCCTTGGAGTAAACATGGACTCCACTCTCCCCTAAAGTCCTTCGGATGAGACTATAAACCAAGGCCCCGTTACGAACGCGCGCAGAACATCTTGCGCACACGTTAAATCCTGCTCCGCTTTTCATAAGAGTAGGCCATCATGTGTCGATGGGAACGGATGACAAGATTTACAAACTTGTGTACACACGGCGACTAGATGTAAAAAAGCACATGGGTACTTATTCCAGTATCATCGATATACAAGAATAAATCTTTAAAAATAAACAACACACACACACACACACACACACGCCGCGCGCGGCGCACGCACGCACGCACGCATTTACAGGACATTACAACAGACGTGAACAAGGAAAACGTCAATGGATGCAGCTTTTTTTTTATTGCATGATGATCAATGGTGATGAGGATGATGTAATGAAGTGGACACAACGAACTAATATTCTAAATGGTTAACACAAAGTGACTAATTGGTCCACATGACAAGGTGTAAAGAAATGGACCATCCTTAAACATTCTAAAAGTAAGCAGGTAACAGCTTTTCACGTTAAACAAGGATCTTTCTGCACAAACAGTTATAAACTTGTGTGTGTAGGGGGAGAAGGTGTGACACAGAGAAAGGACTACAAACAAAGAAACTATAGTGAAAATCAAAGAGAATATATTTCTGTCGCTCTGTTGCTTCTTCTGCCCTTAACCCTCAGACACAGACAGAGAACGGCACTACACCGCAATAAAGTAAGACATAGACAAAGGGACACACAAACAGAAGAAAAGTGAACAAAAAATACCAACACATTTTCTCTCTTCTCTCATTGCCAAGAAAACTAATTGAACACCACCAGAAAATGGCTGCAAACAATCTCTTCTACCGAGGAAACCTACGGCCTGTGATTATTCCAATCTTCTTTCTCTGTATTTTTCTTCTACAGAAGCAAGCCCTACAGACACACTGCTTCAATGCAGACTCCAAGGCTGGCTCGACAAAGGGAAAGAAAAGAACAAAGAGTGAAGGGTAAGGGCAGACTTCAGAGGCAGAGAGGCAGACAGCACTGGCTCCTCTGGCTTGCCCTCTGCCATGGATACATGGCAATTCCAGAGGAACGAGAGACAGGCAGCGAAAAGTTTAGCCAGAAGTAAAGGTGAAATCAATGTCTACTTTTATCCCCTATGTTGCCCATGAAAGCGTTTACATCGGCCGGATATGTCAAAAGAAAAAAAAGGGGGGCACACAGACAAAGAGACAGAGAGTAGAGAGAAAAAAGAAATGAAGAGAAAGAAATAAAAAGAAATAAAGACAGAAAGATAGCCAGACAGACTGACAGGAAGACAGACAAGACGTGAGAAGAAAGAAAGACAGACAAGAAAGAAAGAAAGAACGAACGAAAGAAGAAGAAAGAAAGAAAACGAGAAAGAAGTAAGAAAATCAGAAAGGAACAAAGAAAAACAGAAAGGAACAAAGAAAAAAAAAGAAAGAAAGAAAAACAAAGGGATAAAAAAAACAAGAAAGATAAAGAAAGAAAACAAAGAAAGAAAAGAAAAACAGAAAGAACAAAGAAAAACAGAAAGGAAAAAGAAAAAAGAAAGAAAGAAAGAAAGAAAGAAACAAAGAAAGAAAAAAGAAGAATGAAAGAAAGAAAGAAAGAAAGAATGAATGAAAGAAAGAAAGAAAGAAAAAAAGAAAGAAAGAAGAAAGAAAGAAAGAAGAAGGAAAGAAGGAAGAAGAAGGAAGAAGGAAGGAAGGAAAGAAAGAAAGAAAAAACAAGAAAGAAGAAAGAAAGAAGAAGAAAAAAAAAAAAAAAAAAAGAAACGAATAAGAAAAAAAAAAGAAAAACTAAAGAAAGAAAAAACAAAGAAACAAAGAAAAAGAAAATACGCGAAAAAGAAGATTGAACACAAAGAAGTGTCTCTGTTATCTTGATCATCATTACCATCTCATCACTCTTGATGAAACCTTTGACGCTGGGGGCAACAGCAAAGTGAGAGGCTGTATGATCAGTGGCTTTCTTTCCCACTCATGGAATTCCACTTTACAGTAGTCTTTAGTGATCGACTTTGACTCTGACTAGGAGCTTCGCTTGCACAGTCCGTTATGTGCTGCAGCCCTGGGAGCTAGTTGGCCTTTGAAGAACATCTCCAACGCTGACTGTCCATGTGCCTCTAGGCCGAGAGAGTAGGGATGCACTATGGGCAAGGCATCTCCACTATAATCAAATTGTGCCCAGTTTCCGAAACAGCAGCTGCCTCCTCTGCTGTTTTGGAGGTCATCGTTGAACACGACGGACAAACAAACACCATCACATCACAAGCTGTACACTTTCTTATACGGTTTGGTATAGTACTCAGTTGTCCTGAGTTGTAAACTGCATTGGTTTCTCGAATATAAAGTAACATGTGCACGAAGAAAGTTAAGAATAATATACCATACACAAACACATTTTACACATACCTATTGGAATTCTGTCTTCACTTTTATCATTTCTCATTGTCTTGAGTATTTTTATGGTTAAGGTAGGCTGGTAAAAGCTATTTACTTTGAATATTGCAGTGCACACATACACATTCTAATAGACATCTCTTTTAAGGGCTACTTTCTAACTTTTTTTTTTACTGTATAAACAAACAAGGGAAGGTAAGCAACAAAAATACGTTGATGATTTTGTGTTATCAAAATTTAACTTTTTTTCTCTTATCTGTGTATCCCTCTGTATGTGTGCCTCTCTAAATTGTCACTGTACTGTCTTTCTGTCTCTCTTGTCTTTCCGTCTATCTGTCTGTCTCTCTATCCCCAACCTCTCTCCCACCCACCCTCTCTTCTCTCTCTCTCTTTCTCTCCTCCCTCCCCCTCTTTCTCTCTCCTCTCTCACTCCTCTCTCTTTCCCTTTCCCTTTCCTCCCTCCCCAATCTCTCTCTCTCTCTCTCTCTTCATTCCCCTCCTCCCCCCCTCCCCCCTTTCTCTCTCTCTCTCTCCTCCTCTCTCTCTCTCTTCTCTCTTCTCTTCCTCCTCTCCCATCTCTCTCTCTCCTCCTCTCTCTCTTCTCTCTCTCTCTCTCTCTCTCTCTCTCCTCTCCTCCTCTCTCTCTCTCTCCTCTCTCTCTCTCTCTCTCTCTCTCTCTCTCTCTCTCTCTCTCCGCTCTCTCCTCTCTCTTTCCTCTGTCGCATGTCTGTCGTCCTCTGTCTTCTGTCTGTCTTCTGTCTCTGTCTCTGTCTCTGTCTGTCTGTCTGTCTGTCTGTCTGTCTGTCTTCTGCTCTGTCTGTCTCTGTCTGTCTGTCTGTCTGTCTGTCTGTCTGTCTCTCTGTCTCTTCTGTCTCTCTGTCTCTCTGTCTCTCTCTGTCTCTCTCTCTCTCTCTCTCTCTCTCTCTCTCTCTCTCTCTCTCCTCTCTCTCTCTCTCTCTCTCTCTCTCTCTCTCTCTCTCTCTCTCTCTCTCTCTCTCTCCTCTCTCTCTCTCTCTCTCTCTCTATCTCAAAACTGAGAGCGTTTTTTATGTGTAACAGCATGTGCGTGAACCGCTCTCTAACTCTCTTTGAAGTATGTAAATCCGTTTCCCTCTTGTTTCAAGAACTTTCACGAAAGTTTAGACATGCAGCTAACTTCTTCAATAGAAATGTATACACCAAAACAAACATTTTACAGCAAGTTCTCAAGTTTGCTGGCTAGTTCGAGA
>CM060316.1:78501671-78531671 GCA_030674155.1 Stramonita haemastoma | reverse complement strand
GTAAATTTCCTCCTTTCTTATGATTTTGTATGCTTGACAGAGACTTTTATTGCGAATGATTTCGATTCTCCAATTTTCAATGATTATATTATCTACACGTCAAAGGCAAAAAAACTGTCTTGGAAAGGACGTTACTCAGGGGGGTTATTGTTCTAATTAAAAAATGTTTTGCCAGTTTTGTGGAACAAATTCAGTTAGAAATTGAAAACACTCTAATAGTTAAAATTGATAAAGAACTCTTTTCTACAAGCAAGGAAATTATGCTTGTTTGTTCGTATATTCCACCAAGTGAATCCCCTTTCTGGAAAAATCAGGAAGGTATGTATGGTATAGAAATCCTAGAACAATGCCTAATAGATTTACATGAGAAGAAAAATGATTTCTATATTCTCTTAAATGGTGACTTAAATGCAAGAACTGCATCAAGAAATTATAGCTTCAATGATGATGATACTGACTTTACAGGTACAACTGTTTCAGATGACAACTTCCCGCGGAAATCTCAAGATAGTGGGGTCAATCTTTTTGGTGAGCAGTTATTAGAACTATGTAATATGTTTGAATGTATTATTTTAAATGGACTCAGTGAACTAAACTTTGATGATAGTTGTACTTATATTGCAGCCTCTGGAACAAGTACAGTGGATTACTTCATTGCATCATATGATTTGCTTTCATCTGTTAATATTGTATCACTTACCGTTGAAAGCTTAACTGAATCTGACCATCTACCAGTTACTTTGGAACTACTTGTTAAGAAAAGGTCAGCAGATGACAACTGGAAGATAGCTGAAGATGAAAGTTTGGTTTATGAGAAAATTGTATGGAACGAAGAATATAAGAGTGAATATATTTCAATGTTGCAAAGTAAAGACATTAAAGACAAACTGACTCTAGCCTCACATACTCTGGATAGAAATGTAGACCATGCCTTAGATATTTTTGTAACATGTCTGAAAACTTCTAGTCAGTGCATGTTAAAGACATTACATACAAACAGGAAGAATAAATCAAAATGGTTTGATCATGAATGTAAAGTAGCAAAAAAGGAAAGTAGGAAAATGCTAAAGTGCTTTAGAAAGTCTAGAACAGATAAAGATAGGCTATTATATATAGAAGCAAGGAAAAGGTATAAACACATACTGAGAGATAAAAGACAGAGATTTAGAAAAGAAACAACAGAAAGTCTGGCAAGAGAAATGAATAACTCTTCTCAGTTTTGGAGCCAATTAAGAAGTATGGGTTGTGGGGGAAAAAAAAGAACTATTAACAATATTTGTATGGAAGAGTGGTGTAACCATTTTAGAAAGCTATTCCAAAATGACAATCAAGAGTTAGAGCAGAGAGCAATTGAAACTGACATATCTGAAGAAAACAATCATGTGTTGAATCAACCCATAGCAGAAGAAGAAGTCATTCAGGCCATTAGGAAACTTAAGAAAGGTAAAGCAAGTGGAATAGATGACATATCTGCAGAAATGTTACAAGCTGGTGGGGAAGATGTATATCTATTTTTGACAAAACTATTCAATAGTATTTTTGATCAAGGTATTTTTCCACAAGAATGGTTAAAAGCCATTATTATCCCAATATATAAAAAAGGGAATCCTGAAATGGTTGATAATTACAGAGGAATATCCTTATTAAGCATTATTTCAAAGTGTTACACAACTATTCTAAACAAAAGACTGTATACATGGCTAGAAGATAATGATTTACTTTCAGATTCTCAAGCAGGATTCCGTAAAAATCACTCAACGGTGGATCATATTTTTACATTGTATGCCACAGTTCAGAAATATTTGAGTAAAAAGGGTAGAAAATTATATGTTGCATTTGTAGATTTTAGAAAAGCTTTCGATTCTGTTCGCCATAATAAACTCTTAGAATGCATAGATGCTCAAGGTGTGAAAGGAAAGTTTTTTGCCTGTTTGAAAGCTATGTATCAATCATTATTGTCATGTATATGCCTAAATCATAAACTTTCGGAAATGTTTGAATGTCCTATTGGTGTACGGCAAGGATGTGTTATGAGCCCGACGTTATTTTCCATTTTTATTGATCAGATAGCACACAGCATTAAAGAAAAGGGCAAACATGGTGCAATGTTATTACCGGAATATGTAGAGCTTTTTATATTGCTGTTTGCTGATGATGTTGCTTTACTTTCAACTACCCCTATGGGCCTCCAAACTCAACTTAATGTGTTGCATGAGTGTTGTAATAACTTGAAGTTAAGTGTTAATTCCGAAAAGACAAAAGTGATAGTATTTAGAAAGGGGGTTATTTAGGTATACATGAAAAATGGTTTTACAATTCTAAGAAATTAGAGGTGGTTAATAATTACTGTTATTTGGGGTTTAACTTTACAACCATGATAAGTGTTAAAAGGGGTACAACACATTTAGCAATGAAGGGAAAGAAAGCAGTTTTTCAATTAAATAAGGTTTTTCAAAAATACAAGGAAATGACCTCTTATGTATTCTTCAAAATTTTTGACACTAAAATTCGGTCAATATTATTATATTCATCCGAAATATGGGATTACAGAGACTGGATCATGTAGAAAAAGTACATTTAATGGCATGTAAACGTTTTTTGGGAGTTCCAGCAAAAGCTCCAAATAAGATGGTTTATGGTGAGCTCGGAAGATATCCCCTGTATGTTCATTCTGTTATTAATTGCTTGAGATATTGGCTAAAACTGTTGCAGATGGACAGAAATAGACTACCCCAAAAGGCGTACAGGATGCTGTTTGAATTAGATAGATCTGGAAAAGATTGTTGGGCTACAAATGTAAGAGAAATTTTATGTGAGACTGGATTTAATATTGTGTGGATGCAGCATAGTGTTGGAGATGTAAAAATGTTTTTGTGTGCATTTAAACAAAGGCTTATTGATTTGTTTGTCCAGGAATGGGATGGAACAATTAGAGACCGTCAAAGGTATGATCTATATAGAACATTTAAATCAACTTTTGAAAGAGAAAAGTATGTGTGTGATATGGAGACATACTGTTTCCGTGTTGCCATCACCCAGTTGAGATTGAATGTGCTTCCACTTAAAAACAACGTAAATCGATACAGTGCAGTAGCACAGAATAGAAATTGTCCATTTTGCACTGACAAAACTGAAAATGAACACCATTTTATTTTTGACTGCTGTCTGTATAAGGATTTAAGGGACAAATTTCTAAAAGAATCGGTAACTGTTCCTCTACATGTGCTTATGGAAGCATCAAATAGAAATCACAGACACAACTTGTCCAGATTTGTCTTCCATGCAGTAAAAAGGAGGCAAAATTCAATTCTTTAAAGTCCTCTGTAGGGAGATGAGAGTGGTTTTTGATTGTATGAATCCATTTGGTGTTTTGAAAAGATGTTAGTTGCTTTGATATTTCTTTGGTTTGCTGCAAAGTGCAGAAAATACTTCAATGACTATGAAGATTATAAATCGATGCCATTTTATTATGTATTTATCATTCCTTCGAACATGTCAATGTATTGTGGCCCAAGGCTAAAGTACATTAAAATATTCGAGTTCGAGTTCGAGTTCGAGTTCTCTCTCTCTCTCTCTCTCTCTCTCTCTTTCTCTCTTATTTCAATCCATTTTTGCTTTTACTAGTTTGATTTGATTATAATTTGATTTATCTAATCATACGACCCTTTTTTAATTCTATTTTTTCAAGGTTTAGGGCAAAAAAACAATTTCTTTTTCCAAACGAACAATCAGAAAGATTCAAGAATATTCCGGTAAAAGAGGGCAATTTTTTCTGCTTTTTCTGTTTTGATTTTGTTTCATTTCACGGTATTGAAAATTAGTTTTTCAATTTTAGCTTTTCCTCCCTTTTGTTTTATTCTTGTTATTTGTTTTTAGAGTTTTGTCTGTGGATTCTAGTTGTTTTTTTAATTGGACCTCCAGGTTTTGAGGAAACAACCTGTGTTTTTAATATAAAAAATAGTAAATAGAAACACAGAAAACAACCCCAAAACAAACCTAGGAATATGCATTGTGTTTTCTGTCACTGTGAGAAGGTACAAGTGGTGTGAAGCAGTGACAACAGCACACACAAACACAAACACACACACATGCATACTCACAAACTCACACACACACTCACTCAAACACTCACACACATACACACACACACACATGCATACACACAAACTCACACACACTCACTCACTCGCACACACACATTAAAAATAAATTTTCTTAAAATGCAGACAAGAAAAACCCAGACCACAAGCCACACGCATAATCAAGAGGATAGCCGGGTGGTAAGAGTGATGTGCTCGTGATCTGTTGACCCGGGTTCCAATCTCGTTCAAGAGGATTTTTCCTCTGGAGTTAACATCAGTGCCGACTCCACTCCTCCAAAAAGTCCTTCGGATGAGACTATAAACCATGGTCCCGTGTGCAAACACACAGAGAACATCTTGCGCACAAGTTAAAACCCGTTCCGCTTTTGGACGAGTCAGTAATTGCGTGCCAGTGGGAACAGATGATAAAATCTACACAACTGCATACACACGGGGACTGTATGTAAAAAAAAAAGCACATAACTGTTTATTCCATGATCTTGAAATATTTTTTTAAAGCAAGCAACAAATCAAATAAAAAAGCAACTAATTAAACAATCAGCAACCGTTCATGAACGCACCTGCAGACTATGAAAGGAGTGGTAACTGTAGGCAATCATTTACTTCAAAGATTAATCATGTAAATAAAAAAATAGGGTTTTGTTTTCAATTTGTTTCTCTTGAATATCACAACCAGTTTGTCAGTCTAGCCATGTCGATAAATAATCTAGATCTACCCTCTTTGCGCACAACAAGACAAACTAAACTAAAATGTTACATTTTGAATTTCCCAGTGCCAAACACACTCTTCAACTGCAGTGTCCGTGTTTGCTGTTCCAGTTGTTTGCCCTGAACTGAAACTTCAACCCATCAGCGTTGTACGCAGTTTCTCTCAGGCTCTTTAATTGTGTTATTTGTTTCAAACTTTCTTTTCCTTGCAGCAGTTCACAGAAAACAAACTTGACAATGATGCTGTTATAGAATGACAAGACTTAGAACTAGAAAGCAAACCGTTCAATTATGTTGTGGTGGATTGACAAACTTAAGAGTGCATTTAGTGCCGTTGTTAACTTCTGAAATTCGTCATTTCGTTTCTAGGTCTAGTGCTCCCAGGCTTACAAATAGTGACATTTTGCGTGTGCCACCGTATTGTGTGTGTGTGTGTGTGTGTGTGTGTGTGTGTGTGTGTGTGTGTGTGTGTGTGTGTGTGTGTGTGTGTGTGTGTGTTTTTAAACCAAACATTCAGATCTCAAAGCTCTTATTTTGAAGAAATAGAAAAAAAAAGCCTTAGAGTGCAAGTCATTTAATTATTTAGTAAATACGTAAATAGTAAAATTGAAATAACAGTAAAAGTAGACTGCTTAGTACGCGACTAACCAAGCCTGCGCAGTACAACTCATTTACTATGGAATCCCATTTGAATGACTCGGTAGTGGGCCGGGAGTAACACACCAATTAGAAAGTGAGAAGCTCACGGGTTCGATCCCCCTTTGAACTTTTAATTTGGTCCTTTAGATCCCAAGTGATGGCCTTCCTGTTAGTCTTCCTCATGATACATGAAACCTAGATTCCGCTTGCCACACTCGTTTTCCACACTTAAAAGAACCCACAACTGCAGGAGAGTGGTCCTAAGCCAAATGATGTAGAAATTACCACTCTTTTAGAAACAATAGCACACGTACGAACAATGCAGAGACTAAAAGGCGGATAGCGCCGCTCTGGCGGTGACATTCTCTCCAAGGGCGAGAACAGCCTGAATTCCATGCAGAGAAATCTGCCGTGACTGATAGTAACATACAATACAATACAATACAATACAAAATACAATACAATACAATACAATACAATACAATACAATACAATACAATACAATACAATACAATGCAATGCAATGCAATGCAATGCAATGCAATGCAATGCAACAATACAATACAATACAATACAATACAATACAATACAATACAATATAATACAATACAATGCAATGCAATGCAATGCAACGCAACGCAACGCAACGCAACGCAACAATACAATACAATACAATACAATACAATACAATACAACACAATACAACACAATACAACACAATACAATACAATACAATACAATACAACACAATACAATGCAACGCAATGAAGTAAAATGGGATGTAATGCAATGCACTACACTGAACTCTACGGACAGGAGATGGGGGGGCGGGATAACCTAACGCTAACGCTCGCAATCTGACGACCCGGGTTCAATTCCCGTTCGAGGGGATTTTTCCACAGGAGTTAACATCAGTGCCATCTCCACTCTCCTCAAAAGTCCTTCGGATGAGACTATAACCGAGACCCCGTTTGAGAACGTCCGCAGAACATCTTACGCACACGTTAAATCCTGTTCCGCTTTTCGTAAGAGTAGGCCATTGTGTGTCGGTGGGAACAGTTGACAAGATTTACAATACCGCATACACACGGGGACTGGATGTAAAAAACACATGAGTGCTTATTTCATTATTCTCGATATAGAAGAATAATGAAATAAATAAACACATCACTACACTACACTACACTACACTACACTACACTACACTACACTACACTACACTACACTACACTACACTACACTACACCACAATGCACTGCACAGCACTGCACTGCACTGCACTGCACTACACTACACTACGCTGCAATACCATGCAATGTCATACAATCCAATATAATGTACTAAAATAGGATGTAATGTAATACAATACAATACAATACAATACAATGCGATGCAATGTAATGCAGTATAATGCAAACAACACCACTCTCTTCTTACAAGAACTGGCATGCGTATCATGCACATCGTTAAAAAAAAAACAGTCAGCTAAACATTGCAGAATACAAAAAGAAATTGTCATACTGCTGAGTCATACCTTTAAACAGTCTTTAGCTGACAGACAGTCAGCCATTCTCTATTTTCAGAGTAAATTCGGAGCAGTTCTGTTAAGCACTGTATGTAGCTAGGGCTGCACCCTTCAACCCTCGATGGGCATCGCTCCAGGCTTGAGGAGACACAGTAACACCAAGTTTGAGTGTAACAAGGTTATGAACAGGCAAGTGGATAATTGTCTCCGGGAACAATTCACTGTCGTTGAAAAAGAACAACACACACAGTCTCTCTCAAACACATACACACACATACACACACATATACACACACATACACGCGCGCGCGCGCACGCACACACACACACACACACACACACACACACCACCACACACACGCACGCACGCACGCACGCACACACACACACTCTTTCGGATCAGACTTTAAACCGAGGCCCCGTGTGCGAACGCATACAGAACATCTTGCGCACACGTTAAATCCTGTTCCGCTTTTCGTAAGAGTAGGCCATTGTGTGCCGGTGGGAACAGATGACATGATTTACAAAACTGCATACACATGGGGATTGGATGGAAAAAAAAGCATATGCGTGCTTATTCCATTGTCCTCGATATAAAAGAATGAACTTTTTTTTTAATCAATAAATAAAAACAGACACACACACACACACAATTTGAGGACCCGGGTTTGATTCCCATAAGAGGGGATTTTTCCCCTGGAGTTCACATCAGTGGTGACTCTACTCTCCCCAAAAGTCCTTCGGATAAGACTTTAAACCCAGGCCCCCTGTGCGTTCGCACGCGAAACATCTTGCACACACGTTAAATCATGTTCCGCTTTTCGTAAGAGTAGGCCATTGTGTACCGGTGGGAACAGATGATAAAATTTACAAAACTGCAACACACGGGGACTGGATGTAGAAAAGTACATGAGTGCTTATTCCATTAACCTCGAAATAAAAGAATAGATTAAAAACAACACACACACACACACACACACACACACACACACACACACACACACACACACACACACACACACACACACACACACACACACACCACACCCGGCATACATACGTGCCTGTATGCTTAACCCTTTGAACATCTTAGATCCACGGACGTGCTTCTAGCCACCTTGCTTTTCATTCAGAGAGAACTGACACCTTTAAAGCCACACATCTACAGTTTTCCGCAATGTACACATTAACCTATGCCTGCCTACCTTACTTCTGCTATAGAGTCTCCGTTTTCTCCAATCAAGCACTGGGATGGACTGTCAATACACTCTGGATTGTGTGAGTGGCATTTCCGTTTCCAAACGCGAGTCCTTGAATGTCATGGTTTATTATGTTTTGGCTTTTCCATGCATTGCACTGTGCACTGCGGTAACAGCCGCTAACTGGTATGTCACACACGCATATATATATATATATATATATATATATATATATAATATATATATATATATATATATATATATATATATATATATATATATGTATATATATATATATAATATATATATACATTATTAATATATATATTGTGTAGTGATATATAATAATAATATGATAATGATAGTAATAGATAGATGATGTGTGATAGATAGATAGATAGATAGATAGATAGATAGATAGATAGATAGATAGATAGATAGATAGATAGATAGATAGATAGATAATAGATAGAATAGATAGATAGATATAGATAGATAGATAGATGATAAGATAGATAGATAGATAGATAGATAGATAATAGATATGTTCGAACATACAGCGCTCGCTGCATTCATGATAGCAGCGCTTCTTTGGAAAACTCAGAACTGGAGAAAATGTTGCTTTTGTTTTGCTTAGCTGTATGTCAGCAAAAAAGACTGATTAAAGGTATGACTCAGCAGTATGACAATTTCTTTTTTTATTCTGCAATGTTTAGCTGACTGTTTTTTGTTTTGTTTTTTTAACGATGTGTTTGCTAGAAAGCTCTGTTTGGTATATATAACGCTTGTCATTATTTTTTGCTACATTATGAAATTGCTGACCCGAGCAAAATTCTAACTTTGTAAAAGTTGTAGAGATGCAAGAGTAGCAAATATTTTCTGTTTGAAATATTGGCTTACTTTGACCCTGATGCGATTATATAGCCATTTTTTTAATAAATGTTTCGTTCAAAACGAGTTGTGTATGTAACTGTGCCAGCTTTGCATCGATGTTGTTGCTGTCATTACCTTAAGCTCTCTCTCCATTTCTGGCTGCCTGCCTGTCTGTCTGTTGTCTGTCTGTCTGTCTGTCTGTCTGTCTGTCTGCATGTGTGAATCTGATGCTCTTACCCCAATACTGTGTTCTTGGCTTATCTTATAATCATAAAATAACGAGGAATAAAGAATGATAAACATTAGCGAACTACGTTCCTATTTGTAACAGCAATCCTTTACTGCTGATTCACAATAATCCTTAAACGTTCAGAATTAAGGAGAAACTCGCAGGGACTGATGAATGGAAGAGTAACGGCAAGCCTGCAAAGCGACAGATTTACATGACGGCGCAATCAAAATTACCTCCCCTTGTTGTTGTTTTTTTACCATATTTAGAATTCATCAGAAATAACCGAAGACTTAAGATCGACCTAAAACTTAGAATTGCGTTGCCAATGAAGTTTGCCAATTACGATCAATTGTCCTCACACATGGAACGGAAACATCAGTTGTTTGATGGATTACATATTTCAGTCAGCATTAGGGCAAGGCCACTGCCAGTAAGGCTGCGACACAACGCTCCATACCATAAAAATGGTAAATTTCTTACACATAGTGATAAAAAGATAAGCATATCTTGATAAGCTAACATAAAGTCAAGCAAAATACATGAATTGGATCCTAATAACAAATAAGCAGATAGATAAAAAAAATAAATAGAAGCATAAAGCAACTATAAAGTATCACGATAAAGGGAATAGTAAAAACATTGAAAGAATTCGGCAAAGATAATAGAAATCACATATTTTGGTAAGCTAAAATAAAACTCAACAAGACAATAAAATATTGGAACACACACACACACACACATGCACGCACGCGTGCGCGCGCGCGCACACACACACCACTTTCCTGCGTAGCTGCTGTACCAAACATGGAATCGTTAAAACAGAAACAGAAGTCCTAGCCGCCCACTTGGCCCCCACAATCAGCTTGTTAGGTAATTGGCCCACTCCATCACCCCTAGGCCCCTCTTCACACTACTTGTACATCCTTACAAAGACACAACTGTCCTTCAATGTCCTTGTTTTTTTGCCGATTTATTCAACAATCTTCACTATGAATTGTTACCCCCCTCAAAACATATAAACTGAAATAATGATGATAAAAACGTGAATAAAATAAAACTAAATAGCATATAACAAAATAATAATTGAAATACTTTCTAGATCGAGTGGAAGAAAAATAACAGTGAAACAGCATTCAAAGTTAATTTTTAAAAAGAAAAAAAGAGCTGCTGAATTTGCAGCACCACAAATCCTCAAGAATGTCTTCATAAAAAGTATTTATTTTTGTAACATTCTTTCTCAAGGAAAATCCGTTTTTGTTTCCTCAACATATAATTCAAAATAAAAAAGGAAACTAAGATTTAATTAAATCAACCAAAAGAAAATTGAACAAAGTCATAAAAATCATAATCACTTGAGACAGAATAGGATGCACGAAACTAAAAATGGAGCTAAACAGCATTAAACAATTATCTGAAAATATATAAAGCTACAAAACAAAACACAAACGAAAGAAAAGATGAAAATATAAAGATAAAGGAGAAAGAGAATGCATAAATGAACTAAGGAAGCAAAGAAATGGGGGAACGGGATAGAACATTACGCTCGAAATCTGACGACCCGGGTTTGATTCCCGTTCGAGGGGATTTTTCCTCTGGAGATCACATCAGTGCTTACTCCACTCTCCCCAAAAGTCCTTCGGATGAGACTATAAACTGAGGCCCCGGTGAAAACACACGCAGAACATCTTACGCACACTGAAATCCTGTTCCGCTTTTCGTAAGAGTAAGCCATTGTGTGTCGGCGGGAACAGATGACAGGATTTACAAAAATGCATACAAACGGGGACTGGATGTTAAAAAGCACATGATTGCATTATCCTCGACATAAAAGAATAAATATAAAAAAGAATTAGAATGAAAAGTGAAAGATAAAGGAAGGACAAGAACGAATTGTAATTTATTGGTGGATTACAGTTAAATTGAAAGTAAACACAAGCAAACCAAAGAAATCATATACAAAATTTGATTAAAAGAATAACACACGTGTAAGAAATAAAAATAATGAACCAGGAAAACGACAATTAGCTCCTTAACAAGAGTAGCATAAACAACAATAATGGCAATGTATTTGTAGTTGTGATAATAAATCATTATACTACTACTACTACTACTACTACTACTACTACTACTACTACTACTACTACTACTACTACTACTACTACTACTACTACTACTACTACTACTACTACTACTACTTGTTACGTTATTGGTTTTGGATGAACAAACTCTTTGTTTTGAAAACACTTCAGTGGACGTAGGACGCTGACTGAAATGCCAAGAGAATGTTCCCAATAGTAACGTAGTTCTTTTATGAAGAACTCTTTGTTTAGAAAACACTCCAGTGGACGTAGAACGCTGACTGAAGTGCCAAGAGTTGCTTCCTATAATTACTCTCGTGAATCACACCCCAAAAGAGCACACGTTGACTCAGGAATCAAGTTGTATTGCCTTTATTCAACTGAATCACTTCAAATCAGATTCATTTCCAGTACAAAAATTCCAAAACAAAAAGAACATTCCTTTCCAAAATCACCATGGATTTACAATCCAAAACTCTGCGACTACACTCATTAAACACAACTTCAATCAGCTAATGACTTTCACAGTCCTCATAGCTCTCCTTCTATTCCTTCAATTTCTCTCCCCTTCTTCAAGAATTCTCTTCATCCGCATTGCATATATGTTTGTTTGTTCATGAAGTTTCCGGAATATTCTACAAGTATTCTAAGAAGTGCTAGAGGTGTCAGGAATAGTCTGCAGTATTCCACGATGTTCTAGAAGTTTGCTTTTATGTTCTAGAAGTTTGCTTTCTAGAATGTTCTAGAAGTTCTCGATGTTCTAGAAGTTTGCTACTGCTATTACTACTGCTGCTGCTGCCTGCTACTCAACTACTACACTACTACTACTACTACTACAAAACTACCTACTACTACTACTACTACTACTACTACTACTCCCTAACTACTACACTACTACTACTAACTACCCTTGCTCGAACACTAGGGTGTTTGGCCGTCGGACCCTCCTCCTCTCTGTTCCTCAACTCCTCCGTCTCACCTTACATCTAACTCTCCTCCCTCTTCTTTCTTCCTCGACTCTCCTCCCTGCCTCTGTGATAACAGCCCCTTGTATATATACAGTCCCAGGCCCCTTCTACTGACCACTGGAACATCCCAGAAACTTAAGGAACTTTACACAAACATCTTAGTCTACAGTAGCATTCTGGAAACTTCTAGAACATCGTGGAATACTGCAGACTATTCCTGACACCTCTAGCACTTCTTAGAATACTTGTAGAATATTCCGGAAACTTCATGAACAAACAAACATATATGCAAGCTGCAAATAATATCTTACAATAAAACTGATATCCCTTGCGTCATATGCAAAGAATGTTATTCATAGCAGTCCTACCAAGATATGTCTTAATAGAAGCTCTGAATCTGTTTGTAACACTACTACTACTACTACTACTAACTACTACTACTACTACTACTACTACTACTACTACTACTATCTACTACACTACTACTACTACACTACTACTACTACTACTCTCTACTACTACTACTACTACTACTACTCTACTACTACTACTGCTATACTACTGCTGCTGCTGCTATCTGCCTGCGCTAACTACTACTACTACTACTACTACTACTACTACTACTACTACTACTACTACTACTACTACTACTACTACTACTACTACTACTACTACTACTACTACTCTACTTCTACTGCTGCTGCTGCTGCTGTCACTGCCACTGCTGCTGCTTTTCTTTTCAAGTGATTCTTGAGTTATGCAATTCATTTTGATGATAGCTTTCTGGTTTGGTCATCACCTCAGTTTGGGCAAAGGATAATACGTAAGACTACAACGACACTAACAGTAACAACCTTAACATTTCTACTACAAACTACAACAGTGAATAACACACAACAACAAATCAACAGACACCATGATCCCAACTATCAGCACAAAAAACTTACAATACGAATGACAACAACAATATTCACAAAATGACGAGAAAAAAAATACAACCTGTGTGCAACCTCTTGATCTAATTTGAAACTGAGTACAAGTAAAAGCTACTGGGGAGGCAGAAGATCAGGAAATCAGGATTAAGTTTTGATTAGCTGTAATACGCAGTTCGATACTTTAAAAAAATAATCTTAATAAACGAAATACCCCAATAAACCAGAATTTATTACAATCTGTTATTCTTTTTCTTCTCGTAATCTCCACTCTGTGATAGGATACCTGTACAGAATAAATATCAGTGATACTATTACGTGCTGTCTGTGTGTTTTACTTGTCTGGCTGTCTCTTTATTGTCTCTGTTTAAAGAGCAACACACACACACACAACACAAAACACACACACACACACACACACACACACACACACACACACACACCACAACATATATATATATATATATATATATATATATATATATATATATATATATATATATATATAATATATATATTGAATGATATGTAATATAATCATATAATATAATATAATCATGCATGTGTGTAAGTGTAGTGTGTGTGTGTGTGTGTGTGTGTGTGTGTGTGTGTGTGTGTGTGTGGTGTGTGTGTGTGTGTGTGTGTGTTGTGTGGTGTGTGTGTGTGTTGTGTGTGTGTGTGTGAAGTCAATTCAATTCAAATCAAATCAACTCTAGTGATCTTTACTGAGGGTAAAAGATTAAGTTTACACAACTTTTTTTTCCTCCTACCCTCACAAAAAGTGTGTGTGTGCACGCGCGTGCGCGCATGTGTGCGCATGCATGCACTAGTTTCCTTACCTGACGTGCAATTATTGGAATAAAATCTACGCCTTTAGGAAACAGAGGCACTGGCATCCACTTGGCCCAACACTCCAGCTGCAGAAATCATTTACAAACTCAATTACGCTTGTTCTCAATGCTTCACACCACTTGTACCTCCTTACAGTGATATTGATTCCATAGCTAGCTAGTCTTGTTTTCTTATCTTTCTCTACTTATTTGCCTTTCTTTCGTGAACTCTGTTTCTTTCCCTCACAACAATAAGGTCGACAATTTTTTTTTAAAAACCAATGAAAACAAAGAGAACACAAATAGAAAAAGCGGAAAATTAAAGATAACGAAGTTGTTACATAAAAACCATTTTCAACTAAAACAAAATGAAATAAAAACAAATGAACGTATAATTGCAGATAATTTCTAGCAACAGAAATGTCCATTCACATTGTTTTCTATTTCTCAGTTTTTCTTTCCCCAAGAAATCTGGTTTCTTTCCTGATGTTAAAATAGAAATAAAAAATATTGTTAGAGTTAAATAACTCAAAATATGTCTATACAAAATAAAAAAACCTCAGCAAAATTAAAGAAGATAGAGTAAGCTGGGCGGAAATAGAAACGAGAACACCATGAATAAGTAATAGAGTTATAATAAAAGTATGCGAAAATATAAAATTTATAAACACTGGGGAAAGAAAACGACCAATGGGGAAAACGACAGGAAGAAATCATTAAACAACAAAACAAAACAACCCAACAACGGAAAAAAACGAATATCGACAAGAAAAATAGCACCAATCTCACGGTAAAACTATTTTGATTAGAATTGAAACCTATTCTTTGTGTTTTTTCTCTCTCTCTCTTCCCTCCAAAAAAGACTATAAAATCATAACAGGCATGTGCACTTCTGGGTTTTTTTTTTATTCTCTTGCAAAATTTTTGTTTTTGCGCCAAGAAATGACATAGAAATATATTTTAGAGCGTGTAACTACTTGTGCATTGTGTGAATCTGTCCATCTTTGTGTCTGTGATCTCTGGGTATCATACATATTATAAATATACTTAAATATATGTACTATAAATATCTTAAATATAGTGTAATTATTGCTGTCTTATGTACTTAAATCATTCACACACTCACACAACCCATACCCAGTTTTAACGAGAAAAACTACTACTATATCAATGTAACAGAGTTTCAATATAACTAGAAATGAAAACTTTTCTAAGCGAAAAGAAAAAAGCCTATATCATATTGGATCAGATTTGGGAATTGCGATCGTTAGCAATGCTGATAATTGGATTGTCTGCAGAAATGTAAAGAATCTCTCGAACAAAATGAATCATTAATTTTCTCTTATCACTGAAAAAATAGACAGTATAGAAATGTAAGACTTTTAAAGGCAAAAGGAGTGATTCGACAAGACAATTTATGTCACTTTCTCTTCTCTGTCTCTTATCGTGTCTGTATTTTTGCTTATGGATGTCTATCATGTCTGTTTCTGTCCTCCCACCTCTCCTTCCTCACTCTCTCCCTCCCTCCCCCCCCCCTTTCTCTCCTTTTGAAGAAATCAACCTTGCTAGAAGTGGATTATACTTAGTTAAATATTCTTCCCCTACACCAAAGACTAAAATATAACAAAAGCATCATGATGTTCAAGATAATGGCAGGAGCTACCCCCACATCCTTAAAAGATAAGTTCGCTATGAATCATTTCAGAAATTCTGAAAAGCCAAGTGTCCCCATCCCAGGAATAGATTTGTTCAAATCTATTTTACTGTACTCAGGCCCTATGCTGTGGAATTCTCTTCCGGAATCAGCTCCAATCATTCACCTTTACCTTCACCTATCCCGTAGTCCCGTGGACCGTGGAGGTACAACTGATGATTTTGAAACCAGCTTCCTCCACTCCCCACGGTCCTCTGCCCTCCGTAGTAGGTCGTTCAATCAAGGCCTGTCCACTCTCTGATGTTGTCTTTCCTTCTCTCTGCCTCTTAGTCTCCCTCCCCTTGCTATTCCCTGTAAGACTGTCTTGGCCAGTCCAGATGATCGTGTGACGTGCCTGTACCACATTAGCTGCATTTTTTCACTATAGTTAGGAGCTCTTCATATGGACCAATGGCATTCTTTATTCTAGATTACACTTCTTTATCGGTGATGTGATCTCTGTATGAAATGCCAAGGTGTTTGGGGAAGCATCTCATCTCCATTGCCTGTATCTTTCTTTCAATGTCTACTGTTATGGTCCATGTTTCGCAAACGTACAAAAATATGGACATAATCAGGGAATGCATCAGTCTGATCTTGAAGCTCTTGTCATTCCAGAGGACTTTACGTTTGGCCGTTGTAGCTGTGGTCAGGGCTATCCTGGACTATCCAATCATTAACAACCTTCATAAATCACCTTCTAATCACTCGATGCATCAGAAGTAACGAACCACACCTCATCCTGTTGGAAACTCTCTCTCCCTGTGTCTCTGTCTCTGTCTGTCTGTCTGTCTGTCTGTCTGTCTGTCTCTCGTCTGTCTCTTCTCTCTCTCTCTCTTCTCTCTCTCCTCTCTCTCTCTCTCTCTCTCTCTCTCTCTCTCCTCTCTCTCTCTTCTCTCTCTCTCTCTCTCTCTCTCTCTCCTCTCTCTCTCTCTCTCTCTCTCTCTCTCTCTCTCTCTCCTCTCTCTCTCTCCTCTCTTCAACATCAGTGCTGACTCCATCTCCCCAAAAGTCCTTCGGATGGGACTTTAAACCGAGGCCCCCATGTGCGAACGCACGCAGAGCATCTTGCGCATACGTCAAATCCTGTTCCGCTTTTCGTAAGAGTAGGCCATCGTGTGCCGGTGGGAACAGATGACATTTACAAAACTGCATACACACGGGGGCTGAACGTAAAAAAGCACAAGAATGCTTATTCCATTATCCTCGATATAAAAGAATAAATCAAATCAATATCTCTATCTCTCTCTTCTCCTCCTCCCCTCCTCTCTCTCTCTCCTCTCTCCTCTCTCTCCTCTCTCTCTCTCCTCTCTCTCTCTCTCTCCTCTTCTCTCTCTCTCTCTCTCTCTCCTCTCTCTCTCTCCTCTCTCTCTCTCTCTCTCTCTCTCTCTCTCTCTCTCTCTCTCTCTCTCTCTCTCTCTCTCTCTCTTCTCTCTCTCTCTCTCTCTCTCTCTCTCAAAAGCCTACCTTTAAGCTGTGATGTTTACCTTTGTATTGATAATTGTTTATTCATATTTTATACTCTCTTTAAAAGAGCAAAAAACAATCCCTTGAAATCGGAGTACTGCTGCTTGTATGGCGAGGTACCTGAAAAAAGGTCCAACATCGACCTTCTCTCCACTATGTGCTTACAGTATCACAGTGATTACTAGGTGGGATGAGTGAGCATGTACGCATGAAAATTGTGGAAACCCTTAAATCTGGGAAACGCGCAACCAAACAACAACAATAACAATTGCAACTAGATACATTCATTACAGAACAGATATCGACCCGAACAGGGATCAAACAAATATTCATCTGGTTAAATATTTAAAACCCTATTACCATGTTTCCCACTACTTCTAACCACTTGTAAACCCTTACAGCTACACACCACTCACCCAATGTTCTTTTTCTTTTTTATCTTCGATGCATTTCTTTTTTACGAGAAAATTGCTCCCCTTAGCAAACATTGAAATTGAGATGACACAAAAAAGAGGAAAATAGGGGGAAAAAATACAGCAAAAAATCAAACTCAACAAAACAATCTGAATTATAAAAATGTAAACAATGTAGTAAGATATAAAATATTAATAATAAAAAAGAGACAACAGAAAAAATACAGCAGAAAAAAGAAAAAAAACAGGAGATAAAAATATTGAAAAAAAATATATGAAGGAAATAAGTTTAGACGTCATTTTCAAAACTAAACAAGATTGAAAACAAAAAAAGAAAATATAAAATCTAAGAGGAAAGTATAGAAATATAAAATCAGACAGATAAAGTAGAAAAGGCAATGTGCTTAGAGAATGGCGGAAAATTATAAAAGGTGTGAAAAGAAGCTTATGTTCTAGTCTCCTATCCGATTTCTTTAGCACTGAGCTAAAAAGAAGAGAAACTGTAAAAGAGGAATAGTAAGGAATAGAGAGAGGAGGAGGATTCCCAGAGAAGGATGAGTTTAGCAATGAAGTGGAGTTCCATTTTGTCCCTATGAAGAAGCATAATTACAAACATATCAGTGGATTTTTTTTTTGTCTTATCCTTTTTTTCTTCTTCTGGAAAACGCTATCATGTGAGAAGAGACGCCATAGTTCTATAACACATTCTGACATGCTCTCTCTGCTTCTCTGTCTCTGTCTTTGTCTCTCTGTCTCTGTCTGTCTGTTTATTTAGTTATTTTTATTCATTTATTTATTCTGTATATCGAGGATAATGGAATAAGCACTCATAGGCTTTTTTACTTCCAGTCCCCGTGTGTATGCAGTTTTGTCAATCTTGTCATCTGTTTCCACAGGCACACGATGGCCTACTCTTACCAAAAGTGGAACAGGATTTAACGTGGGCGTAAGATGATCTGCGTGCGTTTGACCATTGGGCCTCGGCTTAGAGTTTCATCCGAAAGACTTTTGGGGGAGAGTGAAGTCAGCACTGATGTTAACTCCAGGAGAAAAATCCCCTCGAACGGGAATCACACTCTGTCTGTCTGTCTGTCTGTCTGTCTGTCTGTCTGTCTGTCTGTCTGTCTGCCTGCCTGCCTGTCTGTCCGTCTGTCTGTCTGTCTGTCTGTCTCTGTCTCTCTGTCTCTCTGTCTCTCTGTCTCTGTCTCTCTGTCTCTGTCTCTGTGTCTCTGTGTCTGTGTCTGTGTCTCTGTCTCTGTCTCTGTCTCTGTCTCTGTCTCTGTCTCTCTCCTCTCTCTCTTCTCTCTCTTCTCTCTCTCTCTCTCTCTCTCTCTCTCTCTTCTCTCTCTCTCATCTTCTCTCTCTCTCTCTCTCATCCGATGTCAGTCTGTGTGTTTACGCATTTGCTGAGATTTCTTTTGCTAATGCCATATCTATCTATCTATCTATCTATCTATCTATCTATCTATCTATCTATCTATCTATCTATCTATCTATCTATCTATCTATCTATCTATCTATCTGTCTGTCTGTCTGTCTGTCTGTCTGTCTGTCTATCTATCTATCTATCTATCTATCTATCTATCTATCTATCTATCTATCTATCTATCTATCTATCATATTGTTTTTCTTCTTGTTCATCTTCTTATTTTTTCTTCTTTGCATTGTTCTACTTCTTCTTCTTTGCATTCATCTTCTTTTTTTTATCATAAGTGAATCTTTAATTAATTAAATTTAAAAAAAACGTTAACGTTTTTTTTTCCTTATCAGCTTTGCAGATAAGACAGCACCTAAATCTTTTTTTATGAGTTTCGACGCAGGAAATCATTTACTTATGCATGTTAACCATGCCGTTATCTCTGTCAGGATGTGATGGAAATTGAAATAAAACAGCCTGTTTATGATAAATTGGAACCTCTACAAGGGCACTGGGGCACCAGGGCACCAGGCCACCTGACCACCATGGCAGCAGGCTACCCCTAATATTATTATTGTCTCTGTGCTGGTCAAGCATTTAAATGGATATCTT
This sequence comes from Stramonita haemastoma, assembly GCA_030674155.1. NCBI lineage: Eukaryota > Metazoa > Mollusca > Gastropoda > Neogastropoda > Muricidae > Stramonita > Stramonita haemastoma. The sequence goes on along the minus strand of CM060316.1, from coordinate 78,511,982 downwards.
CCCAGATAGGGTGAAAGTGTAATGGTGATATGGTGAAACATGAATTAGTTATACTCTGCAGTTGATAATCCTTGATAGGGGACTATAAAAGGAAACGTTAAACGGTGATTTTTTTTCTAGTACACATGTTATCATTCTGGATGTGCTTTTTAACTGTCTTCTTACTTTCGTAAAAAAATAAGGAAGACAGACTTAAGGATAAAATAGTATTACATTTTGATGGACTTTTGATAATATCTGTAGTCCAGAGGAGATCCACAAGTCCTCAATGTCCCCACAAGCACAGATACAGACAGCCACCCTATCCTCCGAGAAGAAGTGGAAACAGAAGTCAGATCGCTGAAAAAGGGGAAGTCAGAAGGGGCTGACAACATTCCAGCTGAGCTGGTTCAAACTGGAGGGGAAGCCATGATCAACGTCTTATCAAAAATCTGCAACAAGATCTGGCAGACAGGAAAATGACCAACACCATGCACACAGTCACTTATCATCACCCTCCCCAAGAAAGAAACTATCCAGCAGTGCAAGAATTACCACACAATCAGCCCCATATGCCACCCAAGCAAGGTCATGTTGAAGATTATACTGAACAGACTAAAGCCACAAGTAGAGACCATCATTGCTGAGGAACAAGCAGGTTTCAGAGAAGAGCGTAGCACTACTGAACAGATATTAAACCCAAGAATACTCTGTGAGCGAAACCTTTAACACCAATAACACCTTTAACACCTCTACCACGTATTTATTGATTTTAAGAAGGCCTTCGACAGGGTGTGGCATGCAGCTGTATGGGCAACCATGAATTTGTACAGCATCAATACAAACCTGCTCAGAGTCATCAAAGAGCTGTACAACAAGGCCACCAGTGCAGTGTACTACAACAGCAACATTGGACAGTGGTTTCGAACAACAGTTGGAGTAAGGCAGGGCTGTCTACTCTCACCGACTTTTTTCAACATCTTCCTTGAGAGAATCATGGCTGATGCACTGAACACCATAAAGGATCAGTCAGCATTGGTGGCAGAACGATCACGAACCTCCGCTTTGCAGATGACATCGACGGACTAGCAGAATCAGAGCAAGAGCTTGCCAGCCTAAAAGAACACCTGAACAATGCCTCTAAAACATACGGCATGCAAATTAGTGCAGAAAAGACCAAACTGATAACTAATAACGCCAAGGGTATCAGCACTGATATCAGGGTCAATGACCAGAAACTGGAAACGGTTCAAAGCTTCAAGTACTTGGGAGCCGTTGAATCAGACGAGGGGTCCAAGCCAGAGGTAGTATGCAGGATTGCACAGACATTAACAGCACTGTCAAAACTGAACACCATCTGGAAGGATAAAAATATCTCACTCAACTCCAGAATCAGACTAATGCGCTCCCTTGTCATATCTGTATTCCTGTATGCCTGTGAATCATGGACCCTGACTGCTGATTTGGAGAGAAGAGTACAGGCAGTACAGATTAGATGCTCCCAGAGACTCCTTGGCATCTCCTACAGAGACCACATAAGCAATGAAAAGGTGCGTAAAATAATCCAGAAAACCATTGGTCCCTACGAAAATCTTCTATCAATCGTAAAGAAGCGTAAACTTAAATGGTACAGGCATGTCACAAGATCGAAAGGACTTGCAAAAACAGTACTGCAAGGCACTGTCCAAGAAGGGAGAAATAGAGGCTGACCAAGGAAGAGATGGCAGGACAACATCAACGAATGGACAGGCCTAGAACTCAACCAAATTTCAAGAAAGGCAGAACAGAGAGAGGAATGGAGGGAACTGGTTGTCAAGTCCTCAGGGGTGCCCCCCACAGTCACCAGACATAAGGGATAGATAGATAGAGATAAATAGATCTGAAATGCAGAATACAGATCAATCTGGAGCTAACTGTTGACCAATACTTCCTTTGTGTCTTTCCAACGACCGTCCAAATCAAGAGACTGATGATGATGATGATGATGATGATGATGATGATGATGATGATGATGATGATGATGATGATGATGATGATGATGATGATGATGAGACGACGACGACGACGACGACGACGACGACGGTGACGGTGATGGTGATAATATAGTGATGGTGGTGGTAATCATGATCATGGTGTGCTGCTGCTGCTGCTGCTGCTGTGCTGCTGCTGCTGCTGCTGCTGCTGCTGCGCTGCTGCTGATCATGATGGTGATGGTGATGGTGATGGTGATGGTGATGTCGACGATGATTGTGATTATGATGAGGAGGAGGATGAACATTGCTTTGCCACAGTCACTCTTTCATAGCTCTCTGGCGTGCCATGAAATGATGTGTGTCCAATCTCATGGGGAAGGTCTGTCTACAATAGTCATGGGAGACCTGCTGTGTTAAAAAGCCATGACAGTGATTTCAGAACGATTTTGTCTGCGAAAGTTGCGACGGACGCCTGGCCAAATACAGTTTGTCACAACAGCCGCCGTGGCACAATTGTTATGGCTTTGGGTTAAGGTTTGGAAGGCCGTGGGTTCAGGTCATAAGGAACTTTTGGACTCTGTCCGGCCGGCTCTTACCCAGAATGAGTTTGCTATACGCTTATCGGAAAACTGACACCACACAGTCGTTTCCCCCCCTTTTTTCTGGACTTGAAATACAGTGTAGCATAATTATTTGGAAACTCCCTAACACAGTAGCCTCTCCCAAAGCCAACCTAAAAGTAGGTTAGAAACTACAATATTCCCCCTGTACAGATATTCTCAGGACACATTAAATTTTGCATTCTAAACGAATATTATTTTACATGTTACATAAGCACTGAAGCACTTCCCTATCAGACTGACGCATGAAAAAAACAAGTATATCATTCTGATTAAGTTACTGTTCCCCTACCACGCCTTCATAGTTCCCTGTTGTAGCATGAATCTGTGGGTATAGCCAGTCTCCAGAGGAAGGCTTGTCTACATGGGCCATGTGGGGTGTATTAGGTTAATGAGCCACGACTGCCATTTATGGTCAAGTTTGTGATGTTGAAAAGATGCACTCCCTTAAAAAAAACTTCTTACACAACACAAACTGTTGATGATAATGTTGGTGGTCGTGGTGGTGTTGAAGGAGAAGAAGGAGGTGCACGAGAATGAGGAGGACGACGACGACGTAAACGATTGATAATAAAGAAGAAAACAACGATAGTGATGATGTCGATGACGACGACGACGACGAAAATGATTATCTTTGATACAACAACAATGATAACAAAGTGACCACAATTGAGCCGGAAATGGGTGTGGTGTGTGTGTGTTGGTGTTGTGTGTGTGTGTGTGTGTGGTGTGTGGGGTGTGTGGTGTGGTGTGTTTGTGTTGTGTGTGTGTGTGTGTGTGTTGTATGTGCGTGTTGTGTGTGAATGTGTGTGTGTTTTGTGTATGTTGTGTTGTGTTTGTGTGTGTGTATGTATGTGTGTGCGCGGCACGTGTGTGTGTGTTGCGTGCCTGTGTGCGACATGCATGCATAGTGCGTGCATGTGTTGAATGCATGCATGCTGTGTGACATAGCGTCGTGTACAAGTGTATTGTGTGTTGGGATATAAGATTCTAGTGGTAACATTTGGTTACAGTGGTCACAAGCGACCTACGTGGTAGTGAAGAGATTTGACTGCAAGGGATGTGAATGATCATATAATTGCATGTGTCGAGATGATGATGGTTGTGACTGGTGTGTGCGTGTGTGTGTATGTTGTGTGTTGGTGTTAGTCGTCTGTGGTTTGTGTTGTGGTGAGTGTGGTGTGATGGTTTGTGAGAATGTTGTTATGTAGTTTTTGATGTTTGCCCTGTGTGTGTGGTGTGTGTGTGTGTGTTGTGTGTGTGTTGGTGTGTGGTGTGTGTGTGTGTGTGTTGTGTGTGGTGTGTGTTGTGTGTGTGTGTGTGTGTGTTGTGTGTGTGTGTGTGTGTGTGTGTGTGTGTGTGGTTTTGTGTGTGCTGTGTGTGTGTGTGTGTGTGTGTGTGCGTGTGTGTGTGTGTGTGTGTGTGTGTGCTGTTCTATCTCCGCGTCTCTGTTTATCTACTGATCGGTGTTTTTTCTAAGACTTACTGAAATTTTCACGTATCTGTAAAATATACATCTTTCGAATTAAGTCACGTTAGTCTACTTATACCACAAACACATTAATTCTCTTCATTTAAAATCGATATCAAAACAAGTAGCAGTACCCAATAAACAACATTGGCTACAACAACTACGGCTCAATAAGAATGGAATCTCACTAATGGTAGAGCCAGACAGAGGAAGCTTGAATTACACACGTTTTGAATGGAGGTGGCGGTGACTTATCTCTAGTGCTTGGCTGACATGACTTGCAAGTTCAATCTGTCCCACTAAATCGTCACAGGCATACAAACGAAGGAAGTGTTAAACAGAACTCAATGAGATCCAAGCCAGGATCATTGTTGTCTTAGTTGTTGGTGATGTTGTTATTCTTGCGGTATGCCGCTGTAAACACTCAAGTTGTTAGTTTGTTGTCGTTGCCTGTTGTCGCTGCTGTTAATATTTTTTTTTTGCTGTTGTTAATATTACAGCTTCTTTATTTTGTTGTGCAACCTCATTTTTCGTGACGTCCATATCCTGTTTGTTCCCTGCTGCTTAGTTCGACCTCTCCACCTAACACATAACCAGGTTCCTTATGTTACATCCCCAGGGTCCGTAGGGAGCCAGTCAATGTCAGGTCAGACTTCCGTGATGCATCCAACCATAGGGGCCCTGCCCTGCATTGCTGCTCGGGAACGTTGGTGATGTCCATTAGCGCCTGTACTGAGTCAACATGAGCAGCACTCCACCTACTTATCTCTCTTATTTACTGGTCAGCTGCAAGGCATACTGAGTGAGACGTGCCCGTGGGTTGGTGTCTACATCCTTCTCCAAAAACATTCTTCTTGAACCTCCAGCCCCGAAGGCTTTACACAAACTCTCCATAGACATTTATGGAAAAAGAACTCGAAGTCACCATGAGACCAGTGCAGCCAGGGCAAGTTATGTGGTAATATTAAGGATGATGTAATGATGCCACTATGGCAGTGGTCGTGCTTTGGGATTCTTTGGCACGGCTGAACTCCACACTTCCTGTTATGTCCAAGCGTCAAGCGGGCTTCAGAGATACAGACAGCTGATTTACTGATGCAATTTGGAGAGTGTTGCTCAAAGCACCTGAACAGCACTCTCAAATTTGCACCAGGGAAGTAGATGGACTCGACTGTGCACTCTCAGACTGTCCTATGAACCCGTAGCAAACTCACTTTGGGTAGCAGCCGGCCTGAATGTGAAAAGTCCCGATGACTTTTGATGGATTCGAACCTGTGACCTTCCAGTTCGCAACCCATTGCTTAAACCACCAGTTTGTGGTGGCTGGAATGTTGCAGCTTCTATTATTTTCGCTAATTTAACTGCTGCTTTCGATGTTGCTGCTGCTGCTGGTGCTGTTGCTGCTGCTGTCACTGTTTGTATTTGCAATATCATGGAATGGTTACACAGGTAGGGCAGCTAACAAAGCTGAATAACAATAATCTAAATATTGTATGTCAATCCTGTGCATACAATACATTCCATTATGAACTTTGCAACGATACAATTATGATGTATATTGATAAATAATCGAATGGAGAAAGGAATAAAGGAAGGAAGGCATTGAAAAGGGGGTCTTACATGCACAGGTTCCTTAAAGAAACCATCAGTAAAACAAATATTTTTGTGACAAAAAAAGGTTTGTGTCTGCAATACGTATATGCGTACAAATACATCCCAAAAATTTGGCTTAGATACAAAATTCTGCAATGTAAAGAGGTTAGGCTTTAAACATCACGGTTAGCAACGGATTCAGGGAATCGACTAGACCTTAATTTGCAATTTTTTGTGTGTGCCAGACAAACATTGACTGGTAGTGGTGGAGGTGGTGGTGTGTGTGTGGGGTGGGTGGACTAGACGTTGGATAAACACTAGAACAATAGTACATGTTTAATGGGTCTTTAAAATCTGACAAGCCTCCTCACAAACTATTCCTATAAGGTGCCATAAGTTGACTGGTTGGTTGGTTAGCTGGTTGGTTGGTAGGCTGGGTGGTTGGCTGATCGGTTGGCCAGTAGTCTGGTGGGTGGATGAATTGTTTGGCTGGCTAGAAATTGATCAGTTTTTTGGTTGATTTGTTGATTGATCACTTCATTCATTCATTCATTCATTTATTCTTTCGTTCATTCATTCGTTATGGGTTTTTTTTGTTTTCTCGTTTCTTGTGAGGATCTATAAATTGTAGCAGAGGAGTAAAACAGGGAAATGTATGTAGTCCTGTCCTGTTCACGCTATTTATAAATGAACTAGCTGTACAATTAATTGAAAAAGGAAGACCTGGTGGTCGATTCACAATTGATCCTACTGAACTGTTTATTTTCTTACTGGCTGATGATATTGTTTTGTTTTATGAGACAGTTATGGGCTTGCAAACTCAGCCCCAAAACTTAAAGATTGCATCTAGTGAAGTGGAACTGAAAGTCAGTTGAACAAGAGCAATATCGTAGTATTTAAAAAGAGAGGTCCCCTAACAGCGAGAGAAAAAATGACGATGTTCCAATGCCTATTGTAAATGCTTGCAAATATCTAGGTATAATATTTTCTGCTGGATTAAGTTTTGCAGCTGCTTGTAGGGTCCTAACTAGTAAAGCAAAGAATGCCCTATTTCAGATTATGAAGAAACTGTGTTAAACAATAACTCTCTACAACTGTTTGTTAAAATATTTGATACGCAAGTACAGCCTATAATGCAGTATATTTCTGAATTGTGGGGCTTAGATGTAAAAGCTGCTGAGCACTGTGAGTCTGTTCATTTGTTTGGACTGAAAAAGGCTTTAGGGGTTAGAAGGAAAACGCCAAATGATTTAGTATATAGAGAAAAAGACACCCTATTTTCATGAATTATGCCGTTAGGTGCACACAGCACTCGTTTAAATAATTAAAGATGAATAATGATAGGCTACCACGAAAGGCATACAGCATATTGCTTGATTTAGAGGCAAAGGGTAAAGTTAATTAGGTATCTAATATACGAATATGTTTATCTGAACGGGACTTGGATATGCATGGCTATACCAGGGGGTAGGACAAGGAAATGCATTTATTAAAACTCTTCGTCAGAGAATGGTAGATTGTAGATGGCAAAAGTGGGAAAACCAAATCAACTCTAGCGATATATTTGATATATACAGGGTTTATGGTTCAACACTTGTAGTAAAGAAATACATCTCAGTAAACATGGATGAACACTTGAGATTAGTTCTCATCTAGATTTCGATGTGGCATATTGGGCATTACTGCACATGCTCTCCACTGTAGAAGACTATCTGCTACCGATATGGCATGCCCACTATGTAAAGAATCAACTGAAGACGAAGTCCATTTTGCTTTGAAGTGTCCTGCTCTCACTACGCTGCGTGTAAAATTCATTCCTGAGAAATTCTATGCCCGACCTAGTTTATTCCATTTACATTTGCTGATGGCATCAGTCCATGATAAAACTATTCAAAATATAGCTATCTTTTTATATAAGGCTTTTTAGTTACGAGAAAAACCTTAGTCCGAGGTTATCCTGTGTTTGATATTGATGTATTGTTTGCTGTTTTTATTTGGTTTAAATATATGTACTGCCGTTTTTCTGCCCCCTTCTTATGGGGCTGTGGCCTTACATGAATAAACCATCTGGACTCTCTTCTCTCTCTCTCTCTCCTCTCTCTCTCTCTCTCTCCTCTCTCTCTCTCTCTCTCTCTCTCTCTCTATTCAAATGATTACCAATGTATCTAGAGGGGATTATGCATTTGTTGAATACCTATTTCCTTTTCTTTTTAAATCATAGGTTGAATTTTTGCTGTTGGTGATTGTGTTTTTTTGGTTTTATTTTGTTGGGCGTTTTTTTTTGTTTTTTTTTGTTTTTGTTTGTTTTTTTTGGGAGGCGCTGCTATTCCCTAATCAGGATAAGGGCCAGACGAAAAAGTCCATGCTTACACTGTTACCCTTGGAACATGAATATTATTCATTCATTCTCTGTCTGTCTGTCTGTCTGTCTGTCTGTCTGTCTGTCTGTCTGTCTGTTATGTTTCGTCTTCATCGCTACATTCTTCTTCTTCTTCTTCTTCTTCTTCTTCTTCTTCTTCTTCTTCTTCTTCTTTTCTTCTTCTTCTTCTCTTCTTCTTTTTCTTCTTCTTTTTGTTTTCTTCTCTTCTTCTTCTTCTTCTTCTTCTTCTTTCTTCTTCTTCTTCTTCTTCTTCATCCTCTCTTTCTTTCACCATCATCATCATCTTATCTTCTTCTTCTCTGTGTGTTTTTTTTTCATGTGTTGCGTAGTAATTATTTTGCTTTTTTCTGGTTTTTTTTTACATGCTCTTTTTTCGGATGTATTTATGCTTGGAGGTCCTTTGTTATTTTCTTTTCCTTCATGTTGTTTGTTCATGTTTTGTTGCTTTGTGTGTAGAAAGGGGATGCTTTTTTTCCTTGTTTGATTTGTTCTGTAGATGTTTTTTTTCAGAATTTTGCTTTTCCTTCTGTTTTAGTTTTGGATTTCCCTTACTCTTATCATACAACAAAAAAGCAGCTGCGTCATTGTCTTATACATGGAGTTGCGTGGAAGCAGCTGCACCTGGAAATTTCTATTTTGTTTTTTTATCATTTTCTTTTCTTTTGTTAATGTGGTATGTTAGCTGCTTAATTGTCTGGTGGTTGCGTGCATGTGTGTGTGTGTGTGGTGGTGTGTGTGTGTGTGTGTGTTGTGTGTGTGTGTGTGTGTGTGTGTGTGTGTATTTTATTTATTTATTCTTATATCGAGGATAATGGAATAAGCACTCTTGTACTTTTTTACATCCAGTCCCCGTGTGTATGCAGTTTTTGTAAATGTCATCTGCTCCCACCGGCACACAATGGCCTACTCTTACGAAAAGCGGAACAGGATTTAACGTGTGCGCAAGATACGTGCGCGCGCACGCGCGCGCGCGCGCGTGGTGTGTGTGTTGTGAGATAAGTTGATGGGGACTTGGTTGGTTGGTGGTTTGGTGTAAGGTAGCTGACTCTTACAAACGCATATGTGAACTTGAATTCTGATCACATCATCAGCTTAGTATGCACCTGTGAAGCATGTTTAAAACCCACGTATCTCCTCTGGTCACAGTGCTTTGACACAGGCGTTGTGAAAGGGTAGCGTACTACTCCCTTTGTCTTGATTGCTCTTGGATTTATTGACAGTGACTAGTGGTGTAGCTGTCACCCTCTTTGGTGGACTGGAGACAAGGTAAGGCACCATAGAGCAGGCAGTGTTCACAGGTGACTGAGTCCTACATGTATTTGCTGGGATTTTTACTTGATGTGTAACTGTGTGTTTGCCTTAGACAGTTTGACCTGGTCACCAGTATTGATCTCTTTATTTTGTTGTTGTTGTTGTTATTTGTTGTTATTGTTTGCTTATTCAATTATATTTTTATGTCCTCGACTCCAGTCGTTTTTTACATGGTCAGGGTTATTAATGTGTTTGTGCCCCTGCCTTGTTATCGAGGGTTTTGTTTGTTCCGTAATTTTCCCGTTTCTTCTTACTTAATTGGTTTGCCATTAGACTGGTTGCTTAGTTAATTAAAGGTCGGTTGGTGGTTTGGCTGCTCTTTTTTTTTTTTTTTTTTTTTTTACTGTACTGTTGTATGCAGTATTTGTTTATTAGCTTGTCGACGTTCCTTGGCCGTTTGGTTGGTCGGCTAATGAGATGATTGGATAGTGGATTGGCGAGCTAGTTATCTGGCTGTTTAAATGATAATTATGTTATTGTTGTTGTTGTTGCTGTTTTCTTGTGTTTATAGCAATTAAGATTATGATTTAAGATCATGTGATGATTGTTTTCGTGTGTCTTGTTGAACTGTCTCTTTCAGTCTTATTCCACTGTGTTCGATGCCTGTCTATACTGTTATTCATTGGGTCATTTTCTTGGTGGTGTCTCCTGTCTCCAGATTTGTATCTATTTATTGATTGTTTTAATTCGTTTTTTTTATTTTATTCTCGAGAAGTTATCTTGTACTTTCATAATTTTTCTGTTGACCTGTTCTTTGTTTGTTCTTTTTTTGCTTTTCTTCTTTATTTCCTTTTTCACTGTTTTCCCTTTTTTCTCTTTTAGTGATATGTGTTTCTTTTGTTTTCTGTCCTTCATTCTTTTCTTTATTTTTATTCTTTCGTTGCATTACACACACACACACACACACACACACACACACACACACACACACACACACACACACACACACACACACACACACACACAGAAATACATACACACACA
>CM060316.1:78489171-78491671 GCA_030674155.1 Stramonita haemastoma | reverse complement strand
TGTCTCTCAATTCAAATAAAACAAAATGTATTTTTATAACCTCTCGGCAAAAAGACAGAAATTGCGTTCACTATTCGTGCCAATATAATATATATATATATATATATATATATATATATATATATATATATATATATATATATATATATATATATATATATATATATAATCCATGGACAACAAGGTGAAGAAGTAGTCTCACACAAAGTACTAGGTGCAGTAATCGACAATGATTTGTCTTGTTCAAATCACATAGCCACTTTAGGAAAACGAATTTGACGACCCGGTTCGATTCCCATTGGAGGGGATTTTCCCTCTGGAGTTAACATCAGTGCTGACTCCACTCTCCCCAAAAGTTCTTTGGATGAGACTATAAACCGAGGCCCCGTGTGCGAACGCATGCAGACCATCTTGCGCACACGTTAAATCCTGTTCCACTTTTCGTAAGAATAGGCCATCGTGTGACGGTGGAAACAGATAACAAGATTTACAAAACTGCTTACACACGGGAACTGGATGTAAAAAAAAAGCACACGAGTGCTATTCCATTATCATCGATATAAAAGAATAAAATAAAATAAAACAAAATAAGATTTTAAAAAATCTCAGCAAGAGTATATCAACTTAGAAAAATCAAAAAATTTCTAAGTCTATAGTGACGAAAACTACTTTTCCAAGCTCATATTCTATCTCTTATAAATTATGCTTCTACCTTATGGATAGTACAAGTTAAACAAACCTAAAGCATATAAATCGGCTACACAAAAAAGCTGTTAAACTGATCTGTTTGAATGCTAATACACTAACCACCACCAACTACAAAGAACTAGATATTCTTCCACTTAAAGATAGACTGCAATTCAATAAGTATATGTGTATAGATTGCAATTCAACTAGTATCTATGTATGTACAAAATATTAAACAGAAAAGCCCCAAAGAAAATCGTGGACAAATTTGCTGCCAATAAAGTTGTTTTTGCCCAGGCCCCATAATAATCTATAAATCAAGCCTTGCTTATTCAGGAAGAACACTGTGGAATAATCTACCTTCTTTTCTAAAATCATTTCCTTCAAAAGAAATGGTTAAGAAAATTTCGAAGAAACATTTGATGGACAAATTGTAAGTCCGCCCTTATGTCCAAAGCTACCTTACATTTGGCTGCTTTGTTGTTATTCATACCTATGCTGTTTTGTATATTATTTTGTTTGTATGTCTTGAGCTTATGTTACTGTCATGGGTTTGTTTTATCTTGTGAGGTTCTGTTTGGAAAAAAATCTTCATTGATTATCCTTTTTTTCAACAAAGGTTGAGATTCGTCTTTGGATGTTTTAGAAGTCAATTTTCTTGATTTTTTTTCGGTGAGGGCAGGACGAAAAGAAAGTTGTGTAAACTTAATCTTTTACCCTCAATAAAGATCAATTTGACTTGACTTGACACACAAGCTTCTCATCCACAATGCACACGTGGTACAATCTTACAGACATTTTCAGGAGGGATGAGTAAATCTGCGTGCATTGTTTGGAGTGACCCCAAATAATGTTAACCAGGAAACGTGCAACAACAACAACAACAACAAAACTAACAACAGCAAATCAGATTTGGAGCTACACTAAAACATAACAACAATGTAACAAACACCTACAGTATCAACACTAAACATCCAGCAATACGTAACCAAAAAAAAAGTAAAGACACCAAAAACATTATTCCACGCAGCGTAGTTACATTTGAAACTCCCCTGGTACCCCAGTCTCTCCCAAACCGTCTCACACCACCACGGTCCCAGAGGAATCAAGCCCCAAACTAAACACTACTAGCCCCAATAATGCCAATGAACAAGGCTGTGGTCTGTGTCCATGACAGGCCCTCTCCAGTCTGGATTTCAACAGAAAGTATTCCTTTCTTTTCCTCTGGGCACGCCATGTCTGAGGGCCAAATTGCCTCTCACACGTTTTAATTGTCTCTCTGCCTTCCAGCCCCCCATATGATTTGGTGTGAAGCAGTAACACCTTATAACAGAAACACAAGTTTTGCGAAATGTAGGCCTACATAGGTGATAGGTTTTGTTTTGTTGTGTGTGTGTAGTAGTAGTAGTAGTATAGTAGTAGCAGCAGCAGCAGCAGCAGCAGCAGCAGCAGCAGCAGCAGCAGTAGTAGTAGTTAGTAGTAGTAGTAGTAGTAGTAGTAGTAGTAGTAGTAGTAGTAGTAGTAGTAGTAGTAGTAGATTTTGTGGTGCCAGCCTTACAGGTTATAATTGTGGCAAAATCTTTAAGGTTTGTTTTTATACGTGCAAGCCTTGCAGATTATGTTGTGTCAGCCTAAAGGTTAGTTTGTGTCAGCCTTGCAGATTATGTTGTGTCAGCCTAAAGGTTAGTTTGTGTCAGCCTTGCAGATTATGTTGTGTCAGCCTAAAGGTTAGTTTGTGTCAGCCTTGCAGATTATGTTGTGTCAGCCTAAAGGTTAGTTTGTGTCAGCCTTACAGATTATGTTGTGTCAGCCT
>CM060316.1:78471671-78481671 GCA_030674155.1 Stramonita haemastoma | reverse complement strand
CCTTGATGAGCAAAGGGTAACTTTTTTTCTGCCTGAGACAATTGTTTGTGAAGCCTGTGTGTCTTCTACCTTGTATCAAGTGACTGATATTTTCTGTGGCAACGAGGGGAATGCTAACTTGGTGATCTTGCAAAGACAAGTACCTAAATCAACAGGTGAGTGGAGGTATCATGTCTTCTTATTCCTGTTTCTTTAGAGTATAGACATTTACTGGCTACTTACATTGACACACGCGTGCATTTACGCACACACAAGCACGTACACACACACACACACACACACGCGCGCGCGCGCGCGCGCGCGCGCACGCACGCACACACACACACACACACACACACACACACACACACACACACACACACACACACACCACACACACACACACACACACACATGTAATCCTGAAGAAAAAAACAAGTACGCAAGTGACTTCACACGCACACAAACAGATACACGTAGGTGAATGCATGCGCATATACACATACATGCGAGCTCACGTACACATACGTACGCATACGTAGATGTGTGAACGCACGCAGAACATCTTGCGCTCACGTTAAATCCTGTTCCGCTTTTCATAAGAGTAGGCCATTGTGTGCTAGTGGGAACAGATGACAAGATTTACAAAACTGCTGACACACAAGGACTGGATGTGAAAAAAAAAAAATTTTTAAACCTCACAGGCGTACGTAACACGCAGATCTATACATACATGTAGCCTACACATACGAATGCGTATAAACACACGCACGCACACGTGCATGCATGCAGGCACACGAACATTCATATATTCACATTTCTTTACAGAAACACACCGAAAAAAAACGGGATCAGAGATGACAGGATACAAAATCTACAAAGCCTGCAAACTAAAGGAAAACAGTCATTTTTTTTAATATGAAAAAGCAACAAAAGTAGAAACAAAACAAAAAAGTGGAGTGTGTATTGACTCTTTGTCTATCTGTCCATATGTATTTCTGTCTGTCTGCATGTCTGTCTTTCATGTCTCTCTGGGATTGGTGTGGACTCAATATGCATGTCCCCTATCTGTGTGTTTGCCTGTCTGTCTGCCTGGTGTTGTTTCGTTTCTTCTATTTGTCCCTGTCTCTCTGTCTCTACTTCTCCGTCTCTGTCTCTCTGCCTCTGTCTGTTTCTGTCTGATTGTGTGTTTGTGTGTCTGTGTGTCTCTCGCTGTCTCTGTCTCTGTATCTGTCTCTGTCTGTTTGTCTGCCTGCCTGCAAGCCTGTCTGTCTGTCTGTCTGTCTGTCTCTGTCTCTGTGTCTGTGCTGTCTGTCTGTCTGTCTGTCTGTCTGTCTGTCTGTCTGTCTGTCTGTCTGTCTGTCTGTCTGTCTCTCTCTCTCTCTCTCTCTCTCCTCTCCTTCTCTCTCTCTCTCTCTCTCTCTCTCTCTCTCTCTCCTCTCTCTCTCTCTCTCCCCTCTCTCTCTCTCTCTCTCTCTCTCTGCCTCGTCTGTCTGTCTTTCTATCTAACTATCTCCTGTGCTGGTATGTCTTCTTGTCTGTATCTGTTTGTCTGTCTGTATGTCTATGTGTTTGTATGTCTGTCTGTCTGTCTGTCTGTCTGTCTGTCTGTCTGTCTCTGTCTGTCTCGTCTGTCTGTCTGTCTGTCTGTCTGTCTGTCTGTCTGTCTGTCTGTCTGTCTGTCTGTCTTCTCTCTCTCTCTCTCTCTCCTCTCTCCTCTCTCTCTCTCTCTCTCTCTCTCTCTCTCTCTCTCTCTCTCTCTCTCTCTCTCTCTCTCTCTCTCTCTCTCTCTCTCTCTTGACGATAAAACCGAGCCTTTTTAATGTTGATATATGCTTTGAATAATACCATATGCTAACATCATTTTAGCGTAGCAGATGAAATATAAAAGGACAAAGAGAAAAGAAAAAGATGTATTCCCTAGCTGCTCATTTCTGCGACACATCATTTTATTTATATACATGTCGTATCCTCAAAACATGAACACTTTTTTTTCAACCCAGACGAGAAGCTTTGTCAGTTATTGATGTAGGCAAAGTATAGAAACCTGCATCAGCATATTTTGTTTTGAAATGTTATGTCAATGTTATCTTCAGCCATGACAAGTTGTGAGCATATCAGCATAAACTCTTTAATAAAGAAGAAAAAATTCTTTGAACCTGAAATATGAATGTCTATATAGCAAAATACTTCTTCATCGAACGCTCAGACAGCAACTGCTATTGTCTGTTTTATGAGCGAAAATGCGTCCCGCTACCGTTAAGCGCCTGACAAGTCAGGTCCAGCGCCTCTGACATCTGAATGATTACTAGTGTTGTGAGTGAGACACAGTGCATATCCTGGTGACCCCCAGAGTGTTACGCTTGGGAACACTTAACAGTAACACAAACTACACATCATATCCCAATATGCTTAGCAAAAAAGTTGTGTCCATGTTAGATTGCTTATTTCTCTTTCTTCCTCTTTCCTTCTCATAGTCGAGAGAGTTTGTTTCTTTTCCTAGAAGCTGCGCTGAATGACCAAAAAAAGACTAATTGCTACGTATGACAGAAATCGCTCCTAAATGGTGACTTCAGTTTACAGAAAAGATACTCAAAAGCTGTTCTTAAACACCAGAGCAAAGGAAACAGTTTTGTTCAGATACAAAATATAAGCTATACATAACATATCATATAATTATGATCTTATCGTGCCAAAATTCACATAAAATCCTGTGTCATCAATCTTCCCACTAACTTCGAATCAAATCGTAGAGTGTGCGTTTGCTATTGTCTTAAAGCTAACAACCTCAATAGTGTCACAGAAGCAACTTTTATTTATCTTAGCAGCTCTCAGACGGCTAAATCAATTACACGCAAGAGTCTAAAGT
This sequence comes from Stramonita haemastoma, assembly GCA_030674155.1. Taxonomy (NCBI): domain Eukaryota; kingdom Metazoa; phylum Mollusca; class Gastropoda; order Neogastropoda; family Muricidae; genus Stramonita; species Stramonita haemastoma. The sequence goes on along the minus strand of CM060316.1, from coordinate 78,478,823 downwards.
AAAAGCTATGGAACATGTTAAACATATTGTTCCAACAGCAAGGTGTCAAATAAACATGATTTATGATATTTTTTTATCCTGAAAAAGACAACTGTCTAAATATTTAGAAATTCAGATTAAAGAAAAATGTGAAGTTTCAATGTGCAAATCAGACTAATCGGTCGTCCAGAGGTAAGGTGCCTGTCTAGAAAACGAAAAGTCTGGGTTGGAGTGTGCTGTGGTTTTAACCCCGTTTGGGCCCATGCATTAGACCATGAGTGATGGTCTGGGTGCTAGTCTTTTGGATGAAACCATAAAACGAGGTCCCGTGTTTTACACAAAATTGTATATCTCACGTAAAAGAACCCACGACAACAAGAGAGTTGTCCATGGCAAAATTCTGTAGAAAAAATCCACTCAAATCGGAAAACAAAATAATGCAGCTGCAGAAAGGAAAAGAAAAACAATCGATGGGTGGCACTGCTCTTATGGTGACGCATTCTCCCCGGGGAGAGTAGCCCGAATTTCACGCAGATAAATCTTCTGTGACGTAAACTAGTGTAAATTTAAATGTAAATGTAATACCTAATGACATGTCGACACTTTCAGACTATTTCAACAAACTTGGTGCCTATAAACTAAATATATCACACAGTCTTGTTCCCTGTAAGAAATGAGTTTATCATTCAGGAAGCATCTAATTCACAGAGAGAAACCGAATAACCATCAACAAACGAATGCAATTTCTAGTCACAGTTAAAACAATATCCTTGCTCAACAGCAATTCATAGTAAATCAGAACCAGTAACCTTGAATGTAAGATTCATTGGGATTTGCAGAAGCCTTTGACGTCATCACTCATCGCAACTCATTATGTACCAGTACACTGGGACATATCTCAGGCTTTTTTCGATAGACAAAATTTAGTAGTAGGGACTTATGCGACGTTTCTCGAAGAGAGAGACGTATTGTGGAGCGCTCCGTACAAAATGCATTGCTAACGCCACTCATATATCGCGGTGCAAGTTTGCTAGCATAGAAGACAGCTTGCTGAGAGCCACACAAGATGAACAACTGAGATGCTGAGATGTATATATTATATGTAGGGGGATAGGGGAAGACACAATTTACTGAAGAAATTGCAACACTGAAAGGAAAACTGCGGGAAAAAGTAAAACAAATCAAATTTCAACCTTCAATCGGAGATTTGAAAACATTGAAATGTTCACGGACTGATATTTGACATAGCTGTAAGTAAATTACTTTCTGTTCAACCTCTGCTGTCGCTCTTTGCTATTTTCGGTCTCTATAAGGTTTCGGTTTCTATTATAAGTTTTAGGTTTCTGTCTTATCCAACACAACACAGGCTATAGCTGGCCTACTCTTCTTTAGAAATAGGATGGGTTTATTAATGTAGGTACAAGATGTTAGATCTATATCATGTGTTCATTCTGAATCGAAACTTTGGTCAGATAACATCATCGTAAGGGAGTGCAGAAGAATGAAGGAATAGTGAATGCTAACTGTATTTTAAAATAATACTCCTTCGAACGGTCAATTCAGTGCAGACTCAGATCCACATCTTCAAAGTATTCAGATCACTTGTCCCACCCGGTATCTGCTGTATTGAACTATCAAACACGTATTTGACAACTGGAAGCTAAAGCGATTTTACTAAGGAGTGGCTGGGCTTTGTATACGCCATTTAAAAATTTAAAGGATATTCACAAAATATGGGGTTTAACCGTTGATACTTTATCTAGTTCAAAGTTCTCAGAGGCGTCGCCCTGGAAAGTTGTTTTGGAAATTTAATATGCTTACTGAGCAAAATTCACTCGAATAAAAGGAAATTCTTCTACCATGAATGTTCCATACTTTGCATACTTATACTTCTAAAGATGAATCGGATTTTTCTGGCCCAGTCAAAAGCTTTATCAGTTATTGATGCAGACAAACTTCAAAACCTTATACGAAAATGTCATTAGCTTTTATGAAAAATACGCCATGCTAAAGCAGCTTTCATTGTGACCAGCTCTCTTGTATCAGCCTTTGTTTTCTACCGGAAAGGAAAAAAAAAACATTCGCTTGAAGCTAACTTCCTATAGTGTACAGTATTTACAACAGCCATGCACGCAAACGTTTTATCCAAAATGTGTTTATGGTCTAACAGTCATTCCCGTGTGTGACTGTGAGACTGTGTGTACATTCTGAGGGACTCAGCATATTAATTTAGGGAATGCCAAAAAAACCCCATCATCTTGTTGCTCTGTAGATTGACCTACAAGGTGAAAAAATATGGTATGAGCTGAGATATATTTTATTTGTAGTACTTTTTCATCACATAAATTTATCTCATCTCCCTTAAACAGAAAGTTTCACTTATTACTTTTTGTTTCTGCCTCATCTTCTTTGACGTTCCTATCCCTGCTGTTCTCATGCCACAGCCATACCCCAGGTTCGCTATGTCTCCTCCTCAGGATCGGAAGTCCATCGGAAGCTCATTAATGTTAGGCTACCGAGGGGCCACCAGCCAGAGGGGCCCTGCACTGCTGCTGGGTCACTTTGCTGGTGTTCTGTGGTGCCTGTTCTTAGCTAACATACGCATGACACCACCTACTAAGCCCCCTACTAACGACAGTATTAGCTCAGTCGCGGAACCAGACTAAGTCACCCACCCGAGGTGGCGACCACCTTAACGTCCTTCCAACGACCACCCCCTCGAACCTCAAACCCCAAAAGTTTTGACACAAACTCACCATAGGCACAGAAGTGTATGGAAAACCCGAACCTGAGGTCACCATGAGACCAGAGCAACCAGGGCCACGGAATCAGAGCATTTTCTTCATTGCATAATGATCGATGAGAATGAGGGTGATATAATGGTGCTGATATGGAAGTGCATGTGCTTTGAGATTACTTGACAGGGATGTACTCTACGCTTACTATCATAATATATCCCGGTGTCAACCGGGCCCGAGAGATATAGACACCTGCTGTGTTGGTCATGTATTTTGAGCAAAACTTCTTTTTCCATGCATATTTCTTCTACGCATTCTTCTTCTTTGCATACGTTGTATTCTGTTTCTTTGCATGCTTCGCATTCTTCTTTTCTACTTTGCAATTCTTACTTCATGCTTCGCATTCTCTTTTCTATTTGCGATTCTTCCTTGCATGCTTCGCATTCTTCTTTTTCTATTTTGCAATTCCTCCTTGCATGCTTCGCATTCTTCTTTTTCTATTTTGCAATTCTTCCTTGCATGCTTCGCATTCTTCTTTTTCTATTTTGCAATTCTTCCTTGCATGCTTCGCATTCTTCTTTTTCTATTTTGCAATTCTTCCTTGCATGCTTCGCATTCTTCTTTTTCTATTTTGCAATTCTTCCTTGCATGCTTCGCATTCTTCTTCTCCCCACAGTCTTCTGCAGTCACCTTTCAACAAAAACACCATTATTAGTATTATGTTTGTAATGTTTGGTTCCAGCCTTCTTAAAACTGATACTCTTCCTCTTTCCTCAACCTCTCTTCATTGGCTAAACTTTCGGTAACGCTTTCGCTGTTAACGAGTACCACGCTTTCACATCTACAGGTTATCCCTCGTAACTAACGGTGTAGTTGTAACTAAATGAAAGTAAAGCAGCATGGTGATATTCGACATGTATATTAAGCTTATGTTTGATCTTGCTCGGAGCTGATGACAGTAAATGCTGCTAAGATGATCACAGCATATTTCTTTTAACTTTCTCTGTAAATTTTAAGCTACAGTTGTCTGGGAAAGATAATTTGTATGCAGGTCATGCATGAGTTGTGTGTTTGTGTGTGTGTTGTGTGTGTGTGTGTGTGGTGTGTGTGTGTGTGGTGTGTGTGTGTGTGTGTGTGTGTGTGTGTGTCTTTGTGGTGTGGTGGGGTGCTTTGTGGGTGTGTGTTGTCAAGTCAAGTCAAACTTTTGTTTCCAGATGGTACATTGAATGAACAGTGCAATTGCTTTTTTTCATCAAGCCATACATCTAAGAAAAAAAATGATTGTGGTGTGTGTGCGTGCGTGTGCGTGTGCGGGGGGGTGTGTGTGTGTGTGTGTGTGTGTGTATGTGTGTGTATTGTGTGGTGTATGTGTGTGTATATTTATTAAAATTCTTTTATGTCGAGGATAATGGATAACACTCATCCAGTCCCCATGTGCATGCAGTTTTGTAAATCTTGCCATCTGTTCTCACCGGCACACAGTGGCCTAACTCTTACGAAAAGCTGAAAGATTTAACATGTGCGCAAGATGTTCTTGTGTGTGTGTGTTGTGTGTGTGTGTGTGTTTTGTTGTCTGTCTGTCTGTCTGTCTGCATGAGATGTTTTTTTCTGTTATTGCAGAAGACTCATTTGCTGTCCACCTCATCATTAAATCGGCTCAGTCAAGTGGAATACCCATCAAGTGCTAATTTGACTTTGCTTGTTCTTGGTTTGGTTTCGTTGTTGTTATTGTTGTTGTTGCTGCTGTTGTCGTTGCTGTTGCTGTTTTTTTTGTTGTTGTTGGTGTCAGTAATGACGATGACGTCCTTGTTCTTGTTCCTAGTTTTCTTAATTCTGGGAATTCCCCTAGTTAGAATTCTGGGGGTCTACTAGCTAGAATAATTATGTTCTCTCTCTCTCTCTCTCTCTCTCTCTCTCTCTCTCTCTCTCTCTCTCTCTCTCTCTCTCTCTCCCCTCTCTCTCTCTCTCTCTCTTCCTCTCTCTCTCTCCTCTCTCCTCTCCTCTCTCTCTCTCTCTGTAACAAAAACTGTCGTTTTTGTATGTCAGTAACGGAAGATGAACAACATTTCCTCTTTGACTGTCCCATGTATTCGGATCTTTCGGATTCTTTCTTTGTTCTACAAGTCTTATATAGAGAGCGTTTTAAGTTTTGCTTTCATTTGCTGGTACAGTAACCTTAGCATTAAGAACAAGAATGGTCTTCAGAGAATTGTGAGAATCTGCTCTAAAATTATCGGAGAAGAACAAAGAGACCTCAGGTCGTTTTGTAATCAGCAGCTTGTACGTAAAGCAAGAGCCATTTTGGCCGATTCCTCCCACGCTCTGTTTTCAGAATTTCAATTGTTGCCTTCAGGACGTCGTTTTCAATGCCACAACAGCAAAACAAACAGAAAAAGGAATTCCTTTGTGCCAGTAGCTATCCGAGTTCTAAACTCATAATGACACTGACTGAGGTTGTTTGTTTTTGTTTTGTTTTTTGTTTGTTCTTGTTTGTGTTGTGTGTGTGGTGTGTGTGTGTGTGTGTGTGTGTGTGTGTGTGTGTGTGTGTGTGTGTGTTGTGTGTGTTAGGCTTCTCTGAATTACTTACCTGCCACCGTTATGTATACATGCTAAGCCAAATGCATTACCCATAAAATAAGTATGTCTTATTTTTGGTTTATTGATTTTTTTTTTGAATTGCTAGTAAATTCACATGTCTTTCTACCAATTATGTGCGTGTGGGGGGGGGGGGTGGGTGCGATGGTGTGTATGGATAGGGGGGGGAGCGTGTGTGTATGTGTGAGTGTGGGGGCGGGTGGGTGTGGATTGTATGGGGAGGGGGGAGCGTGTGTGTGTGTGTGTGTGTGTGTGTGTGTGTGTGTGTGTGTGGTGTGTGTGTGTGTGGTGTGTGTGCGTGCATGCATGTATATGTGCGGGTGTAACGCGTGCGTATAATGTGTCAATAATGGTGATCATATGTCTTTTCTAGTCAATGGTTTTTAAGAACATTGTATCTAAACATTGGTGTGTGTGTGTATGCGTGTGTTTGCGTGTGTGCAAGCGCGCGCGTAGAGTGTGAGTGTTGTGACATTTTATTTGAAGTTATATGATGTTTGAACAAATAAGAATGTAGCTCCTTCGTGTGTTTGATTATGATTTGTATCAATATGCCTGTCAGTATTGTAATTGCCCTTCAGGGATGATTAAAGTGTTTTTTGACTTGACTTGACTTGACTTGACTTAGAAATAATCCTGGAATTAGCAATTCCCATTCAAGTGTTTCTGCAAATGTCAAACATTCACCACATACACAGTGTTTCCCGATATGCCTTCCACTCAGCAGAAGAAAGAGATGCATTGTTTGAATTTGATATAATCATGTTGTTGAGGTATGTTGTGATAGCCTGGTTGATTGATTGCTATTATTTTCCTTTTGATAGCGCACTCAAGATGTTTTGAATTTACAGCCAGGGTCAATTGCATGTTTATATAACATGATGCTTGTTTCTTTTCAGTGTGTCTTGATCTTCAAGTGATTTTGGTTTCAATGTTCCATGTCAGTCTCTGTTTGTCTGTCTTTCTGTCTGTCTGTCTGTTGCCTTTTTTCGGGAGAGTGATAATCAGGGACTGTGTCCAAAGTGTTGGCCACCCCCTGTCTTCCAGAACTTATTGCAGATAGTAAGTAACACTTGTATCATGGTCTCTCCTCCTGCCTGGACCAGTTCTGATGGAATGTTGTCCACTCCTGCTGACTTCCCTCTTTTTAGTGATTTTATTGCACTTTAACCTTCTTCCCGTAGGACGGGGTAGCTGCTGTCTTTGGTTGCTGGAGGGACATCTAACACCTTCGAGTCTCCTGAGTTGTGTGAGTGTACAGCTCAGAGCAATACTCAGTCCACCTCTTTAAAATATCTTGATCTTCGGTGAGACATTTCCCTTCTTTGTCTTGATGGTAGTGGTTCTCCCTTCTTTTGAGTGTGTCAGGTCTTTCGCAAACTGGTAGGCTTTCTTCTTGTTGTTGTTTTTTTCTGCAGGCTTTCTTCGTTCGTTTTGCATTGTTCTTCAATCCATGTCTCCTTTGTTTTTCCCATGCCTTTTTTTTAACTTGTTGGTTGATTTCTGTGTTAGTATGCACCCTCTTCCTCTCTCTTCCTTTGCCTCAGTTCTTTGCGTTTGTCGCACAGCTTCAGTATGTCTTCTGTGACCCAGGGCTTTTTGGTTGGCGCGTGTTTTCCGAGGATGCTGTTAGCTGTTTCAGTCACCGGAGTGTTAAAGCAAGCTGTTAATCAAGCTGTTATAGCTGTTCCGTGTCCTGGTTGTCGAGAACGAGAAGTGGAAAATGTTTTTTCTCTATTGTGCCTTTAAAGCTTTCTGCTACGATTAGTTCCCTTAGTCTGTCAAGATTGAACTTTATTCTTAAATAGCCCTGTTTCTGAGGTGAAGTCTAAATGTTATA
>CM060316.1:78466671-78469171 GCA_030674155.1 Stramonita haemastoma | reverse complement strand
AGCGCAGATCCTGAAAAATTGCACGTTGACGCACAATCGCACAATCGGCACAGTTCCTCACAGATTTTAGACACAATCTTTCCTTTATGAATATGGTGTGGTAATGATCAGTCACTGTTTGCTACATATTGAGAGCACTTCATCAAACGGGCGCACCTCGAGCACAGAATATCTTCTATGATATATAGGTTTCAGTCTGTCAACAAGTGGACAAATCAAGACCATGGGGAGCGGAGCACGAGTATCAGTTTCTTTAGAGGGTCCTGTCCCATTGGGGGGATGATGGATGATGCCAGCAACCTTGGCTTGGGGGAACATATGTTTGATATTTTTAATGTGCTGTGTCCATTTGTTTTCTTATGGATGTATATTTGCATGTGTTGATCCCAGTATGAAAATACATGATGTGCTGTACTTCTTTGTTGCTGGGAATATGTTGGAGCCAATGAATAAGGTAATCGACTGTGAGATCTAAGGTACTGATCTTCTGATTTCTGCCTTTATAAAAGAGAATATCTGATTTGATGTGCCCTCTCACTGAGTCCCCTAATAATTATGGGACCGGTTGTGCTGGACTGTACTCTTTGTTCTGCTAGTCGCTTGCGTAGTGTGAGAGTGCTGCTGGTAGTAGTATTTTTCTTTTAGAGACCGTTGTGCAAACATTTTGGGTTTAAATCATTATCCTCAGGGATGTTGGATGTTTGTTTGTCAGAGTCTGTTTCGTTGCTGCTTTTGACAGTATTGACTTTTGTTTGGTTGTTGATGTCTTCAGTAATGTCGGAGGATTGTTTGCCAGAGTCTATTTGGTTGTTGACTTTGACAGTGTTGACTGAGGCATGTTGTGGAGGTGTAGAGTCAGATGGACTTGGCTTTAGATCAGTGTTGTCATGTGCACAATTGTTGTTTTTGTTTCCGTCGTCGTCGTGGTAGAGAAGAGAGAATCTGTTAGAGGTCGGAAAGGACGATAAGAAAGGAGTCCTGTCTTATTTGACTGCAAGGCTGAGTGTTTTGTGTGTGTGCTTTGAAAGTGTGTGTTTCAGCTGGTAGTTCTGATTTCAAGCGTGCTTTTCTTTTCGTAGTTTGTAACATTCTTGGTGCGGGACCCTAACACTTTAGTGGCTAATTTGATTGATTGATTGATGATGAGGATGAGAGAAGAGAGAGGAGAGAGAGAGAGAGAGAGGGGAGAGAAGAGAAGAGACAGAGAATGAGGAGAGAAATGAAGGGAGAGAGAGAGAGAGAAGACAGACAGAGACAGAGAGAGACAGAGAACAGACAGACAGAGACAGACAGACAGACAGACAGACAGACAGAACAGACACAGCACAGACACAGACACACACACACACACACACACACACACACACACACCACAAACACACAACAGGGGTAAAAACATGCTGTGTAAAGTGTACTACATTGTTCGTGGTTTTGTATCTTTATGCTTAATAGTTTTATAGTTTATGTAATTAATGACGAGCTCAAGATGACAAAGATTTCTAGAGATTTTAACGTAATATTCGTTTTTGCCATTTATAGCAATCTGGAATGACGTACTGATATTCTATAAATGTCACAAACATTCATTGTCTAAACCAGCTTCTTCCACGACACGGCCTACATGTCTGACATGTGACAGGTACACTGATTTTTGCTATCGTTTCCGGCTAGAGTACAAGAAATTATGTAAAGATCGGGATTAATTGGTTTCTGGTGGACACAATTTAACAAACTGAGCATGTAACAGGTAGGTGCAAATCTGATTAATTTCTTTTCCTTGATAGCAGACTCCATTGGTCCGTTTAGAGAAATGCAGTGATGTAACCCCATCATGGAACCGTCTTTTGAAAAAAGCTTGAAAGATAGAAACTTTTCATTTATAGGTCTGTGCTAAATTTCAAAGAGAGTTCCTTATCCCGTCACTTATCCATCCATCCACATAAGAAAATAGATAGATTAATTGACAGACAGACAGACAAAATAGACAGACAGACAGAGATAGAAGCAAAGACGGAAAGAGCTTTATTTAGGATGCCTGCATTGTCATCCTTTCACATCCTATACCTAGGTCTATATAACATAATGGGCTCCATATGGTACAGCTTTTTATGCATGTAATCAGTCAGAAGTGATAATTATACTTTGACGTCTGTTTTTTTTTTTACCATTCCCTTCACTCAAGAAGACATGAACTCTTATGGATGCGACTAACACTACTTTTTTTACGACACTTTCTTCCAGATGAGCCAAGTTTCTGAGAGATTGACAGCTCGAAGATTCCTTTTTTCTATTATGATTTCCAACGATAACACAAGAGACAAAAATGATCGGGATTAATTGGATTTTGATGGACACCAATTCTTTGAGGGCAGCCTCATCTGAGATCATTACAGATATGCAATAATGATGTCAGCTTATGCATCTTTCCATGAAAGCTTTGGGGACACAAAGTCAGTTCTATCACATTTCCTTGTTCAATTTCAAAGAGAGTTCTTGTCCT
>CM060316.1:78449171-78461671 GCA_030674155.1 Stramonita haemastoma | reverse complement strand
TCTTGTGACGTGCGCAAGTCCATAAGCACTCGGGTCCGACTGGTTTGCAGTCTTCTCTGAGAGACTTTACATTCACTTTGATTTCTCCGTCAAACTAGAAAGAAAGGGCAAAGATGGAAATCGAACCCAGAGGTTTATTTGTTAGGCAACCAAACTTCTAAACCATCTTTTCACCTTACTTCATATAATCAGAATTAAATATAGGATGAATAGCAAGCTTGATCTAGTCCATGTACGTTTCTCCCAAAGTCATTAGCATGTTTATTAACGGTAATGGAGGGAAATGTTCCTGTGTATGAACCACGTGGGAGATTGAATATCCACACCATAGCCCCTCTGTCTGAAACGTATCCCTGCATGCTGTCCTCCTCTTGCATGCATTTGGTATAGCAATGGTTTTCCGGCAGAACATGTGAACGCCCGATAATTTGCCGACACAAACCATTTGTCATAGAACGTGGCTGTGTCCAAGGCCGGCCACTCAGAAACTGCAGGGCGTTATTGACAAGATTTAATGCAGAGTCCTGACAGGCCGGTCATCTGCGCATATAATGACCACTCTTGATGTAATGGAAGGAAGAAAAATTACTATCTTTGGTTTATCTTTAGATCCTTCAAGATAACTGTGACATCTGTCACACCGTGTAGAATAAAGAAAAAAAACTCTTCCATTGAGAGAGATAGAAACAGACAGACAGACAGACAGAGAGAGAGAGAGAGAGAGAGAGAGAGAGAGAGAGAGAGAGAGAGAGAGAGAGAGAGAGAGAGACAATGACAATGACAATGACAATAACTTATTCAAAAAAAAGGCCATGGCCCCATTTGAAGGGGTATACATCACTGATATTTGTTGTACATTTCACACTAAGGTCATACACCTAAAAAAAAATAATTAAAAAAAGCAACAAAAATATCCATAACAATTTTTTAGTCTAAAGCACAATTATGACATCATCGTTTCTCTTCGTTTGAATGACTTATTGAGGTACAGAGCAACATTTCTTATAGTGTTTACATTGGTAGAGGAGAGAGAGAGAGAGAAGAGAGAGAGAGAGAGAGAGAGAGAGAGAGAGAGAGAGAGAGAGAGAGAGAGAGAGAGAGAGAGGCGGACAAACAGAGAGATGGAGATGCAGAGACAAACAGACAAGCAGGCAGACAGAGGCACAGGCAAGATAGAGACAAAAAAAAATCCGAAATAAAAACAAGACTTACCAAGAAACAAGGAGGCAGGCAGACAGACAGACAGACAGATACACAGAGCCTGGCTCACTGAACACACTGACAAACGCACAAAAAGATATACAGAAAATTGTCTAATATCACTGAGAGTGAACAGACGTTAAAAGGTGAAGACAACAGCAACAACAAAGAACCAAACCGCAAGAGACAAAGAGTTTATCTTTCAAGGCCAATGCCCCTTAAAATGAGATTCTGTACATTAACAAATATTCACAACGCCACATAACACACACAGAGTTTCCCTAAATGTGACGCTCCACCACATAACGAGTCGCATTGCACCAGAGGTCAATTTTAAGCTATTGACAAGTTATTAATCTGCAATAAAAGGGCTATCCAATACAAAAAACAGAATGAAAATTGGACAATTCTGTGCAAAGTTATTAGAAATTGAAATGATAGACTGCAGGATGTGACAAAATGAGAAACGGGCAAGTTTATTTTCGTAACACGTTTTCAGAATGAGGGCTTGTGTATTTTCAAAACACATTTTAAAGCAAAAGGAATACAACCTTTGCCTTGATATTTCATTACAAGATAGAATAACAGATATACTTTAATAATCAATAAAAAACACACTCAAAACTGACAACCTGACCCCTACCTGCCTTTAATGGCTCCTAGGGCAAAATTAGATATGTGCTAAGCGACTCATTTCGTGGTGGAGCGTCACAAATGAGTAATAGGGCTTTCATGTATTGATAACATTCACGCTATCCACGCTAATATTTTAAAGACGCAAGGGTGTTTGCAAGGTTGGAGTTAATAGCTTTGCTGGCATTAAATTTCTCTCATGGGTCTCATTTTCGGAGAGACAATCACTGAATACATTCAAATATCTTTAAATGTTACACATTGAGCAGATTATGGTTTCAGTAAAGATCTGTCCAATCGATATGAACAGTGCCGCGGGAAGAGATAGACCTAGACAGACAGACAGAAAACAGAAGACAGGCAGAGATAAAGACAGAAGGACAGATATAGAGGGACAAAGGCAGAGGGGGAGAGAGAGAGAGAGAGAGAGAGAGAGAGAGAGAGGAGGGAGAGAGAGAGAGAGAGAGGAGAGAGAGAGAGAGAGAGAGAAAATACAAGGACAGACTCTTCTCTTATTTCTAAACTCGATTATTTTCTTCTACAGCCTATACGTTTTTCGTTTTGTAATCCATTCTGATTCAAATGGAAGAACACCAAACAAGACACCAAAAAATAAACAGACAGACAGGTAGATAAATAGAGAGGAATACCAACAGTAACATACACAAAAGGACCAACAGATAGATAGAGACAGAGGGACAGACAAAGAAAGATCTGCATGAAAGAATATATTAACAGCCTAACCAACACACATACATGCCAACCCAGAGATACCAGTGTAGCATAGATATAGAGACAGAGCATGCCTTGAAGGCCTTATAGCAAGAGAGAGAGAGACAGAGACAGACAGACAGGCAGGCAGATAGATGGACAAACATACAGACAGAGCAATAGACAGAAAGACAGAAACAGAGGCTGAAGATAGAACAAATGTACAAATGAATAAACTTTATTTATAAACGGTAATTAATAAGCACAGCAATTGCTTTTTTTAAAACATCCAGCCCTCTGGAGGGAAAAGAAAGGAAACATTAAACAAAAAGTGATTAATTTACCAGTCACGGCATGGAGAACAGTTTCCAAATAATAAATAATGATTGTAATGATTATGACAAACAAAGAACGAGCAGAGAAAGGCAAACAGACAGAGAAAGAGAACCATACAGACAAAAGAGACAGACAAGCAGACAAACAAACGAAGCAACACGTTGAAAGGAGATAGATTTAGCATGCATCCATAGGGTTGACGTGTTCTGCATTGCCCAGGGGCTCTATATCTGTGCTAATTCTGACCCAGGGAGTTGGGGATTCGGCATGGCTTCCTAATCTGATCAGCAGAGGGAGCTGACCATTTGATAGCCTTTCTCCAGGCTTCCTGCTTCCTGGATGGCAGTTCCCTGCTAGGCCACGTGGATGTTGCTTGAAATGTAATTGTTTTTTGTTGTTGTTGTTGTCTTGTTTTGGTTGATTGGTTGTATATTTTGCTTGTTTGTTTTACTTAATTTTGGTTGCCTGTGTTTCAGTTGTGTTATTGTTATTGGTTTTCCTTTGCTTTGAGATTGCTGTGTAAGGACTGTAGTTGCAAGAACTTTTTGTTTGTTCTTATTCGTTTCCTGGTAAGCTGAGGGGGTACTTGGGTGTGTGAGTGAGTTGTTGGGTTTTGCTAGTTGGTTGGTTAAGTTGGTTGGTTGGTTGGTTGTTGATTGTTTAGTTAGTTGGTTGCTTGTTTGGTTGATTGATTGGTTTAAGAACTAATTGGCTGTGGCTGCGTTTATCAAAGAAAAGGGAAACAGCTTTCATCCACCTATGATCCTCATGGGATATTGGATGTCTGAATCATGATCTCTGTACTTGAAACATACCCCTGCAGCCTGTCCTTGTGTTATGGACACTTCTATGGTAAAGGTGTCCCTCCAAAGAGCCTAAGTGCCACTTATTTCCTGAAACAAACAGTTTCTCTTAAAAACAAATTGCAGTTTTCAAGGCCACCCAGAAACTACATGGCAATACTGATTAATGCAGAAATCTGGACAGGCTGGCAATTCGGATCTCCCCCAAATACTTATTATCTCTTTATTTCTAAAATTGATGTTTTTACCTCTTCTGCTTTAAGGAGTGTATTTTTATTTTTTTTTAATAAAGTGAAAGAAAACCAAACAAGAAATGGACAGACAGACAGACAGACAAACAGAAAGATAGAGAGGCAGACCAACAGTAAAACAAACAGAAAGACAGACATATAACTAGAGACAGAGGGACAGACAAACACACAGGTTGGCATGAAAAATTCACCAACAGCCTGACAAACACAGGCACGCAGATAAAGAGATACAAATGCAACACACAGAGATAGACAGACCATGGCCTGGTGGTCTGGTGGCTAGAAGGAAGGAGAAACAGAGACACGGACAGAAAGAGAGGGAAGGAGAAAGAGACAGAAACAGTGATACAGGCAGACATAAACAGAGATAGAGACAGAGGGGCATAAATTAAACAGGCAAACTGTAAGAGACTAGAGTAAGAGACAAAGGCACACACACACACACACACACACACACACACACACACACACACACACACACACACACACACACACACACAGAGAAAGAGAATGAATGAATGAATGAATAATCTTTATTTTTCAAGGGTAACAGAGTAAGTAAGCATTACATACTTTTTTTTCATCCGAGATAGAGAGAGCAAGAGAGAGGGAGAGAGAGGCAGAGATAGAGGCACAGACAGACGGGTAGACAGCAATTGACAGAGAGAAATAAGAAATAGGCAGAGACAGACAGACAAAATCCCAGAGAGACAAAGATGCACAAAGACAGATAGAATGAGAGAAAGTGAACCATACAGACAGACAGAAAAACGAAATAGCAAATTGAAAGGAGATAGATTTAGCATGCATCCATAGGGTTGACGTGTCCTGCATTGCCCCAGGGGCTTTATATCTGTGCTAATTCTGACCCAGGGAGTTGGGAATTCGGCATGGCTTCCTAATCTGATCAGCAGAGGGAGCTGACCATTTGATAGCCTTTCTCCAGGCTTCCTGCTTCTTGGATGACAGTTCCCTGCTAGGCCACATGGATGCTGGTTAAAACATAATTATTGTTTACATGTTTGTTTGCTTGTTTCTTTGATTCCTCGTTTGCTTTCCTGGTTTGTGTCTGTTGTTGTTGTTTTTTTGGTTAGATTTGGTTGTATATTTTGTCACAGTTTTATTGTTATTGATATTTTATTCTTTTTGCTTTGGGAGGGCTGTGTAGGGACTGTAGTTGTGCGAAGTTGGTTCTTGTTGTGTTGTGTTGCTGTGTATGGTGGGAGGCTGGGTTGTTGGTAGGTTAGTTTAAGGAGAGTTCAGATTTTTAGGCTGAGTGTGTTTTGGCTGAGGACTATCTGAACATTTGAAAGCATAACAACATTTGGATGTAAGCTTTGAAAGTTAGCTAACATCAATAATGGCAGGGTTTTTGACTTGTGTCATATTCATCTTTTGAACCTTTTTTTAATTACACATTTTATCTGTCCCTTTGTTAAGCACAACCCAAAATCTTAACTAGACGAAGAAGAAGACTTACTTTACTATTGAATTGATTAAATACTGTAGCATACCTGTCATGCTATCTTATTGTATCTGTCACCATTTGGACCCACACCAAAAGCTTTGTCAGTTAATGCAAGTGCAGTGTCTGAGCTTAGATCAGAATAGTATGCCCAGATGTGAAAGAAATTATGAGTGCATGTTCTGGATAATCAACGGGTTTTAGCTAGGAAAAACCCGACACGAACAACACAACAACAACAACAATTTCGCAACAACAACAACAACAACACCTACAGCATTAACAACATAACCACATATTTTGGAAGACCGTACCACTTCCTCTTTCCACCTCACTTCTTTCAAAGGGGATATAACTCATGAGCACATGATGATGATGATGATGATGATGATGATGATGATGATGATGATGGTAATGGCTGGCTCCTAACATGCACAGATTTTGGGAAGAAATGAGTTGATTTCCGTTTTTGCAACAAGCCCTCTGATGACTGAAGAGGCTGATGTGTTAGGAAGAAGCACGTTCTGTTGCATCCTGGGCAGATGAAGGAAGCGACTGCAACTGTTGCTGGTTGATCCTTTGATCCTTCTTTCCTTCTTTGAGCCCATGCAATTATATTAATGGCAAGGTTAGAAAGGTGATCTATTTTGTCATTCCTTCCAAGATTCCATAAAAAGGACTGATAATGTTAATGTTTAAAACAACAAAACGAAGAAAGAGCAGAGAGACATAGAGACAGTGGGTCAAAGATTCGAGGAGATGGCATAAGAAAACGAAAACAATGATACAGAGAGAACATGCAATTACCTAATTGCTCGTACACTTAAATAACTGTTGCATTATTTTTGGAGTCAGAGAAAGGGAGTTAATTGTGTTACATTACGTGCTTTGCATTTGTTAAAAGTTATTCCATTGATGTTTATTTTCAAAGGGGAGAAACAGACACATTTGAGGAAAGTAAAAATTAATGATGATGATGGCGATGATGATGATGATGATGATGATGATGATGATGATGATGATGCTGATGATGATGATGATGATGATGATGGTGGTGATGGTGATAATGATAGTAAATAATAAAGTTAAAGATGCAATAACGCTGATAATACTATTACTAATGATAGTGATGATGATGATGATGATGATGATGATGATGATGATGATGATGATGATGATGATGATGATTAGAAAGAAAGAGTAAAACACATAGAGACTTAGACAGACAAACTCCAAACTTCAGATTTCAGATGGTTTGTTTCCTATAAAAATCTAGCGGTTTTTTTCCCGTTTGCAAAATCGTTGGCGTGTGTGTGTGTGTGTGTGTGTGTGTGTGTGTGTGTGTGTGTTGTGTGTGTGTGTGTGTGTGTGTGTGTGTGTGT
This sequence comes from Stramonita haemastoma, assembly GCA_030674155.1. Lineage (NCBI taxonomy): Eukaryota > Metazoa > Mollusca > Gastropoda > Neogastropoda > Muricidae > Stramonita > Stramonita haemastoma. The sequence continues at coordinate 78,454,890 of CM060316.1, read as the reverse complement.
GTGTGATTCTAACAAATCAGTTCAGAGTGCTATCACACCTTCCAAAATAGAAAATGTTCCTACTGTCTGATAAGGAAAACAGCCAACAACCCTGGCCATTGTCTACAACTTCAAAGAGCTCTGGTTTGGTCTCATTGTCCTTGTAGTCGTGCTGCATTTCATATTGATCAGTGGAGAGAGAGAACTGAACACTGAACACTGCAGTTTTAATTTGTACATTGGCCTTAGGCCATAATACACGGAGTTTGGGGGGGGTTGAGGAAAGCCAGTATATTAATATGCAAAATGTGATCAAAAATGAAAAAAAAAACACGATTCTTTGAGACTAGTGATTGCACTAGCCATATCTGGAAAAAGTTTAGAGTTTGATACACATTCATGTTACACTGCATGGCTATTTTAGTTAGCTGACACCACACTCGGTATCAACCAAAATACATTTCAGTACTTTCGTACTTGTGAATACAAATCTTGAAACACACCCATCACGAAATGATATTCTGACATAACAATCCCTTCCTTCTATTTATAGAATGAAAAAATATATCTGTATAGATAATGACTTCGTTCCCTATTTGATGGTGTAAGTAAAACTGACAACAGCATATTGATACCGTGGTGTCCTGCGTATGTTAGCTCAGAACAGGCACCACTGACCACCACCAAAGTGACCCAGCAGCAGTGCAGGGCCCCTCTGGTTGGTGGCCTCACGGTAGCCTGATATTGATTGGCCACAATGGACTCTCGACCCAGAGGATGAGACATAAAGAATCTGGAAATGGCTGTGGCGAGGAGCTTGAAACGAGCGGCGTGGGAACAGCAGGTCGGGGACGTCAGCAAAAAAACAAAACAACAACACCGCCACCACCAACAATAACAACAAGGCAAAAGGGCTTAAGATCAGATCATATTTTTTGTACATCTATCAAGAGCAGCTGCTTAACAACTGACCTTTTAAAATATTGTTTTGATACTTTGTTATGTTTTCCTCTAGCCATAAACGTTGACGGTGTTGACGGGTACACGTTTTCTTGAAATCATGTTTGCATGGTTACCCGAATTATTCAGTTATGTTTCACCACAAGTAATAAGGTTTCTGGGGCTGAGGCGGGCCTGTTTGCAGGCATAGCATAAAAGTGTCAAAATCTGGTGTGTGGCCTGACAGGTCTTTATTGAGTTAATTTGGGTCATAGAATAGTGGGACGTGTTAGTTTGCTTCGTTTGAAATCAGCTTTATTGATTTTTTTGTTCCTCTGAAAAGTGTGTGTGTGGTGTGTGTGTGTGTGTGTGTGTGTGTGTGTGTGTGTGTGTGTGTGTGTGTGTGTGTGTGTGTGTATGCCTGCATGTGTCGTGTGTTTTAGAGATATGTTCCTTTACAGAAAGAAAACACGCAAGATCAAGATGCAGATGTTGCCTTTTCACATGTTTTCGTTGCAACAAAACAGCAATTGTGGACGGTTCTCTAAGGTAATTGTATCATAAATGAGAAAAGATATTCCCTAAGAAGAATAAAAAGCATTTCCCGATGAATCTGTGTTATTGTATTTGAAAGTTCCATCACAATAGAAATGCAAGCCACCTATTAAAGTTCTTTTTTCAGTATTTGATAATTGTGGTATCTTTAGAACAGCTCATTATCTATTTTTCTCACCATTTTCCGGCTTTTCATGTTTATCTACAGTACTTATATCTTTGATTTGTTTAATCAGGGGAGCCCAATGCAATGATCAAAAACCTGTTATAACAACTTTCTCAGGATTAAATTTTCAAGTCACCTTCAGCAAATAAAAATCGAGAAAAATCAGGGAGTATCAAACAAGTTTCCTGCTGTTGCAATTGTTCATGTTCTTCTTATTCTTGTTGTTTTGCTGGCTGGGGGGGGGGGGGGGGTGCGGGGGGTGCGCTGTCTCATCTCCTATGACATTCCTGCCCTGCTTTTCTCTCGCTGCTATTGATGTCAGGCCACCGTGCGTTCACCAACCAGAGGGATTCTGTTTCTCTGCTGGGTCACATAATTAAGTTGATCTTAGTGGTGCCTGATCTGAGCTAACATACGCAGGGCGCCTCCTATTAAGCCTCTCATAGGTAGTAACAGCTCATCCACAGAGCCAAACTGAGTACCGTGCACACCAAGGGCAATACTTATCACAACATCCTTTCATCAACCTTATCCCATGAACCACCAGCCCTAAAATGCTTTGAGATAAACTCATCACAGGCACAGGAGTGTATGGGGAAACTGAAACTGAGATTACAGAGAGACCACAACATCCAAAGCCACAGAATCAGAAACGTTTTTTTTGTTATTGCATGGGGATCAGCGGTAATGAGAATGAAGTAATGTGCTTTGATATTCCTTGACAGGGCTGTACACTATGTATCCTAACAGAAAATATCCTACCATTAACTGGGCTCGAGAAATACAGGCATCTGCAGTGTTGGTCAGATAAGTTGAACAACACTATCAAATTTGCACCCACAAAGTGGAATATGCAGTTCAAGTCTTCCAAAAGCCTAAGCAAAGTCACACTAGGTAGGACCCGGTCCGAAAAATGCCTATAACTCGCATGAGATTTGAACCTGCGAGCTTCCGAACCAAATATAAAACGCACCAAAAGCCGCTGTGTGACCAGTTACCAGCCTTTCTGAGAATTTCTTACACTCTTACACACTTGTGCTCTCCTCCAGAAAAATAAAGTGATGACCAGCACACGTTTCCTTGAAAACCTTTGGCATAATTACCAAATTATTCAGTTATGACACGTGGCAATAAACTTTGTTTTCAGTAGTTTTAGGAGACTTTTTGCAAAGATGACATAAAATATCAAATTCCGGTCTGGGCTGACAGCTCTTTATTAGTTTAATGCAGATAATGTAAACATAGTTTCTTTCAATTGCAGTATTATTGAATTATGGGGAAAATGCAAATGGATGTGTGTTTTTGTGTGTGTGTGTGTGTGTGTGTGTGTGTGTGTGTGTGTGTGTGTTGTTTGTGTGTTGTGTGTGTGTGTGTGTGTGTGTGTGTGTGTGTTTGTGTTGTGGTGTGTCTGCGTTAGTGTGTGTGTATGTGGTGTTGGTTAGTGTGTGCGTGCGGTGTGTGGCAGCGTATAATATGTGTGTATATGTGTGTATGCCTGTGTGCAGTGTGTATTGTGTGTAGTGTGTATGTGTGCATGTGATGTGTGTGTGTATGTGAGTGTGTGTATGTCCCGTGTGTGTTTATCTGTATGTGTGTGCGCATGTGTGCATGCGCGTGTGTGTATGTGTGTGTGTGCATTTGAAAACAGTTCCGTAAGAACATCTAAAAATTATGTAAACCTACAATAATTGGTTGAATTAATGTTTATTTTTTCAATAATGTTTTTAAACAAAACCCGAATGTAAAGCAATCATTAGAGCAAACTGGTCCTACATACACATTTGTTTTTGACACCTTTTTCTTAGTCTGAAACATTGACAAGGGACTGGCTGAATTTGCACATGACACCTTTTAGCCAGTTAAGAGTGGGATTGTGAGAAACGGAAGCTTAGCCAGAGATAGGATAATGGGAATGGAACAGTTAACACAAACAACAGCAACAAATTTTCAGTTCTGCATGCCCGCACGCTCACGCAAACAAACAAACACACGCACACTCACTCACACACACACACACACACACACACACACACACACACACACACACACACACACACACACACACACACACACACACACACACACACACACACACAGTCCTTCGGATGAGACTATAAACCGAGTCCTCGTGTGCGAACGCAAGCAGAACAATTGCGCACACGTTAAATCCATTTCCGCTTTTCGTAAGAGTAGGCCATCGTGTGCCGGTGGGAGCAGATGACATTTACAAAACTGCATACACACGGAGACTGGATGTAAAAAAGTACATGAATGCTTAGCCCATTATCCTCGATATAAAAGAATAAGATAAAATAAAATAAAAATAAACACACACACACACACTCAAAATTATACCGAAAAAAAAAAGGAATAAGTGAGAAAAAAGGAGACTGACATAAAAAGAGACAGAGGGACAGAGAAAACAGAGAGAGGCAGAGAGAATTATTTCTTCTCACCTCTTTGAAATTAAAAAAAAAAAATCCTGTGAAGTATTTCTCGAAACATCAACTAAATTAAAGGTCTTTCTGACTAATGGTCAAAAGGACAATGCCACTTGTGCCTTATTTTATTACCTCTTTCGTCAATAGCATTTTTCCCATTGAAAAAGTTTAGCATGTGCACGTGCGAGCATTGACACCCGCCACCAACACAACACAACACAAACACAAGCACAACACAAACAACCAACACAACACACACAACACAACACAACACATACACACACGCACACACACACACACACCACACACACACACACACAACACACACACACACACACACACACACACACACACACCGCTCGCTTGCACGCACACGCACACACGCAAAGCAGAGAGAGAGAGAGAGAGAGAGGAGAGAGAGAGAGAGAGAGAGAGAGAGAGAGAGAGAGAGAGAGAGAGGGGGAGGGGGAGAGGAGAGAGTGAGCTTTATTTCTTCCATTCCTTTAAGGGAATCTGCTGTTGAATACGTTGGAATTTCAACTAAAATAAGACCGACTTTTCTTTCCACAGACCGAAACGGCATTAGCACTTGTGTCTCCTTTTATTACATCATTCAGTAATAGCTTTTTCTCATTCCAAAAGCTTTAAACACAGAGAGGGGGAAACTGAGACGGTGAGGAAAGGAATGGAAACTAGTGAAAGGCAACCCAAAGGGTGGAAAGAAAAACAAAAAAAATCGAGCAGTGTTTTTCATAGCTTTCTGTTAGAACGTTGGTAGCCTTAGACGGCATCATAAGGCAATTGATTTGTAGGAAATGGCTTTTGCATAGTTTTGATTATGTTAAGAAATGTCCTTGACGTTCTTGGTTTTTTTTATTGTTTAATTTTAGGCTTTGAAAAAATATCTACTAACGTAATATTTCAAGTTTTCTGTCCTCTCACTTTTCACTCCAAAATAAGACACCGCTTCGACAATAAGCAGTCGGGCTTTTTAATGGGATGATAAGAAGACTATTTACAAACAGCTTTTTTGTAAGGGCATTAGCTACTCTAAGTGAATGATAAAAAAAACACGTAAACATAAAAGGCTTTTTGTATGTTGCATTTTCTTTAGGATATTTCTAGCCCAAGGGCTAACGTTGAGAAGACACTTTTTCTGATCAAACATGAGTGGATGTGTGACCGTTGACGCTTTTGAACATTTTTTATGTCAAAATCTTCATCTGCGGCAAAGGTTTGAAGTAGATGTAAGCTGGCACACACTTTTCAAAGACTTTTTTCTTCACCGAATTACATAAAAGACTAAAAAGAATATACCCAACAAAGCAACCTCAGCTGATGCAAGCTATGTGCGCCATGTTTCCAAATGTCCGTGTGCCTTGTTTCCAAATATTCAAATGTTCGACATTCCATGTGATAATTTCATTCTTTAAAGAGTTGGTCAGCCATGACCAGGTTTGGAATGTTTTTTCTTTTTTAACAAGTCAAATGTAGACTGCATTTCAAACGATAAAAACATTTGTAATAAACCAAATATATACAACATTCCAAACAGTTAAAACTTTTCATATGAATTAATTATATGCTACGTTCTAAGTCATTCAAGCATTCTAAATACATCAAATGTATACTGCATTCT
>CM060316.1:78436671-78444171 GCA_030674155.1 Stramonita haemastoma | reverse complement strand
TTGTAGATGCTAATGCACATTTTACCGATTAGTATTAGTTGGTTAATAAAGGCGTGATGCTTCTTCAGCTCTGTCGATCTTTCAATACCAAATAATTTGTCTGTTGTTGAAAGTTTATACAAAACATTTGTTTCTGATAGAATTATTTGTTCGATATGTTTCCATAGTTCCTGTACGACTGGACAGTCACTGAAAAAATGTTCAATGAAATCGGTGGTGTTTATGCAGTATGAGCATTTATTGGTGTCTGTTACTTTCATTTTACTTAATAGTATGTTAGTAGGGTAAATGTTGTGTAATATTTTCCAGTGCAACACTCTAAGTCTAGTTTCCGTTGTAACTGATGCTGCTCTGTTCCATGCTGATTTATCTAGATGGATTCCGAATTTTCTGAGCCAAAAAAAATATGCAGACGGATAAACTTTTTCTTTATCTCTAGCTAGTATTTGTCTAATTTGTTTCGGTTTAGTGTTATACATAAGAGCTGGACAGGTTTCAGACTTTATTTCGATTTCACCCTGTAGAATCCACTGTTTCCAAGATGTGGGAATTGAATTAAATAAAGCATTGTATTCAAAGAGTGTGCTTGCCCTGTTTTGTCCAATACGGTCTTGAATTTCTTCTAAAGACAATAGTCTATTCTCATTTTCATGAATTAAATCCTTGATTTGTTCAATACCCTCATTTTGCCATTTCTTAAAAAACAGTACATTACCTTTGTATTTTATCAAAGAATTATGGAAGAGAAGCTGGGAGTGAAAGTTGGTGTGGTTAACATCAACAGACTGACATATTACTTTGCTGTCTAGGTAGGTAATAAAAGCTTCTTTCCAAAAATCATTTTTTATTTCTTCAAGATGCTTTACCTCTTTTGATCTACAATTAATATAAAAATATTTTATCTTCGTTGGCTATCTTTTGCATGTGCCACTTAGGTATGGTCCACCAGTTTTCTTGTTGCCTTGGGTTGCTTAGTTTGCCTATCCACTGCAGGTAAAACAATTTTTGGAATTCGACTATATTGATCATACTGAGACCACCATTCTCTCGCTCAGATTCCATTACTTTTCTTTTTACCTTTTCAAAAGCCTTTCTGTTACTCTGCCTCTTTTGCCAGACAAACTTATACAATATAGTATTGATTTTATTTAGAACTATTTGTGGAAGGCCAACAGATTGCATGACGTAAACAAACTGGCTTATCAAAAATGTTTTAATTATTAGTATTTTACCCTGGATACTGAGATCACGCTTGCTCCATTCTTTTATTATTGTTTTTAGTTTTTCAATCTTGTTACACCAGTTTTCTTCAATATGCTTTGCCATTTTGCTATTTTCAAAGAAAATACCCAGAATTTGTATTTTTTCCACCAGCGCAAACGGCAGATTGTCTTCATTTTGCTGTGTTCCCAGCCTTAATGCTTTGGTTTTTTGTGCATTCAGTCTCAGACCTGAGAATCTTTGAAATGCTGATAAGATTTCTAATGTTATTTTAATGTCATTCGTATCTTTAAGAAATAGGGTTGTGTCGTCTGCAAACTGTTTAATTTTTATATAAATACTTTGTCTTTGGTCACCATATGGAGTTTTAATCCCTACTATTGGACTGTTCCTAATTTTAATCGCCAAGATTTCAGCTGCTAAAACGAATGCTAAAGGGGAAAAGGGGCATCCTTGTCTAATTCCACATGATACTTTGAATGGTTCGGAAATCCAACCACCATAGTTAATTGAGCTAAGACTACCTTTATTCGATACTGAGACCCACCTCCGGAAATTAGGTCCAAATCCAAATATGGAGAAAGCATGTGACAAAAATGTCTTTGATATGGAATCGAAGGCTTTAGAGTAGTCCACAGCCAGTAAATATCCAGCTTTATTAGTCTTATTTAAGTAATTTATTACGTCATCTATTGATCTAATAATTGTAGAAATATTTCGTTCCTTAATATAGCCTACTTGGTCGTTGCTTACTAAATTATTTATGACTCTGCCAAGCCTCTCTGCTAGAGTTTTTGCTAGTATCTTGTAGTCTGTATTTGTTAAGGTTATTGGTCTCCAGTTATTTAACTTGTATGTGCTCAGTTCCTTTCCCTTGTGAATTAAAGTTATTATACCTTGTTTCTGGGTGTGTGATAGCTCACCTACATCAAAGGACTCCATGAAGGCCTTCGTTAAAGTTTTACCTATTTTATTCCAGAAGAACTTCAAAAATTCGGTGGTAATTCCATCTGAGCCGGGAGCTGAACCATTTTTCATCTTTTTTAAGGCTGCTGTTGTTTCTTCCAATGTAATGATGCTCTCGCATAAAGCTGCTTCTGTATCTTCTAAACGTGGAAAATTTTCATTTTGAATGAAACTGTCAGTTGCTCCTTCTACGTCATCTACTTCAGTGGACTGACTATACAGTGTTCTAAAGTATGATACTTGTTCTTGAAGTATTTTTCTGTGATCTGTTATGTATTCCCCTGATTCGTTATATAACATAGTGATAATTTTTTTCTTGCTTCTAGCCTTTTCTAAGTTAAAGAAGTACTTAGTGTTACGCTCACCCTCTTCTATCCATTTAAGCCTTGATCTAATTTGTGCACCCTTCGCTTTATGTATTTGATTAAGATCTAGGTTGTGTTTTATGTTGGCGAGCTTAACTTGCAGATCTTTGTCATCAGGCCTACTTACCAATTGCTTTTCTATTTCCGAAATTTGCAAATTAAGTTTTAGTTCATTGTTTCTCTTTCTCTGTTTTATCATTTTTCCGTACTCACTGCATAAATGCCTAATTTCTATTTTACACAACTCCCATCGATATACATTAGTATGATTCTCAGTATTGTCATTATCAAGTAATTTATCTAACAGATTATTCATTTTATCAACAAACTCGACATCTTTCAAGAGGCTGTTGTTGAACTTCCAGTACCCTGGTCCATGGGAGAACTGGCTGTTACAGATGTCCACTATTACTGCCTTATGATCGGAATTCGGAACCGTGAGATGGTCGCAAGCAGTGCAATAGTTAAGTACAGATTCCGAAACTAAACAATAGTCTAATCGTCGGGCAATAAATGGGTTAGATCTACTCCAGGTGAATTGTTTTTCTTCTTTATGAAAGGATCTCCATATGTCAGTTAACTGTAGTGTCTTAATCATGTTGTTAAATTCTGTTACCTCAGTATTACGATGATGTTGACCAGATATAATGTCACTTTCATTATTAAGTACACAATTGAAATCACCTAAGATAACTAGATCTAGATGTTCCTCACTAAGATGAGCAAACCTGTCTTGTAATTTTTTTAAGAATGCTATTTTTTGTGATGTATCATTAGGAGCATAGACATTTGCTAGAGTCAACGTCATATTATCTTGACGTATGGAAATCATCAATATTCTGTTTTCTGCAGTTTCTAGATTAATCTCCCCAGTGTAATGTTTAGCTATTAATATTACTTCTCCTCCACTACGATTTGTACCTTCTATATGAAAAATTTTCCCTCCCCATTGTTTTTCCCACAGTGGAAGATCTGCAGTTGTGATGTGCGCTTCTTGTAAACATATTATGTCAAACTTTTGTTTCTTTAAATAACTAAATATTGCCAATCGTTTAAACTTATTTTTTAGACCTCTGACATTTAACGACGAAATGCGTAACTTATTCATGGTGGAAAAGAATTATAATATTTATAGTCGTACGCACCATGATCCATTCGTCCACAGTCCTGTCTCATAGTCCGTAAATCATTAGCAGTCGTTACCGTAAGTCAGGCGTCGTCATGGTTTGTCCGTCAACGCCAGTCCTCCGCTGTCATGCGGTCTGGCATCTTCATGGCGTCGTCAGCTGTAGGGCTTCTGGAGCGCTGCTTGCTTTGCCTCCGTAGCTTTCCTGTTCGTGCTCCTGGGCTGATCCGGTCCGTAGAGCGTTGCCGTTTGTTGGGGGTTGCTGATCTGCTGCGGGTTTGCGAGTCAAAGGAGGACAGGAGAGTGGGCTGGCGGGTGAATGGACGACTTCTGTCCCCCTGCGCCCCTCTCTTGCCGGTGCCGCCTCTACCAGCTGCTTGCTTCGGACTTGCTGTGGGCTCTGCTACCTGGATGTCCGTGTGCTCGCTTCCGCTGCCGTCTTTCGTCTCCTGTTGCTGTCTGTCTTTTGGGCACTCTGTGCACTGGCACACCGCATCTCCACGCTTGTGTCCTGCCTGTCTGCATTCTCTGCACACTACTTCGCTGGTGCATTGGGAAATGTGGTGACCAGATTCTAAGCAGCGTGAACATATAACTGTTTTCTTCATCAGCTTCTGCTCTTTGTGGTACACACTAGCTGTCAGTGCACTTACTTTCAGGATTTTGTCTAGAGGAGTTGGGGGGACGGTGATGAATACAAATCTCCTACCTGTCAGGAATCTGTTAAGCTTGTGATCGTTGTCTCTCGCTCTTTCCTGTTTCACCGCAGATCGGAGTTCGCACCCGATCTTGGTCAGAGAGTGCTCAATTTCTGTGTCCGCAACCGAGAGAGGAAGATTGTTGATGAACACTTTTGTGGAGGGCTTTTCTTCTCCCGTACCATCTCGCAGAATAAAAGGGTTCGTTTCCGATACCTGTGTAACAGTATTTCTCAGTGGTATTCCCCTCAAAAGGATTTCTGTACGTGCTTCTTTCGAAGCTGGGTAAATCCTCCATAGTCCCCTTATGTCCTGCGCCCCGATGATGGAACCCTGACCCGACGTACGCTCTGCAGCAATGCAGATCTCGAGAACGGATGGGCGCTGACTGTCCGAGTCAGGGATGGACTTCTGTTTCAGGAAGACCGGTTTCACGGTAGCGAAACTAGCCATGATCTTGCTGGCTAAACCGCGAAAACAGTGGCCTATACTACAACGACACTACAAAAGAAAACACTGCTTTGATTGCAGTTGAAATTCGCTTCGATCGTAGCTGAAAAAAAACTAAGTCCAAAAAATAGAGGAGCTTAGTTCGAAAAACGGCGTAAATGACGAGAGCCAAAAAACTGTGACCGCACAGCTCGAGCGTCGCTCACCGAATCTCCACATTCTTTCTTAGGGGCCACCCTCCCCCCCTCCACAAAAAAACACCACTAAATGAAACAAAATGAAATAAATAAACCAGTAATGAAAGACCTTCACATTCTCTACCTCTACCCACATGACCGTCCATCTAGTTAATTGGTCATCGATGCAATAACAAAACACACACAACAAACATTATGCTTATTATGGAAATAAAAAACAAAGCAAAGACCTAACCATATCAAAGACTGTGGCAACACTCAGCATTTGTTACTGTCTGAACAGATTAATTAAGCTAAGGAAGAAAACACACTGACATAAGCACTCTTTGCCATAGTCCAATAAACAACCTGCACTACAATCACCAAACATCTAATACAATACAGTGAACAGTGAACAAGAAGACAGGATTTCCCGGCGCGGCCACAGAACCAGGCTTGCAATCCGACCACCCGGCATTAAGCCTCGGTACGAACCACCACCAAGACCCCCACCCAAAGGAGAGTCCTCCTTCCCCCTGTGCCAAGACCCCCCCCCAACCCCCCCCCCATTCACATCAACAGGTCTCCAACCCCCCTAAAGTCCTCCGGATGCCACCACCCACCACGATCCCGTGCGCCCACACAACACCCCAAAACACGTCAAACTTCGCCCTTCCCACCTTGAAGAGCCGAACACTCATGTCAACATGGGCTTCTTATTATTATTACTTCTTCACAATTCTTCTTCTTCTTCTTCTTCTTCTTCTTCTTCTTCTTCTTCTTCTTCTTCTTCTTCTTCTTCTTCTTTCTTTCTTGTTTCTTTCTTTCTTTCTTTCTTTCTTTCTTTCTTCTTCTTTCTTTCTTTCTTTCTTCTTTCTTTCTTCTTCTTCTTCTTCTTCTTCTTCTTCTTCTTCTTCTTCTTCTTCTTCTTCTTCTTTTCTCTTCCTCCTCCTCCTCCTCCTCCTCCTCCAATTCCCCGGAGAAACTTTAATGCCACCACAGGTTCCATCCAGGGTTGAAGAGAAAGTGTGTGCGTTTTTAGGCTGCCTGTGATACATTGCAGATGTTGACATAGCCTTGGAATCCCAGAGGCGACTTTTGGTTTTCTATTGCTCTCCGGCACGCACTGGCTAGTATGGAGACGGATGGCCTGGGGAGTATCACAGCAATGCCAACAGGGGCAAATTCGGGGCCAGAAATGCAATTAGTGCGGGGTTACCTCAACTACATGTTTCTTTCTGTTAGGGGAGTGTGCATGTGTTTTCTCTCTCTGTGTGTTTCTCTCTCTGTCTCCCCCCCCCCCCCCTCACTCTCTGTCTCTCTCTGTGTCTCTGTGTCTCTTCTCTATCTCTCTCTGTCTCTCTCTGTGTCTCTCTCTGTGTCCTCTCTCTGTCTCTGTCTGTCTGTCTGTCTGTCTGTCTGTCTGTCTGTCTCTGTCTGTCTGTCTGTCTGTCTGTCTGTCTGTCTGTCTGTCTGTCTGTCTGTCTGTCTGTCTGAACTGTCTCTCTCTCTCTCTCTCTCTCTCTCTCTCTCTCTCTCTCTCTCTCTCTCTCTCTCTCTCTCTCTCTCTCTCTCTCTCTCTCTCTCTCTCTCTCTCTCTCTCTCTCTCTCTGACTCTCATGTTTCTTCTTACATTTTAGAGCTATGTGTAAACAGAAAGCATATAATGCTTAATATACTACCCTCAGAAAAGAAAACTAGTTAGTTTGCTCGTGAGTTTTTGCTTTCTCGTTCTTTCTTCTTGTTCTTGTTCCTCTACTTGTTGTTATTGATCTGGTTGCTTTGTTACTCTAGTTATTGATGTTGTTGTTTCTTCTTCTTCTTCTTCTTTTTCTTCTTCTTTCTTCTTCTTCTTTCTTCTTCTTCTTCTTCTCTTCTTCTTCTTCTCTTCTTCTTCTTCTCTTCTTCTTCTTCTTTCTTCTTCTCTTCGCAATTCTTCGCAATTTTTCTTCTTCTTTTCTTCTTCTTCTCCTCCTTCTTCACAATTCTTCTTCTTCTTTCTCAATTCTTCGCAATTCTTCGCAATTCTTCTTCTTCTTCTTCTTCTTCTTCTTCTTCTTCTTTCTTCTTCTTCTTCTTCTTCTTCTTCTTCTTCTTCTTCTTCTTCTTCTTCTTCTTCCTCTTCTTCTTCTTCTTCTTCTCTTCGTAATTCTTCGCAATTCTTCGCCATTTTTCTTCTTCTTCGCCATTCTTTTTCTTCTTCGCCGTTCTTATTCTTCTTCGCAATTTTTCTTCTTCGCAATTCTTCTTCTTCTTCGCATTTCTTCTTCTTCTTCTTTTCCTTCTTCTTTGCAATTCTTTGGAATTCTTCGTCGTAGTTCGTCTTCTCATTTCTTCTTCAGAATTCTTTCTTGCCATTCTTCTTCGCAATTCTTCTTCGCAATTCTTCTTCGCAATTCTTCTTCGCAATTTTTCTCTTTCTTTTTGTTGCAATTCTTCTTCACAATTTTCTTCTTATTCTCAATTGTCCTTCTTCATTGCAATTCTTGTTCTTTGAC
>CM060316.1:78426671-78431671 GCA_030674155.1 Stramonita haemastoma | reverse complement strand
TGGATCATTCCAGTGCCGTGGAGAAGGGGGGTCTGCTGCATGGGTAACAGCTTGCCCTCCATACATACTTGCCCAGGCTTTGCGCTCTAAAGTGTACAGCAGCAACAAGACAACAACAGTTGATCATCGTTGTTCGTCGTTGATCTTTGCGCCTTGTGGCAGCATGATCTGTGGCTCTGTAGGTCAAATGCAAGCGCTTTGATTTGTTCTTACAAGAGATAGCGCTATACAAATTCCATGTAATAATAATAATAATAATACCTGCAGACATTCCTAGAATGAAAAGAAAATAAATAGTTAAAGAACTCAAATCACACTAACGCATCCGAAGGAACAACACACCTAAGCAAACAAACAGCCTTCAACAAATAATAAAACAAACAAACAAACAAAATGCTCTGCTTCGGCTGTTCTCATTTTTTTTATATATAAGTTACATTATGTGCACTGTGATTGCTCCGTGGAATAAGTACACTAATGCATGTGTTTTGTGTGTCCTAACATCCCCAGTAGTTTCTAACTATACCATTGTCAGTCTCTTTAAATCTTGAGTCTGTAAGTGAGGCTGCTTCATCAATAAGCTACATTTCCTGCGAACCACACATCACACTGGATCATGGACTTGTGCTGCAACATCAGAACAAATACGACCGAGCACGGTCAAAGGAATCAGTGGCAATGAAGTGGCTTCTCATGTCCGTGGCTCCGTGGCGGCCCAACATGGATGGCAATTACCGCAGACTGCCAGGATTGCCGTTTCTGATGATATGTAAGAGCGTGGAAAAGATAGATAACAGAGGCAAACAGAGAAAGAAAAAAGGAAAAAGTATGAAAGAAATAATGAAAAGAGACAGAAAGAAACAAAGCATAACTACAAAGAAATGGAAGAAAACAAAAGAAAGGAAGAATGAAGAAAGTAACATAATAGTCAAATGTCTTATTGCCTTACTGATGATCAATGAACGTGAAGAAAAACAATGCCATAGGAAAGAAAGAGCAACTACTAGAGAAAAAAGAAGGTGGAATAGAAAGAATGGAATAGAAAGAAAGAATGAAGAAGTATAAAATAAAAAGAAGAAACAAACAAGCTCAGAAGCAAACATTGCATCCTTTATGATCTGAATGTACAGAAGAAGTATGATAAGACATCAAAGAAAGAAAGAAAGAAAGAAAGAAAAATGAAAGATGAAAGAAACGACAAAACTAAACAAACAAAGCTTAAACACAAAAGAAAGAAAGACAGTAAAAAAACAGACATACAGACAGATAAAATGGACGAACGAAAGCAAAAAGAACAAAAATCCGAAAAAAAGAAAGAAAGAAAGACAGAAAAAAAAGACAGAAAAAAAAGACAGAAAGAAAGAAAAAGAAGCAAAACATGAAAGAAAGAAAGAAAGAGATGCATACACAAAATACAAAGAAAACGAGTCAGCCCCAAAAATAACATCAACAACATTAGCAACAGCAACAACAACAGCAACAACAACAACAACAAAACAAGAAAGTTGCTGACTTGCCAAAAGAAAGGCTTTAGAAAAAAAAAAGACAGACTTTGTTTAAGGACACTGTAAAAGGAAGAGAAGTTTTCTTTATCTATCCCTGGCACAAAGCAGGCAGTGGAACAAGGAAGTACTCCAGAATCGGTGAAGCAGAATAGGTTCGGACTACAGGCCCTACAAATCTTCAGGAGGGACTCTCTTCTCTCTCTCCTTGTCTCGTTTCTTTGGCTTTAAGTTGGGATCTGCATGTTCTTTGTGTGTGTGTGTGTGTGTGTGTGTGTGTGTGTGTGTGTGTGTGTGTGTGTGTGTGTGTTTTTGTGTGTGTGTGTGTGTGTGTGTGTGTGTGTCTGTGTGTCTGTGTGTGTGTATGGTGTGTGTATGTGTGTGTGTGTGTGTATGTGTGTGTGCGTGTGCGTGTGCTGTGTGTGTGTGTGTGTGTGTGTGTGTGTGTGTGTGTGTGTGTGTGTGTGTGTGTGCATGAATGTGTTTCTTTGTCAATCAATCAATCAATCAATCAAATTTTTTATTTCCAGATGGTTCATGTGTATGTATGTTATTGTGTTTGAGTATGTGTGTTTGTGTGTATATGTGTGTGTGTTTGTGTGTGCGTCGTTTGTATGTGTGTATCAGTGCGTGCGTGCGTTATGTGTGTGTGTGTGTGCGTGAGTGTGTTTGTCTGCTTATGTGTATGTGTGTAATTGTGTTGTTGTATGTGTGTTTGTGTGTGTGTTTGTGTGCGCTTATAATTATGTGTGTGTGTGTCTGTGTTTGTTTGTTTGTTTGTGTGTGTGTATGTGTGTGTGTGTGTTTGTGTGTGTGTGTGTGTGTGTGTGTGTGTGTTTGTGTGTGTGTGTGTGTGTGTGTGTGTGTGTGTGTGTGTGTGTGTGTGTGTGTGCGCGCGTATAATTATGTGTGAATGTGTGTGTGTGTGTTGTATGTGTATGTCTGTGTGTCTGTGTGTCGAGTGTGTGTGTGTCTGTGTGTCTGTCTATGTTTTCTATGTTTTAGTGCATCTGACTGTCTCTTGGCTGGTGACTTGGTCAGGCGGTTGGTCAGTTGGTTGGCTGGTCAGTTGATGAACAGCTCAATCGGTCTTCCTGTCCTTGTGACTCATTCTCTCTGTCTGCATGTCTGCCTCTGTCACCTTCTGTCTCCTTCTGTCTTTTTTCTGTCTCTGTCCGTCTGCGTGTCACTGTATTTGTCTCTGTCTCTCTATTTCTGTCTCTCTCTCTCCACTTTTTACCGTCAATATTTTTTTTTTGCCTCTGTCACTCTTTCTGTAACCTATATCTTGGACAGTGAGAGAGAGAGACAGAGACAGAGACAGAGACAGAGATACACAGAGACAGAGCGATAGAGATAGAGAGATAGAGAGAATTAGAGTAGGGTGTAAACAAACCAATACAATTTCTCCAAAAACCGAAATTGCTGTAATTTGTCTGCATTTGGGTACCGAGGCTTAATATTTAGCGTGTTCTTTGTCATGTATTATACATTTTCCCTTGTCAGCATCGCAAAATTCTCCTAAACAACTCTAAATAACATTCCATTGTCAAAAGTGGGAATTTCCACGATACTAATGCTTTAGAAATTAGACAACTCAGACTCCAACATTTCAAAATATACTTGCATGTCTCATTTTTTAGTTTTCCTAGTGATGCACCAAATACCACCTTTAAAAATTCCTCGTGATATCTATCCTCCTATATGGCTGTGAATCATGGACTCTGACAGCAGAGTTAGAGAGGAGAATCCAAGCATTCGAGAACAAGTGCCACAGAAGACTCCTCAGAATATCATACAAAGAACACAAGACCAATAACTATGTGAAAGAAGAAATCAAAAAGCGTGTGGGCCCCCAAGAGCTTTTGCTCTCCACCATAAAGAGGAGAAAGCTGATGTGGTTTGGTCACACCACAAGACACAACACCCTAGCAAAAACCATCTTGCAAGGAACAGTCGAGGGCAAGAGAAGAAGAGGCTGCCAAAAGAAATCATGGGTTGACAACATCAAAGACTGGACCGCCCAACCCCTGCAACACCTCCTACTAGCCACACAGGATCGTGAGGCATGGAAAAAGATCGCTGTTGCGTCTTCTCTCATGTCCCCCCTACGTCCTTTGGGGCATGGGACTGAGTGAGTGAGTGAGTGAGTGATGATACCAAAGTCACGGAACTACCATCAGCCAACAATCCTTCCTACCTACCTCGCCTTCCTTCCTTCCTTTATTCAGCACAATGCCAGACGTTTAGGCTGTTGATTTTGCTATGGACCTTCCTCTTTCTCCTATGAAGTTAAAGCGGAAAGAGAGGATTGATTATTCTGCTTCATGATAAGATTCCTCTTCAATACAATGTTTGATCTTCTGTCTTCTTACACTTCAGGGGACTCCTTCTCTTACTGCCATGTGTTTTATGTAGAAAGCAGTAGTTTCTTCTGATTCGAAATCTATTCGCAATCAGTACTGTGGAAGCTTGTTGAGGGGTGGTGTCGACGACATCGCTGGCTGGATTCAATAGAAACTGCCAGACAGATGTTGCCTTTTAATCCTGCTGTAGTTAGCAGTGTAGATACTTGTCTGCAGACTTCTGACATGAAGAAGAAACAGGTAGGTACGCGCGCGCGCGCGCGCGCACAGAGAGAGAGAGAGAGAGAGAGAGAGAGAGAGAGAGAGAGAGAGAGAGAGAGAGAGAGAGAGAGAGAGAGAGAGAGACAGACAGACAGACAGACAGACAGACAGACAGACAGACAGACAGACAGACAGACAGACAGGGAGACAGAGAGAGACAGAGAGACAGAGAGACAGAGAGACAGAGAGAGAGACACAGAGAGAGAGAGTGAGAGAGAGAGAGGGAGGGAGAGAGAGAGAGAGAGAGAGAGAGAGAGAGAGAGAGAGAGAGAGAGAGAGACAGACAGACAGACAGACAGACAGACAGACAGACAGACAGACAGACAGACAGACAGACAGACAGACAGACAGACAGACAGACAGACAGATACAGAGAGACAGAGAGAGACACAGAGAGAGAGTGGGTGAGAGAGAGACAGAGAGAGAGACAGAGAGAGAGAGACAGAGAGAGAGAGCTTTCTGAATGAAGCTTGTCCACAGTGGAACAAGTTGATCGACAGTATGGCGAATCTTCTGCAAACCACTTGAAAGTGTGTGAAGTGTGCTCTTCTGTCTGGCCAGGTTGTATGCAAACTATGATATTATACCCCCGCCACCGTGCTTAGCTGAGGACATATGCTACTGCTTATGATTCAATTTATCAGTGATTTGCCAGATCATTTCATTTTCAAATGTAGTTTCAGCAGTCTCAGGGAAGGGTTGGTATTTTTTTCAGTAACATTAGAGAAAGAAAATGACATGTGCTGTAGAGTAACTAAAAAAGTGAAGTTCTTGATTTTGGGAGAACAGCATTAACGTAGGCTTATTTATTTATTTATTTATTTATTTATTTATTTATCTATTTATTTATTCTTTTATATCGAGGATAACA
>CM060316.1:78406671-78409171 GCA_030674155.1 Stramonita haemastoma | reverse complement strand
GAATTACGCTCTACAAGATGTTTCCCTAAGGCCCTTGCTGTAAAGTTCTAGAAACTGGCCATTGAAAACTGCAACAAGAGGAATAGAGACTGATGCAACATCTCGCTTTACAATAAACCGGATGACTATTGAAGGATTACGTGATTTGGCAAAACTCTGCAGAGGTCAAAAGTGAAAGCCAAATACATCTGAATATAATGTCTTTTGTTTGACAGGATTTTGAAAAATAAATATCTTACATTTTCTTGACCAACTATCAGATGCATGCAGCAAAAATCCCTTTTAACCTGTCAGTCTAAGTTCTAAATCGGCAGTTTCTGACGATATTTTTTATTTGATGTCGTAGTTGTCCTGGGATATTCTTATTCTCCTTTAAGTTATTGATGTCTCTTTCCAGGAACTCTTAGCAAGGAGTAGAAATTGGCCAACGTTACGTTAACCCAATAGAATGATTGTGGTTATTGGTCTGCTACTGTATGTATTACTCGTGTGTATAGCAGCCCTTCATGTCTCATCAAATAACGGGAACAGCTGAAAAGGCAGGCTACATATTACAAAGAGCCGCTTATGTTATCAGTTGCTGCCATGTGGTGTGTCTTTGAGCAATGCAAACTAGCTAATACTTACTCAGATGTTAGCATACATTTTGAATGTGCAAATCAAATCAAATCAAACTTTGTTCGAGAACAAGGAATATGCATGTGCTTTTTTACATCCTGTGAGAGAGAGACAGAGACAGAGAAACAGAGAGAGACAGAGACAGACAGACATACAGACATACAGACAGAGAGACAGACAGGTAGAGAAAGAAAGCTGAGCGTTGATGTTGGTTCAGAGATTCAGCCTGATGGGATAGAGAAGGTCATGTTCACATGTATATGATCACCGGGTTAGCAAGATCTAAAGTATACCCAACAGCTTGTTTTTCAAACTCACTTTGCCGGTCTTAGCTTAGGGAGTGGGATCAGTACTGGTGAATCCTTCTGTTGGGTTAATTTCCAGAGGAAGAACCCTGATCTTCTACGGGAGCCTCGGTGGTGGATCGATTCCGGGCCGTCAGATCCCAAGCGCAACGCTCTAACCACTACTGGGTTATATTGCCCCCCATATTGTAACTATGACAAAAATAGTGCCAATGACATCAGCAATGACGTAATTATAGATGGTAAGAAAATCCAGACCATCCATAGCTTCAATTTTCTGGGTGCGATAGTGTCAGATGAAGGATCAAAACCTGAATTCTCTCCAGGCTAGCCCAGACCACAGCTGTAATGATCAAACTTTAAGTCCTCTGGAATGATAAGAACATAGTCATGAGCTGCAAGATCAGACTGATGCGTTCCCTGATCATGTCCATATTTTTGTACGCTTGTGAAACATGGACCATAACAGCACACATTGAAAGAAGGATACAGGCAATGGAGATGAGATGCTTTTGCAAACTACTTGGCATTCTATACAGGGATCACATCACTAGTGAAGAAGTGAAAACTAGAATAAAGAATGCCATCGGACCATACGAAGAGCTCCTAACTACAGTGAAAAAACGCAAACTAAAGTGGTACGGCACGTCACACGATCATCTGGACTGGCCACGACAGTCTTACAGGGAACAGTAAGGGGAGAGAGACGAAGAGGCATACAGAGGAAACGATGGGAAGACAACATTAGAGAGTGGACAGGCCTTGGAAGGAACGACATACTACGGAGGGCGGAGGACCGTGGCGAGTGGAGGAGGCTGGTTTGAGAATCTTTAGTTGTGCCCCCACGGTCCACGGGACTACCGGAAGGTGATAACATTGTAACTGAAAATTGGTTCTTTTCTCTTTGCTCAGTACAATGGGAGATAAAACGTTGCTATCTTTCACGCCACGTTCTTCGGATGGGCTTACCATGATATCAACACTTTCAAATCGTTCACTCGACAGACCCCACAGCCGAGTGCTTAAGGCTGTTCGACTTTGATAAAGTCGTGAGTTTGAATCTATGTGGCATCTGATGAATTGAGGGTGGGCATTTGTTCGATCTCCAAGGTCAACTTCAAGTGCAGACCTACGAGTGTAAAATTCTGTTCGTGTGTGATCACATGCAGAAGATCCAACATGCACGTTAAAGATCCGGTAACTGATGTTAGTGTTAGGTAGGTTAGGGAAACACGAATATACCCATTAGCATACATCCCCGACGTCAACGTGTGGCTACCTTTATAGTGAACAAGAAACGGTTGCATGCGCAAAATCTCTCCTTTGGTAAACCTGAGAGCTCCATACGAACAACAAACAAAAAAAGTACATCATGCCCCCCCCCCCCCCCCCCCCCCCCAACCCCCCTCTCTAAGGCTGATTGTTCTCGCTGTGATCTGTCCTAGGCGCTGTGTTCTTGCCTTCTTACACCATTGTCCTAGTTTGGAGTTGTTACAAACTTTTCTAGAATCATTCTTGGTGACGATGGAGTTGCAATGGGCTAATGGCGCTTGTGTTGATCCCCTGCCGTCTTGCAG
>CM060316.1:78395086-78397586 GCA_030674155.1 Stramonita haemastoma | reverse complement strand
AATTTCCAGAGGAAGAACCCTGATCTTCTACGGGGGCCTCGGTGGTGGATCGATTCCGGGCCGTCAGATCCCAAGCGCAACGCTCTAACCACTACTGGGTTATATTGCTCCCCATACTGTAACTATGACAAATAGTGCCAATGACATCAGCAATGACGTAATTATAGATGGTAAGAAAATCCAGACCATCCATAGCTTCAATTTTCTGGGTGCGATAGTGTCAGATGAAGGATCAAAACCTGAATTCTCTCCAGGCTAGCCCAGACCACAGCTGTAATGATCAAACTTTAAGTCCTCTGGAATGATAAGAACATAGTCATGAGCTGCAAGATCAGACTGATGCGTTCCCTGATCATGTCCATATTTTTGTACGCTTGTGAAACATGGACCATAACAGCAGACATTGAAAGAAGGATACAGGCAATGGAGATGAGATGCTTTTGCAAACTACTTGGCATTCTATACAGGGATCACATCACTAGTGAAGAAGTGAAAACTAGAATAAAGAATGCCATCGGACCATACGAAGAGCTCCTAACTACAGTGAAAAAACGCAAACTAAAGTGGTACGGCACGTCACACGATCATCTGGACTGGCCACGACAGTCTTACAGGGAACAGTAAGGGGAGAGAGACGAAGAGGCATACAGAGGAAACGATGGGAAGACAACATTAGAGAGTGGACAGGCCTTGGAAGGAACGACATACTACGGAGGGCGGAGGACCGTGGCGAGTGGAGGAGGCTGGTTTGAGAATCTTTAGTTGTGCCCCCACGGTCCACGGGACTACCGGAAGGTGATAACATTGTAACTGAAAATTGGTTCTTTTCTCTTTGCTCAGTACAATGGGAGATAAAACGTTGCTATCTTTCACGCCACGTTCTTCGGATGGGCTTACCATGATATCAACACTTTCAAATCGTTCACTCGACAGACCCCACAGCCGAGTGCTTAAGGCTGTTCGACTTTGATAAAGTCGTGAGTTTGAATCTATGTGGCATCTGATGAATTGAGGGTGGGCATTTGTTCGATCTCCAAGGTCAACTTCAAGTGCAGACCTACGAGTGTAAAATTCTGTTCGTGTGTGATCACATGCAGAAGATCCAACATGCACGTTAAAGATCCGGTAACTGATGTTAGTGTTAGGTAGGTTAGGGAAACACGAATATACCCATTAGCATACATCCCCGACGTCAACGTGTGGCTACCTTTATAGTGAACAAGAAACGGTTGCATGCGCAAAATCTCTCCTTTGGTAAACCTGAGAGCTCCATAACGAACAACAAAAAAAAAAAGTACATCATGCCCCCCCCCCCCCCCCCCCCCCCCCCCCCAACCTCCCTCTCTAAGGCTGATCGTTCTCGCGTGATCTTCCTAGGCGGCTGTGTTCTTGCCTTCTTACACCATTGTCCTAGTTTGGAGTTGTTACAAACTTTTCTAGAATCATTCTTGGTGACGATGGAGTTGCAATGGGCTAATGGCGCTTGTGTTGATCCCCTGCCGTCTTGCAGTGTTGTTTTGAATCACAGCACACTAACGGTTTGTGATAGCAGCCAATCAGCTTCGTGTCATTGGCAACTCTGCGGTTTTCGTGCCAAAACTGGTTAGAAGTTATACGCCAGATACATCACTGTCCAGGTTTGTTTGTTTTCCCTTTTGGCGGACTGATTTTGTTTTCTGCTGTTTCTTTTTTGCCACGGTAGTAAATTGTTTTCTTTTGGGCTTTTGTTTTTTTTATTGTACTTTGTGCATAGTTTCCATTTTCCTTTTTCTATATTTTCTATACTTTCATTTTCATATTTTCTTTTAGCTTGTATTTTCTGTTTCTTTCTTTTCTTTTCTTTTTTTTTTTGTTTCTTTCGTTCGTTCTTTCTTGTGTTCTTTCATGTCTTTTTTTCTTTTTTTCTCTCGTTTGTTCGTTTTTATTTCCAACCATTTAATCTTTTTTGTTATTTCTTTTCTCCTAAATTTCTAAAAACCTAAAAAGCGTGTTTGCCTGTCTAGTATAGGTTCTTTTGTGCTGTTGTGGTCTATCTGGTTTGCTGTTTTTCTTTTATTCCTTTTATTTCTTTTTAGTTGAGTAGTTGCCCCTTTTTCACTTTTTGTGGTCTTTTTTTTCTCTTCTGCCTTTCGTTGTTTAACTTTAGAAAAACAACAACTTTTGTTTCTTTTACGTGAAGCTTCAAATGCACATTCATTGTGTTTAAGTGTTAGACTGTTGCATTCAACATCTTTTTTTTTTGTTTTTTTCGTCTTTTTTATGATGATAAATCTTATGCGTCACATTTTCCACCTTTCTCTTCTGGCAGTGCATATAATGATAAATCAGGTTGTGCAATTGTAACACTTTAATTGTAAACCACGGAAAACAAATAAACAAACAAACAGACAGACAGACAGACAGACAGACAGACATGCATACATCACTAATCACTAAACTTCAGTATCATATGTCTGTCTCTTGTTCTTTCTTTCCCCCCATCTCTCATCGTTAAACCATA
>CM060316.1:78382586-78387586 GCA_030674155.1 Stramonita haemastoma | reverse complement strand
TGTGTGTGTGCGTGTGGTGTGTGTGTGTGTGTGTGTGTGCGTGTGTGTGTGGTGTGTTGTGTGTTGTGTGTGTGTGTGTGTGTGTGTGTGTGTGTGTGTGTGTGTGTGTGTGTGTGTGTATGCAACATACACAGCCGTGTACACTTACGTAGTATATGTTTCTGTCGTCTCTCAGTATCTGTATGCCTGACAATTTGATTGTCACTCTGTCTGGCTGGCTGGCTGGCTGTCTGCCTGTTTGTCTGTCCTGTCTGTCTGCCTGCCTATCTGTCTGTCTGGTGGCTGGCTGGCTGTTTTTCTGTCTGTCTGTATCTCTGTCTCTCTCTCTCTTTGTCTTTTTCTTCCTTCCTTCCTTCCTTCCTTCATTCCTTTCTTTCTTTCTTTCTCTCTTTCTCGCGCGCGTGCGCGACTTTTCTTGGGATTTGAGTAAACTTAACTACTTCGGTACAAAGTTTTACCGACTAATTCTACCTATCATACAAGTTTCTTCAGAAAAAGAGACAGACTAGACACAGAAAAAGACAGAAAAAAGGAGACAGAATGTGACAGACACATAATAATAATATAGCCAGACAGAGAAAAGACATGAAAGGAAGACACAGGAAGATAGGTAAGATATGTGTAAAGAGAGAGGGTCGGGAGAAAGAGCACTTTGCCTCCTCTAATTACGCGCGTGAGTGAGCACACGTGTCAAGATGCGATGGAGTGGTCAGCATCTTGAGTGTATGGTAATTGAGACAGGGCAGCACTGAGCTCACAGGAGTGGCTGATTTTTTTTTCTGCTGCAGTATGATGGAATATAACATGATATAGCAGGATACGGTGTGATGCAGCACAATGCGGTACTTTAAAGTACAATGTAATACTGGAAAATGCAACCTCATGCCATGTAACGCATTGCAGTTCAATAAGGGGGAAAATTAATACAGTTGCAGACAGGAAAAGAAGAAAACCATGGGTGGCACTGCACTTGTGGTGACGCGCGCTCTCCCCGGGGAGAGAGAGCAGCCCGAATTTCATGCAGAGAAATCTGCCGTGACTTAAAGTGTGAAATGAAATGATGGGAGATACGATTTGATGCATGAAGATGAAATGAAATGTGATGATATATGATTCAAGAAACGACCGTGAAATGCATCAAAGTAAAGTACAACCCGTCACAGTACAATTCTGTAAAATGCAGTCTATTTTCTTAGTTGTATATTTCGTAACATATTCTAAACAAAAGCATCACACTGGCTCTAGGGGTCAGGGTAATCCTACACACTTCCTCAAAAGTTACACAAGGTCATACAACATTCTGAATCAAGGCAGAGGCCATTTATAAACAACCGGTGATTATTGTCTAAGAGATGAGGTTTGCTACCTTTTTCCACATGACAAACCTTTCACACTATACTAAAATCTGGATTCAGAGGCTGTTAAAGGTCAGCAACAAAACAACCCATAGCTGCCCATACATCTATGGCCTAAAATAACGAACGTCAAGAAAAAACAAAATAAACCATAGCTGTCCATACATCTGTAGTCTAAAATATCGAACACAAAGGGAAAAACCAAAATAAACCATATCTGTCCATACATCTATGGTCTAAAATATCGAACGTCAAGGAAAAAAACAAAATAACTAGCTGTCTAAAAGTCTATAGTCTGACCTGTGGAAAATCGTGTACTTTGAAACCTACGTCAGAAGCATGGAAACTCAAGTATAAGGCATCGTTGACTTGTAAGTCAGACACTGGTACAATAAAGGTTTATTTGCTCTGACAAGTCAGTGGCTGCTCCATCAAATAACACTACACTTGGAACAATGTTGGATCTAATATGATAACCATGTTTTGCAGCTTTATAAAAAAAAAAGTACACGATGCGGAATGAAATAAAGGAGAACATAAAAAGTCGGTGATTCGTTGCCACCAGCGTTTCTAGTGTTAACAAAACTATATAGGTCGTGCTGATCCGTTAAGTCGGTGGCTATTCTGATAGGCAGATACATGCTAAGGGGATATCTCTCTCCATGAGTTCAGACGTATTTTTAAAAAAATCAGCTTACTGATATAAAAAAAGGATTCCACAGGGCATTGACATGTCGAGGAGAGATCCTACAATGCCAATTTTGACAGACAATGGAAAAGAGCCAGAGATCAAACGAGGGTCTACAAAGGAAATTAAATTAGGTGAAGTTGAGTGCGTACTGCTTCAAAGAAGGGGGGCTCAAAGGGAAAGGTAGAGAGGATTGACTGACATTTGGCGCCTGTGTTTGTTTGTTGTTGTTGTTGTTGTTGTGTTGTTGTTGTTGTTGTTTACTTTAACACAGACAGTTCCGTTCTCTTCTGAGAGAAAGGATGGGGGAGAGAACAGGTTGTTTACCTTGCTGTGCCAAGCCAAAATAATCCGCGTGAAAGTGAGATTGTCTGTGATGAAAGAAAATAGCTATGCTCCCTTCGGTGAGATTCCAAGAGGTCTGATATTGGAATCCTGCTGTTGTATCCGATACCGTGTTGTTGCCAGCAGATGGGAAACCCTTGCTACATGTTATGATATTTGTAATGTGATCTCAGAGGGGGGTCAAGCTGTTTGTGGGAGAGAGGATGGACACAAGGTGCTGAAAAGGTTGTGTTTTTATCATCCTAAACTGGATATTCGCTTTCCTTTCTGTCGACCTCTTTCTTCAATTATCGACTCCAGTAAATACTTTAGAAGTACGTACGGTATGTATGGTTGTATGGTATGGTATGGTATGGTATGGTTATGGTATGTTGGTATGGTATGGTATGGTATGGTATGGTATGGTACGTTGGTATGGTATGTGGCGTATGTATGTGTATGGATGTATGTTGTATGTATGGTTGGTGCGATGGTAGTACGGTATGGTCAAATGGTATGACGGTATGGTATTGCAGATGTATGGTACGGTATGGTATGGCGCAGATGGTTGGTACGGTATGGTATGGTAGGTATGGTCGTATGTAGGTATGGTAGGTATGGTATGTATGGTACGGATGGTATGTATGGTATGGTATGGCGCGAATGGTATGTACGTATGGTATGGCGCGAATGTATGATGGTATGGTATGGTATGTATGGTATGGTATGGTATGGTATGGTATGGTGCAAATGGTATGGTACGGTATGGTATGGCGCAGAATGGTATAGTACGTATGGTATGCCAGAAGGTATGGTATGGTATGGTATGGTAGATGGTATGGTATGGTATGGTAGGTATGGTATGGATGTATGTGCAGAATGGTATGTACGGTATGGTATGGGCAGAATGGTATAGTACGTATGGTAGGCCAAATGGTAGGTATGTATGGCGCGAATGTATGGTATGGTATGTATGGTATGGATGGTAGTATGGTACGGTACGGCACGTACGGTACGGTATGAATGTATGGTACGTATGTATGGTACAGTATGGTATGGTACGGTACGTAGTGTACGTACGGTATGAATGGTATGGTAGGTACGGCACGTATGGTAGGTAGGTAGGTGTGTAGTAAGGTAGTTGGATAATTGGGTAGTAGGTAGGGTTAAGTATGGTTGTTATGGTTTGTAAGTAGTATGGTATGTATGTTGTGTATTTATTTATTATTTATTTATTATTTATTTATTTATTTGTTATTTGTTTTTTAATATATCGAGGATAATGGAATAAGCACTCATGTGCTTTTTACATCCAGCCCCCGTGAGTATGCAGTTTTGTAAATCTTGTCATCTGTTCCCACAGGCACACGATATCCTACTCTTACGAAAATCAGAATATGATTTAACGTGTGTGCAAGATGTTTTACAGGGGGAAGCCATGATCAACGTCTTACTAAATATCTGCAACAAGATCTGGCAGACGGGAAAATAGCCAACACCATGGACACAGTCACTTATCATCACCTCCCTAAGAAAGGAAATCTCAGCAGTGCCAGAATTACGCACAATCAGCCTCATATACCACCCAAGCAAGGTCATGTTGAAGATTACATTGAACAGACTGAAGCCACATGCAGAGACCATCATTGCTGAGGAACAAGCAGGTTTCAGGGCAGGGCTTAGCACAACTGAACAGATATTCAACCTCAGAATACTCTGTGAGCGGTACCTTCAACACCAACAAGACCTCTACCACGTATTTATTGATTTTAAGAAGGAATTCGACAGGGTGTGGCATGCAGCTTTGTGGGCAACCATGAATTTGTACAGCATCAATGCAAACCTGATCAGAGTCATCAAAGAGCTGTACAAGGCCACCAGTGCAGTGTGCTACAACAGCAACATTGGAGAGTGGTTTCGAACAACAGTTGGGGTAAGGCAGGGCTGTCTACTCTCACCCACACTTTGAACATCTTCCTCGAGAGAATCATGGCTGATGCACTGAAACACCATAAAGGATCAGTAAGCATTGGTAGCAGAACGATCACAAATCTCCGCTTCGCAGATGACATTGACAGACTAGCAGGATCAGAGCAAGAGCTTGCCAGCCTAACAGATCACCTGAACAAGGACTCTAAAACATATAGCATAGAAATCAGTGCAGAGAAGACACAACTGATGACCAATAACGTCAAGGGCATCAGCACTGATATCAGGGTCAATGACCAGAAGCTGGAAACAGTTCAAAGCTTCAAGTACTTGGGAGCCATCGTATCAGATGAGGGGTCCAAGCCAGAGGCAGTATACATGATTGCACAGACAATAACAGCAATGTCAAAACTGAACACAATCTGTAAAGATAATAAATCTCACTTAACTCCAAGATAAGGCTAATGCTCTCCCTGTCATATCTATAGGGTAGGTAGGGTATGTTATGCCTTGCTATGTTATGCTATGATCTACTGTGCTATGCTGTGTTATGATTATGTTATGGTATGCTCTGTTATGCTATGCTGTGCTTTGTTGTGCTATATTATTCTATGCTATTCTATGCTGTGCTATATTATCCTATGCCATGCTATGCTGTGCTATAATAGTCTATGCTATGCTATGCTATTCTATGCTATGAATTT
>CM060316.1:78372586-78375086 GCA_030674155.1 Stramonita haemastoma | reverse complement strand
ATAAACCGAGGTCCCTTGTGTTACACATCATTATTTAGCGCACGTAAAAGAACCCACGGCAACAAGGGGGTTGACCCTGGCAAAATTCTGTAGAAAAAAGCCACTCTGATAAGGAAACAATACAGCTGCATGCAGCAAAAAGAAAAAAAAATGGGTAGGCGCTGCACATGTGGCGACGCGCTCTCCCCGCGCGGAGAGAGCAACCCGAATTTCACGCAGAGAAATATGCTGTGACATAAAGTGGTACAAAATACAAAATACAAACCGTAGCATAGCGCAAAAGTTTACCATTCGAGAACTCTAGCCGAAGAACGAAAGAAAAAAGTTGTCCTACTCAGACTGTAGCAGTATGGGAAAACCGATGGGTAAAAAAAATATATAACGATCAACGATAATGACGACGACGATGTAATGGTTATGCTATGGAAATGCAGATGGTTGCCTTGAGACTATTTAACCGTGCTGTATTTAATTTCCTATTATATCCAAAGCATCAACCGAGCCCAAGATGTCAGGTACCTGCAGTGTTGGTTACGTAGTCTGAACAATACTTTCAAAATGACAGCAACAGAGGAGGTGATGGCTGACTGTGTAATCCAGTCTTCCCAAAGGTCTCTTGGACTCTGTGGAAAGCGCTGCCGTGGGGGATACCGGGCGTGCGGGGGGGGAAGGGGGATGTCAGTATAAATGGCATCCCACGTGAAAATTCTATGCTAGGAATTCTCTCTTTTCTTTCCCTCTCTTTATTTCTGCCTGGTTCATTTTTTTCCGGTTCGACTCCTTCTTGTATATTTGTTTGCTCCTTAGGTCAATTCTCCTTCAAGGTTTTTTTTCCAGAGAGACCTAAAATAACAATTTTCTCCCTTACCGAAGATGGATTCAACTGAGCCTGACTTATCAAGCACTAAACGTAGCGCGGTGACACATTAATTTTCGCTTATAACTATGACAGACAACGGTAGTTGCTGTCTGACTATTCGATGACAAAGAAGAACATAATGATGCAGACCAGTACTTTCAGCCAGAAATAATATGCTAACCACTGTACCACAACCACTGGTACGTAAATGATTAAAAATAAAACGACAACAACAACAACAACAACAACAAAAAAACATTATTTCGATACATTTCATACACCTGACCTCCAGTTACTGACACGAGAAGACAGTGGTCGGTCATAGAAAGTGATCTGACCGATACCCTCCGTGTCCTGTGTGCAGAATACTGATTAGCGGGGAGGTCATTGCCCCAGATACTGATGTGTCCCCTGACCTTGCAATGCTGCAGAGATAAGACAAAGAGTGGACAGGTCTCCTGAGCGTTGTTTTGCGTGTTCGGTATGCTGGAATCAAAATGCTCTTAGTGTTCAAACGCCTCTGTAGAAAATAGTTCGGTATCTTGGCATTAAGTTGTTCTTATAATTCAAAATGTTCGAGGAAACAAATGTCAGATGTGTCAAGATTGCTATACATTGTCGTCCCTCTGCCCTGTTTGGTGTCCGTTTGGTGTCTGGTCTTTTGTCTGTTCGTTTCTGCCTATCGCTTTGTCTGTCTGCCGCTGTCTCTGTCCACCTCTGTCTCTCTTTGTCTCTGTCTCTGGTTCAATCTCTCTGTCTCTCTCTTTCTCGTACACACACACAAGCACTATTTAAACAGCAAAATTGATAACAGGAACTTTTTTTAAAAATAATGATACATAAAGTATGACAAGAGATATGGAGAGAGACACAGAGAGAGACAGAGACAGAGTCAGCGATAGATACAGAGAGACAGAGACAGAGCGACAGAGAGAGACAGACATAGACAGAGAGATAGATGGAGAGAGAAAGAGAGGTGTGGTGGGAGGAGTACAGAAGGAAGGAAGGAAGGCGGTATGTATGAGGCTTTTAATGAACTGCCAGTCAAAGAGCACTTACTGGGGCTTGTGCGCGCTGTGCTTTTACCTCGGATGATGTCTGTCTGTCTGTCTGGCTGTCCGTGTGCCTGTTTTTTTCTATTTGTCTGTATTTCTGTCTGTCTCTTCTTGCTTCATTCTCTCATTCTGTCTGTCTCTGTCTTCTGTCTGTCTGTCTGTCTGTCTGTCTGTCTGTCTGTCTGTCTGTCTGTCTGTCTGTCTGTCTGTCTGTCTGTCTGTCTTCTCTCTCTCTCTCTCTCTCTCTCTCTCTCTCTCTCTCTCTCTCTCTCTCTCTCTCTCTCTCTCTCTCTCTCTCTCTCTCTCTCTCTCTCTCTCTCTCTCTCTCTCCTCTCTCTCTACATCACACACACACACACACACACAACAACACACACACACACACACACTACATAGACACAAACACATTTTTATATTGTACAATGTTTTTTGTTTTTGTATCTTAGAATTTCTGTCTCCTTCACCAAATTCCTGTTTGTGAAAGGGGTTGAAAATCCTAACGCATTAAATCTTTGTCATTCCCTCTCTCTGTCTCTCTCTGTCTGTCTCTGCCTGTCTCTCTCTCTGTCTCTCTGTCTGTCTCTAT
>CM060316.1:78357586-78367586 GCA_030674155.1 Stramonita haemastoma | reverse complement strand
TTCTGTTTGCCGGCCTTTTTTTTTTATCCTGTTTGTCCTTCTTATCTCTTTGATGTTCCACTTTTTTGCATGCACTTTTCTATGGTCATAACATAGAGGAACATACAGATGTAAAAAGCGTGCGTGTGCACGTGTGTGTGTGTGTGTGTGTGTGTGTGTGTGTGTGTGTGTGTGTGTGTGTGTGTGTGTGTGTGTGTGTGTGTGTGTGTGTGTTGTGTGTGTGTGTGTGTGTGTGTGTGTGTGTTGTGTGAGAGAGAAAGAGAGAGAGAGGGGCAGACAGACAGACAGACAGGCAGACAGACAGACAGACAGAGACAGACAGAGAAATACAAAGACATAGTTTTAATATATAAACATGCAACATTCAATAAATATGTTTATAAAAAAGACAGAGATACAAGACAGAAGCATAAACAGACAAACAGATACAAAGACAGGCAGATTTACAGACAGACAGACGATCGTACAAACAGACAAACATACAGACACGCAGACATGGTAAGCAAGCTATGTAACAACGAACGTCACACAGTGGAGTGAATACTTCACGTCAGTACAGGGTAGGGGCAATCAGTGTTCAGAATGTCAGAGTGTGATGGAGCAGCAGTGCTCAGGGATTTTTCTTCACTGGTGACTGCTGCTTCCTGCAAATTTGCTGAAAGGCAGTCATTTTCGTATTTAATCAAAACATTGTAACTATATTTTGACCGAATGCGAAAATGTGATCTTACAAATCTAGAGTAAACAGCAAAATATCGTACAAAATTACTTTTTTCTTGTCAGTGTGAGTAGGTGTTTGTCTGTTTGTGTGTTTGTTTGTGTGTGTGTTTGTGTGTGTGTGTGTATGTGTGTGTATACGCGCGCTCGCGCGCGCGCGCGCGTGTGTGTGTGTGTGTGTGTGTGTGTGTGTGTGTGTGTGTGTGTGTGTGTGTGTGTGTGTGTGTGTGTGTGAATGGAACGAGCACTCGTGTGTTTTTAATGTGTATATGTGTGTATGTGTGTGGGTGTGAGTGTGTATGTGTGTGAATGTGTATCTGTATAAGTGTGTATGTATGTAGTGTGTGTGTGTTTGTGCGTGTAGATATATCCATACACAAACACACTACAACACACACTACAACACACACACACTACAACACACACACACACACACACACACACACACACACACACACACTACAACACACACACTCACACTACAACACACACATAAACACACACACTCACACTACAACACAACACACACACTACAACACACAACACAACATCACTACCACCACCACCCTACCACTAGCCTCCCCACCCCACCCCCCATTCACCAGAACTACCTATCCACCTCCCCCTGCACACACACACAAACACACACATACACACACATACAAACACACACACACACACACACACACACACACACACACACAAACACACGCATATACACAAACACATAAAAAACCAAACCTCTCTCCCAAAAAACAACCCACATCAAAAACACTCTTAACTACACCCTTGTGGCTTTGTACAACAAGGTAGCAAGCACAGTATAACCATTGTAGCAAATCATTGCACTAGTGGTTGTAACAAGAGGTTTTGCACAGCACGATTCAGACAGACACAAACCCTCGCTCCTCCTTTACCACTGACTGACAACTGCTAGCCCGGCCTATCCCTCTGTACTGTGTCTCTAGAGGTCTGCGGGAGGCAGAGAAAGAGTAGCTAGCTGTCATTTCAAAGTTTTTTTCATTCTTTGATTCCAAAGACTGGTGGCTGAAGGGGAAAATGATGTACGTGGTCTTGTTCAGGAGGATGTGGATTGAGGAGACAGTAGACAGTAGACAGTATACAGTACAAAGGAGCGCTGCATCTGGTGTCTGGAGAGTGTCAATCATTTTGAGGGACTGCCCGTCTTTTGATACAATATGTATGTATATATGTATATATATATATATTTATATATATATATATGTGTGTGTGTGTGTGTGTGTGTGTATGTGCATAGATAGATAGATAGATAGATAGATAGACAGACAGACAGACAGACAGACAGACAGACAGACAGACAGACAGACAGACAGACAGACAGACAGACAGACAGACAGATAGATAGATAGATAGATATACATACGGTTGTTGGTTTTTTTGCTATATTTGTTTGAGCTGCTTCTGTATCTACCAGTCTTTGTATCTCTCTCTCTCTCTCTCTCTCTCTCTCTCTCTCTCTCTCTCTCTCTCTCGGGGTGAGCGCTTCTCACACTTTTTGGCTGCAGCAAAATTTCAGAGCTCGTGAAAATTTTTGTTAATTTTCTTAATTAACCTGGTTAAATTGCTCAATAGCAAGTTAAAATCTGACTTAGGTAATACAGTAAGACCTTCTGATTACAACCGTATAATTTTTTTGCTGGTTATGTTAGTACTGGTTTGAATATTGACCGTTTATTACAATTTGCTGCTGTGAAGAGAAGGAAAACTCATACACACCTGTACTGCCTATAGCACTCAAGTGAACAGCCAACACTGAATATGGCCAGCAGTGCTGCAGTAGGCAAGGAGGAAGATTCTCCTTCATGCCCTCCTCTAGCAACAACGGTTACACTGCAAGACGTGCAGCGAATAATTGACAATCAAACTGCCATCTTTCATGATAAATTCATAGGCATCTCTACAGATATGTCAATCCTCAAGACTGCCCTCCAGAACCTTTCGTGTGATGTTGCAGCACTCAAGCAACAAACAATGAACATTGAAGCCATGTGTGAAGAGGTGAGGGACAAACATGAAGAGCTTCAGATTGCAGTAGAAGATCTCCAGGAGGAGTGTGCCGAGGTGAAAAGAAAAATGAACGAAAGAAATTGACAAATTAGAGGCTTTCTCCCGTCGAGACAATGTCAGATTCTTTGGCATCCCAGAGTCCCCAGGTGAGACATACGAGTCTTGCACGGACAAGGTTTTGAACGTCTTGCAAGGAACAGTTCCAGACAAAGTATGGTCCCTTGACGACATCGACCGTGCTCACCGCCTTGGACCACGCACAAATGCGTCAGTATCAAACCCACGCCCCATGATCGTCAAAATGGCACGCTGGAAGGATAAGATGGCCATCATCAACTCCGGAAGGGAGGCCCTGAAGAAGAAGGGCATCAAAGTAGCCGGTGACCTGACCACACGCCAAAGAGCAGTCCTGAAGGAGCACAGGGACAGGGGCCTACACGCCTACTACAAAGCAGGAAAGCTGGTTGTCACAGGCCCTCTGAGAACCCAAGAACACCAAAGCAGAACCTGGCGTCCTTCTGAGGGGGCCAAGAAGGGCAACAACATCAACAGCAAGAGACAGGATCCCCAGCGTGACGCCTCCCACTCCTCAGAGGTGGTACCCACTGGTGCCTCTGCTCTGCTCAACACCAGGGAGTGGCCTGCAATGACGACTCCCAGCAAAACCAGGACTACCAACCCCTCAAAGAGACCTCGTCCCCCAAGCACTCCAGAAGCCGAGTACACTGAATCTGACCTACCTACAGATGAAGTGATGTGACATGAAGGTCTGGCCACAAGGACTCTTTTAAGTGAACTAGAAACAGAAAAGGATACATGTACCCCTATTGAGAAAAAGGCTTTGTCTGTACTATCATGGAACATTGGGGGGCTGTTTGGAAAACTTTCAGACCCCAACTTTATTAATTTTGTAAGTAATTTTGATATAGTTTGTCTTTCAGAAACTTTTTGTCATGAAAAAATAACAACTTTACACAGTTTTCCTGATTATATGTGCTTTTCTTCCCCAGCTGTGAAGCTCTCCCACCGTGGAAGATGCAGCGGTGGGGTTTTAGTTTTAGTTAAAAAACAGTTTGCTGAATTTGCTAGTGAAGTAGAGACAGATTGTGAAAATGTAGTTTGTGTCAAATTTGCTAAGAATCTTTTTGGTGTTGATTCTGATGTCTTCCTTTTTCAATGTTATTGTCCTCCTGCTACTTCCCCTTTTTATAAATCTGCACAGACAAATTGCCACATACATGCTATTGAAGAATGTATAGTTAATATTATTCTTGAACACAGTGCTAACAATTTCCTTGTTTGTGGCGACTTTAACGCCAGAACGGGAAACCTTCAGCCTAATTCAGAAATGTTCAGCCTTGACCCTGAAGACATAGCAAAACATAACTGGGATGAATTTATATCATGCAGACACTCAGAAGATAAGACTGTGAATGACTTCGGAAAGACACTGTTGTCAATGTGCACATGCTTAGAGCTACTTATTTTAAACGGTTTATGTACACCTGATTTGTCTGACAAGTTTACATATATATCATCAGCTGGAAGCAGCACTAATGATTACTTCTTGAGCTCACCAGACATTTTACATCTTTGTTCTAGACTTGAAATACAGGAGCGAATAGAATCTGACCACATGCCCTTGAAACTAACTTTAACTGTTTGTACTAACTGTGATGTTGTAACAAATAATGAAGAGTATGTCCCAGTTACTAAATACACATGGGATCCCAAAATGCAGGACCAACTAATTGAAAAATTAGAGAGCATAGCTTTCAAAAACAAAATTTCTTTAGCAATCTCACAGATAGACTCCTCGTGTGACGATGCTCTGAAGACCTTTTCACAGGCTATCCTAGAGTCAGCATCCTGCATGAAGAAAGAATTTGGTAAACCTAAACGTGTCAAAAATACTAACAGTTGCTGGTACGATAAAAAATGCAAAGAGTCAAAAAAGAAAGTATTCCAAGCCCTCAAAAAGTATAATCGTAAAAGAACAGAAGCAAATCGAGCACTCTATACTTTAGAAAGAAATTCATACAAATCACTGATAAGACAAAAAGAGAGGTCATTTAAGAAAGAGAAGGTAAACAAAATTCTTCAATCTGCTCACAACTCACAGGATTTCTGGAAAGAAATGAAGGTTTATAAACATAAAAATAATGTGGTAAACAGCATATCTAAAGAAACATGGTTCAACTATTTCAAATCATTATTGAATGAGAGTAACTCTGATACTTCCAGTGATGTCACTTCTAATGCAGTATTTGATGAAATGCCTGATTTTAACAATATTGAAGATAACATTGACAATATAAACAAGGAAATAAGTGAAACAGAGGTTAAGAATGCAATAAGGCATGCAAAACCACGAAAAGCTGCTGGCGCAGATAACATAATAAATGAAGTTCTTAAATCGACAGAAGTTATTGTTCCTTTCCTCACAAAACTGTTTAACACTTTGTTTACCAGTGGACTGTATCCCAAAGAATGGTGTAAAGCTATGATTGTCCCTCTTTTAAAAAGGGAGACACAGAAAATCCAGGAAACTATCGTGGTATCACCTTGCTAAGCTGTGTTAGTAAATTATACACTCATATTCTTAACTCCCGACTAACACAATGGGCTGAAAGCAGTAATAAATTTTTAGAATCCCAAGCAGGGTTTCGGAAAGACTATAGAACTACTGACCATATTTTTACTTTATATGCTATTGTGCAAAAATATCTACTCCAAAAGAAAAAAATATATGTAGCTTTTGTGGATTTTCAAAAAGCCTTCGACACAGTTAACCGGAATGTCTTGTGGAAAATCTTAATAAAGGTAGGTGTAAATGGTAAAATGCTAAAGGCCCTACAAGCCATGTATTCATCGGTATTGTGTTGCATCCGTTCATCTGCAGGATATTCTGATTACTTTGAATGCTTACAGGGTCTCAAACAGGGTTGTCTTGCTTCCCCTACTTTATTTTCCCTTCTAATAAATGATCTTGCAACACATATCATAAGCAATGGGCATCACGGAATTCAGCTCGGTCAAACTGCAACAGAATTGTTCCTCCTGATGTTTGCAGACGACCTGTTACTTTTCTCGTACTCTCCTGTAGGCTTGCAAAATCAATTAAACAATTTACATAATATTGCCGATAAATTTGGGTTAAAAGTAAATCTTGAAAAAACTAAAATTATTGTATTTCGAAATGGTGGACACTTATCAAAATATGAACATTGGCATTTTGGACAACAAAAGTTAGAAGTTGTTAATTCATATAAATACCTAGGTCTTACCTTCACAACACGCCTCAGTTTGAATGTTGCCACTGAAAGCTTGACAACAAAAGCTAAAAATGTGTGATAGAGATATGCAGGACATTACGTAAACTGGATTGCTCTTCCCTCAAGATATTCTTTAAACTATTTGATGCCCGGGTTGCTCCTATACTACTGTATGCAGCTGAGGTGTGGGGTGTCCAGGAATTTAACCAGATTGAAAAAGTCCATCTCTTTGCATGTAAACGCTTTTTAAATGTTAGTCTGCATACACCAAACTATATGGTATATGGAGAATTGGGCCGTTACCCTCTCCTTGTTCTGTCAGCTGTTAGAAGTATTTCTTATTGGTTACGTCTGTGCTCCTTACCAAGTCAAAGATATGCTAACATGGCTTACCATATGTTAAAATCGTTAGATGAAAAAGGTAGTATAACTTGGGTAACACACATCAGAAATCTTCTCTGCTCCTCTGGCTTTGGCTATGCATGGTTTTTTCAAGGAGTCGGAAATCATAAAGCTTTTTTACGTGAATTCAAGCAAAGAATGATTGATTGCTTCATGCAGCAATGGTCTGAAAAAATAACCAGTAGACCACGTTTTAATCTGTATAGTTCATTCAAAAGCTTACTAGAACCGGAAAAGTACATGGACTTGATCACTTCCAGGTATATACGTACAATGTTTATACGATTCAGATTGGGGGTGACAGAATTAAAAAGCAATAAATTTAGATATACGCCAGATAATTGTTCCCTAGCTTGTCCAAATTGTAATCGTGCACCTGAAGATGAAATTCACTTCCTTTTTTACTGCCCAGCATACACTGAATTACGCAAAACTTATCTAAGTAAGGTTAATTTAGAATATTTCAGAAACAGAGGTTATCTCTATTAGAGTCACAGAAACCTGAACAAGTTGTAGATCTTGCAAAGTTTATATTTTATGCCTTTAAAAACAGGAAATCTCAATCCACTTAGTAGGTAAGACACCCTTCAATTAGACGTTTCTGCATGTGACATGAAAGTTGTACTAATTATGCAACGGCCAAAGACCTGTCTGTCTGTCTGTCTGTCTGTCTGTCTGTTTGTCTGAGTGTCTGTGTCTGTTGTTTGTTTGTCAGTTTGTTTGTTTTCTTGTTTCTTTTTGTTGTTTCTTTTTCTTTTTTTTCTTTTCTTTCTTTTTTCTTAGGAAACTATTTATCTGAAATGACATAGTGAACTTAATGAATTGTTGCAGTTGCTTGCATGATCTACCCATTCCCCCTTGTTTATGGACACTCCGAGTCTGAACAATAAAATCATTTGTCATTGTCATTGTCATTGTCATTGTCTCTCTCTCTCTCTCTCTCTCTCTCTCTCTCTCTCTCTCTCTCTCTCTCTCTCTCTCTCTCTCTCTCTCTCTCTCTCTCTCTCTCTCTCTCTCTCTCATCTCTCTCTCTCTCTCTCTCTCTCTC
This sequence comes from Stramonita haemastoma, assembly GCA_030674155.1. Classification (NCBI taxonomy): domain Eukaryota; kingdom Metazoa; phylum Mollusca; class Gastropoda; order Neogastropoda; family Muricidae; genus Stramonita; species Stramonita haemastoma. The sequence goes on along the minus strand of CM060316.1, from coordinate 78,360,095 downwards.
TCTGGATTCTCCGTGTGTCTGTCTCTCTCTCTCTATCATATGTATGTATATGTATATATATATATATATATATATATATATATATATATATATATATATATATATATATATATATGTATGTATGTATGTATATGTATATGTGTGTATGTACATGTGTATATATAATGATTATAAAGACAGAGACAGAGAAAAAGAGAGACGCAACAGAGATACAGACAGGCACACACACATACAAGCAAATAATTATACAGACAGAATGACAGGGAAGGACAGCTAGAGGGATAGAAGTTGTAGGAAGGAACCTTAGAGGGAGAGAGACACAAGAATGTCTGAGTCATTTCAGGAACAGGGTACTGCAATCAGCATCATGAATGAGCGCTGATTGAGGCAAGGTAGCACTGAGCATTACGCACTGCTGCCTGGTCGATGGTCCCTTGGCCGCCATCTCCAAGGTCTTTTCCAAGATCTGCTACTTCCGATCCCAGCCAATCATTGCGTTTGTAGCCTCGCCGACCACAGAGGCCTGCCCCTATCTTGGCCATCGCCTCCTTGATTCTGAAGACTAAGTAATGAAATAAGCATGCTACACACGGAGTCAAACACAGAGATTTCCCCGTGGAGATACTGGATGCCCTTCAGTGTAAATATCATCCCCACAATCTGAAAATTCCATGCTAGAAATTTCCTTTTTTTATCACTCGCTTTGTTTCGGCCTTGTTCCCTTTCTTCCTGTAACCTCCTTTTTGTCTATTTTCTGCCCTCTTGGTCTATTCTCCTGCATTTTTTTTCCAGTAAAACTTTGAAAAAAAACAATTCTGTCTTATGCCGAAGTCGGATTCGCTGGGCCTGACTTGCCAGGCGCTTTACGGCAGCGTGACGCGTGTTTGCAAATACAACAGAGAGCTGTTGCTGTCTGGGCGTTCAACAAAGAAGAAGCAACACCGAGAATAAAATCAACTTCTGTGTTAAAGCATGGAACCTGGCAACAGACTGCAGTGTATCATGTTTTGATATGACAAGCAGAAATCAAAGCAATTGGGTATGTTAGCTAACTGCAATATGCTCAATGTGTATGTTAGCTATGCTGCAATATGGCTCAATGTGGGTATGGTTAGCTATGCTGCAATATGGCTCAATGTCGTATGGTTAGCTATCCTGCAATATGCTCAGCCCATGCCACTTAAAAGCAATTAATTTGAGAAGTGGATGCTGCAATGTGTTGTCAGCTGCAGCAGCAGTAGAGTAGCAGCAGTAAAAACAGAAACATTAACACCAGTATCAAAACAACAGCAGCGTTAGCAGAACAAAATGGCCAAAGCAGTTACAAACGAGTTGAGTAGCAAGATTCAAAAGATTTCTTTCTACATAGTTCTTATTGTGCAGAGAAATGGAGAAAATGTTTCTTCTAAAAAATAGATTAGCATCATGTTATCATATGAAGCATTGCATTTATATAGAAATTTCCAACGTATACTAGAAGCCAACGACACAGAAAATGCTAACAGATGTTGGACGCCACTCTCTGAATGCTGACCTCCGCACCGGGAAGCTGAGCTCTCTGACACCTTGTTCCCCAACCACCGCATAGGTCATGCAACACTTTACCGTACCAATGTATTACATAGTTCAGTATGTATAGAAGTATGCGTGTAGCTTTTGCTTTCATTTTGATGTAGAGCGAGAGAAGGTAGGGTGGATGTATTAGATTTTTAGATGATATTTTCAACAGCACTCTAGCGAAAAGGAATACAAGTTCAACTGAAACTGTCATTGCATGACAGTGGTACTGTCCAGAAAACTGCCCAAACTTCCGAGTCAAATCCAAGGGCATGACTGGACACCATGGCGCAGTGGTCATGGTAGAATATCAAGGTGTTGGATTTGAGTCCCCACAGAAGCGGATTTTTTTTTTCTCACTTAGCCCGCTCCTATCCAAAATGTTTTAGATTTATTGCTAAACTTGGAGCCAAACATTCATTTTTGTTCCACTTCACTGGTGTGATTGTGAGATTGAGCTAAACATGTCGTGAAACAGCACTTGAAGTGCCTGTATCACGCGGGCCTGATTGACAGCGGGCTGAATTAGAAAGGCAGCACAGAGCACAGATCAGCAAGGTATTCTCAAACCTAGCTAGCTGTTCCTCTAAGACGCCTGCATTATCACCGTGTTTATCACATTGCTCTTTTTTCTTTGTTAATCATTTGATTTGATACGCGTCAATTTGATGTGATTTAGCAGTTGAGTTGGCTCAGTTTCCTTTCGTCGGATTCAACTTTTTTGATTTGATTATAGAAAGTAAAAGAGAAGCCCTTTATGTTTGTTGGTGTTGTTGACCTAGCCTCCTACTAAGATTGATCGGCAGTCTAGAGGTAACACACCTGTCCGGGAAGCTAACAGTCGCAGGTTGCGTCTCCGTTTCAACCAAAGTTTTCCTTTATTCCATGAACAGATAAAGGTCTTCCATAAACTATACGGCCGTTGGGATTGCGAGGCATCAGAGACCTCAAC
>CM060316.1:78327586-78352586 GCA_030674155.1 Stramonita haemastoma | reverse complement strand
AGTGTCCTAAATGTAGCACGACCTATTTGTTCTTTGTTGCCTGTGCATTCATTCTGTCTTATGGGAGCACGCGCGCGCGCACACACACCACACACACACACACACACACACACACACACACACACACACACACAACACACATATATATATATATATATATATATATATATATATATATATATTTATTTATTTATTTATTTATCTATTCTTTTATATCGAGGATAACAGAATAAGCAACATGTGCTTTTTTTCATCCGGTCCCCGTGTGTATGCAGTTTTTGTAAATATTGTCATCTGTTCCCACCGGCACACGATGGCCTACTCTTACGAAAAGCGGAACAGGATTTAACGTGTGCGCCAGATGTTCTGCGTGCGTTCGCACACGGGGCCTCGGTTTAAAGTCTCATCCGAAGGACTTTTGCGGAGAGTGGAGTCAGTACTGATGTTAACTCCAGGAAGAAAATTTCCTCGACCGGATTCGAACCCGGGTCTTCAAATTGCCAGCGCAATGTTCTGACCACTAGGCTACCCGAGAGAGAGATAGAGAGAGAGAGAGAGAGAGAGAGAGAGAGAGAGAGAGAGAGAGAGAGAGAGAGAGAGAGAGAGAGAGAGAGAAGATAGATAGATAGATAGATAGATAGATAGATAGATAGATAGATAGATAGATAGATAGATAGATAGATAGATAGATAGATAGATAGATAGATAGATAGATAGATAGATATTACTACAGATTGTTAATGTTGTCCTTGATCTTATAGGCTGCATTTTTGTGGAGCCAGTTACGCGTATGATGTATATTGATCATAAGGCATCATGGTTTATCATCTCGTCAAAGACAAGCACCCGGATCATCTATAGATATATAGTGATTGATGAAAAAAATCTACGTTTAAATGGATTTGCGGGGCCGGTCCTCTTACACGTATCATTTATCTTTTATTATGAGGATAATGGAATAAGCACTCATGTGGTGGGGGGGCTGCATCCAGCTCCCGTGTGCATGCAGTTTTGTAAATTGTGTCATCAGTTTTTACCAGCACAAATTGGCCTATTCTTCCGAAAAGCGGAACAGGTTTAGGCATATGCGCAAGATTTTTTGTGTGCGTTGGCACATAGGATCTCGGATTATAGTCTTATCCAAATGACTTTGGGGAGGGGTGGAGTCGGCGCTGATATTAACTCCAGGGGAAATTATCCTTCTTGAGGGATTCAAACACGGGTCAGCAGATCACGAGTGCAATACTCAATGCGCAACGCACTAACCGGCCAGGCTATACCATCTCACCTAACACACTATACTAACCAGCCAGGCTATACCATCCCACCTAACGCACTATACTACCAGCCAGGCTATACCATCCACTAAGCACTAACCACAGGCTATACCTCCACTAACGCACTAACCAGCCAGGCTATACCATCCCACCTAACGCACTAACCAGCCAGGCTATACCATCCCACCTAACGCACTAACCAGCCAGGCTATACCATCCCACCTAACGCACTAACCAGCCAGGCTATACCATCCCACCTAACGCACTACCAGCCAGGCTATACATCCACCTAACACACTATACTAACCAGCCAGGCTATACCATCCCACCTAACGCACTAACCAGCCAGGCTATACCATCCCACCTAACGCACTAACCAGCCAGGCTATACCATCCCACCTAACGCACTAACCGCCAGGCTATACCATCTCACCTAACGCACTAACCGGCCAGGCTATACCATCCCACCTAACGCACTAACCAATCAGGCTAAAACCATCTCACCTAACGCACTAACCGCCAGGCTGTACCATCCCACCTAACGCACTAACCGGCCAGGCTATACCATCCCACCTAACGCACTAACCGGCCAGGCTATACCATCCCACCTACACACTATACTAACCAGCCAGGCTATACCATCCCACCTATCACACTATACTAACCAGCCAGGCTATACCATCCCACCTAACGCACTAACCAATCAGGCTATACCATCCCACCTAACGCACTAACCGGCCAGGCTATACCATCCCACTTAACGCACTAACCAGCCAGGCTATGCCATCCCACCTAACGCACTAACCAGCCAGGCTAGTTTTATCATTGTATGTAATTGTTGCCATCTAGAATTAACAAGCCTTGAATGGAGATGTTGAAATAATTATATATTTTTGATTTAAACATTACTTTCGATTAAAAGAATCAACAAAGAAAGAAAAAAATATAAGCAAAATTAAACAGAGGGAAAGAAAGAAAGGTGTCTAAAAGAAAAAAAAACGGGAGAAAGAAAGAAGAGGGAGAGAAAAAAGAACATCTCTCTCTCTCTCTCTCTCTCTCTCTCTCTCTCTCTCTCTCTCTCTCTCTCTCTCTCTCTCTCTCTCTCTCTCTCTCTCTCTCTCTCTCTCTCTCTCTCTCTCCTCATAATATATATATATATATATATATATATATATATATATATATATATATATATATATATATATATATATATATATATATATATATAAGGAAGAAATGAAGGGTAGAAGGACAGGAAAACACAGATGCAATATAAACAAGAAAAGGAAGCAAAGAAAACGAGAGTACAAGAGGCATAGCGAAAAAAGGACAATGGGAGAGGTAAAAATAAAAGAGAAAGAAATAAACCAACATGTTTTTTAATCACAAATAAATAAAGAAAATAAACCAACAAATTTCTAAAGCCAATAAAAACTTTTACAAATGAATTTACGATATCAGCCTCAACAATAATTTATAATCGACCCATGCATCTCCAACTAGTCTGCTGACCTTCAATAGATTGATGATTAAACACAAACATATATTAGCAAGCAAGCAAGCGCAAATAGACACAAATGCTCGTACTTGTGTTTAAAATGTTATTTTTTCTTTAACCAAACTGATAATCCTATGCATTCTTCTTTGCAACCCAGAAATTGTTGACAGTTTTATAGCCCCTTCTACGAAAAAGTTCAAGTTCATATCTAAAACAAAATTTAGTTCTTTCTTCTGTAAATAAAATCCGAAAAAATGACCATAGTGACAACTCTCTCAAGAGGAAAGCAGCAACAACAACTTAAACAATTACAACAACAGCAACACACACCACACCACACCACACCACACACACAAACGCACACACACCCCACACACACACACACACACACACACACACACACACACACACACACACACACACACACACACACACACACACACACACACACACTCACACACAGAGTCTTGGTGCTGTTGAACGATAAGAAAGTATTCACTGTGAAAAGGTCAACAGCCTACACTTCAGCCAAGGAGAAAAATAATGTGACATGAACATGACGGGCCGTGCAAGACCCCGCACTGCCTTTTTGGCCTTGTAGCCTTCCGCTTCACCGCGCCAGGAGTATGATGGCAAATATATGACAAGATGCAGTGACCCTATATGCCCCATAGTTGTTTTTTTTAGACACCGCAGATATGCGTCGGATTTTTTATCTAAAAATCATCTCGTCAACGAATCACACTAAAATGGCTGATTTTCATCTTAGTGATTTAGTCATTGTGTTCGGATAGCGTTAATTGCCTCCCTTGCATAAGGCGCAAGAGCACATCATGGTGATTTTTTTTTCTTTCCTGGGCTGGAGCTCTGAGCTTCACTGATGGTGAGATGTGTGCGTATGTAACCGCTTTTGCCCACCATTAAAGTAGCCGCATTCCGACTTCGGGGAAAGCTGGATACAATAGGTAACACACCAGCAAGCTGTGCAAGGTTCTGATACCGTTGTTTTTGGCTCAGATTTTCTCCAGTTTACTTTAACCTTGGAGCGTGTAGAATTCATATTACCCACATGTTTCCATTTTGTTCATTATGCTCTGTAGCTCAGAGCTGTTTTAGAGATAATATTTCTGCTCACAAGAAAGGGCACGGTAAGCAGGATGACTATTTGATGATCACTGGTGATGGGAGTTGACACAATGGGTGAGTCAGTGTCTGTCAATCATTAAAGAAACTGGCGGAGCATGAAGTAAGCGCTCAATCAGTCTGCCACTGAGGATGAACCTGAATCAAATTCAAGTGAGGGAGATGTGGTTTTGATTGCCTCCTTGCAGGAGAGGCATGGGTACTTCGCCATGTGCTAGTATGATATGTATGTATAGTATGTATGTGATTTTACTTGGCTGAGTTTACAACTGGTTGAGGTATTGCTGACTCGTGGGTGCTTTTTATACTGTGATGGGTGCGTGCTGATGTTTAGAACCTGTGTTGTGCTATATTGATTTTATTTTTTATGTGGATTTTGTTCTTATATATGGCTTGTCACCCACTGGAATTTCTCTGTTTTAGAGATAATAAAGTATTTTGAATTGAATTGAATTGATAGGACACACAAGTAAATTGTGCCAGGCTGGGTATGTCTGGTCTCCAATGACACATTTCGACTTTAGGGTGACTAGTGGTTTTTCTATCGTCTCTCCTTCAAAGTATCATTTCTTCATTGTTATGATTGTTGTCCATAGTCCGAGCTATTTCAAAGAGATGGGATGGGAGGGGAAATCATAAGACCTTGGTTTAAAGCCTCATCTGAAGGTTTTCAAGAGATTGGAGTTGTTATACTGATGATAGCTCCAGGGAGAAAAAATAATACTCATAGCAAAATGCTGAAGGGAAAATACTTTTCTCTAAGTAAGGAGACTATAATTGAAATGTAACAATATCAAAAATCGCACACACGCAGGCATGCACACACACACACACACACACACACACACACACACACACACACACACACACACACACACACACACACACACACACACACACACTACATCGATGACTATTTTGGTAATGTGTTCTGAGATAAATACCTTGTTTAAAAATGCGTTACTTATTAAATATACCACAAGAAAATAAATTTGACTTTCATTTTTTACTTTCACTTTTACACACACACACACACACACACACACACACACACACACACACACACACACACACACACACACACACACAAATTATCATAATATAATTATATATATAATATATAATTTATACTATACTACACATAAATCATATAATATATAAATACACGGGGACGGATATCTTAGTGGTCAGAATATTGCGCTCGCAATTTGACGCCCCGGGTTTGATTCCCGTTCGAGGGATTTTCCCCCTGGAGTTAACATCGTGCTAACCCCACTCTCCCTAAAGTCCTTTGGATGATATATGTATTGAGCCCATGTGCAAACGCACGCAGAACATCTCGCGCACACGTTAAGATCCTGTTCCACTTTTCGTAAGTGTAGGCCATTGTGTGCTATGGGAACAGAGGGCAAGATTTACAAAAACTGCATACACAGGGACTGGATGTAAAAAGCACATAAGTTGTTCTTCATTTAATGTATTTCACATAATGATATTAGACAAAAAAAACAGCAACAAACAATGGTAGAAACAAAACTACAACTTTAGAAACACCAAAAGTGAACACTACCCTAAACACAATCAGAACTTTTTAGAAAAATAACAAAAGAGCACGAAATCAATGTCTCTGTCTCGTAAACAAGCTACTGACATGTTCATCAGCACTATACATAAGTGCTTATTCCATTATCCTCAATATAAAATAATGAATAATAAAATAGATAAACACACGCACACACACAACTTTCCACAACCCAGCTTGACAAGGCCACTACCACTCACCCCAACCTTTTCTTCAGCCTGATTACCAGTTGTCAGCACAGTGCAACCTCTACCTGTCTGACTTCAGACGAAGCTATTGATCCCTCAAGTTTACCAAAGGAAAGTTCACGTTTGTCGTCAATGGTCTGTGAAACTGAAAGTTGAGGTTTTGAGAAGGAAAGAAAGCCTGCTTCCGTTCTGACAATGAAGTAAGAAGTTGTGCACTTGACTGTTACTGAAAGGAAGCCTCTGTGTGTCGTTTCTTTTGACGTTTCCTTACCCTGGCTCTCGCTGCGAATATTTGCAATCTGTCACGTTTGAGTCCATTTCCTTTGAGGTTCCGTACATGGGTTGCAACTTACATATGCTTGAACTTTTCTGTTCAGATTGATCTGACCAAATCGGTAATTGCTTTAAAGTTGACCTATCCTGCCTGGAGTTTTCTGAACAGACTGGTAGGCAGAGCACGTTTGCCAAAGAAGTATCTGAGCTACTTCATGTTGATTTGGTTGCAGAGTCTAATTTGATTTTCAAGTGGTACACTTGGCTAGACTATTTTGCGTTAGGTATGGATTTTATCACATATTTTGAACCCTCTCCCTCAATAGTATACAGTTGTTAACTTACAATTAGATATAATGTAGTTTTCTTTGTCACATTTAGCTTATGTCAACAGTGTAGGTGCTGTGATGAACCCAGTGATTAATGCAGAGACAATCACAGAAATCAGTAATTAGTTTGCACCCTGAAGTGCTTAATGATAATGTCTATGATATGGTGCGCACACTGGTGATACTGTCATGTACTTCATTTTATTACTGGTTTGAATAGTGCTTCAACGTTTTGTATTTTACATAGTTTCATTTGTATGGGTTTTTTCACCTATCTTTTTGTCAAATTTAAAGGGAGCATTCACAAATTTTAACACTTGACTAGGTTTAGAACTACCTTCTTTATCCCAGTAAAAATGAATATTGACTTATTCAACTAATGTAAGCACCAACCCAAAATCAGTGATAAACACGTCCAAGCTAATATCTAAACCCCAACAGCAACACCCTTCAAAAGCAAAACAAAGCCTAGAATTGACCAAGAGAAATGTATTAAAGCATCAAACATGCTTCCTGTCTGTCTGTCTGTCTGTCTGTCTGTCTGTCTGTCTGTCTGTCTGTCTCGTCTGTCTGTCTGTTGTCTTCTGTCTGTCTTCTGTTCTCTCTCTCTCTCTCTCTCTCCTCTCTCTCTCTCTCTCTTTTCTCTCTCTCTCTCTTCTTCTCTCGTGTCTCTGTCTCTGTTCTCTGTCGCTTATGAACATACACACACATACACACACACTTAAGCACGCACGCACACACGCACACATACATGTTTCTGTCAAGAACATTTTGACAAGACTTTTTACCCCTCTGACCTTTTGTCAGCTCGATTACCATTCATCAAGATAGTTGTGACCTCCACATGTTGTATTTCAGAGACAGCTATTGATCTGAAAACTTTACTAGAAAGTTCACGTGCATTGGCAATGGTCTGTGCAATTGAAACAAGTTGAGGTGCTCAGAAAAGGTCACCTATTTTTTAAAAACTGAGATGCAAAAATGTATTGATCAGTGGGATAGTGCTTGAAGGGAAATCTGCAATGTTTATATTTCTTTGAATGTCTCCCTGCTATCCTTATTTCTACAAATATTAGCACTCTGTACATAAATGAGCCAGTTTCTTGTAGTCAACTTTACAACTTGTGTACAGTTGAACTTTTCTATTCAAATCTTTCAGCTGAATTGGTGATGTGGTACATTTGATCTCTTCTGTTTAAAGTTTCCTGAGCACGCTGTTATGCAAGGCATATCTCACTTGTTTGCTTCAGAACCTCCTGAGTTTTTCTATCCTGATATTGATGCAGAGCTTATACTTTTCTTTTCTAAGTGGTTTACTTCAATTTTGTGTGTCAAGACCTGTTAGCTATTTGTTGGTTTGGTTTTAAAAGTTCTAGGGGAGGATAGTAGATTTCCATTATCTTGCGTTTGCATGTTTACGATCAACCATTACTTGTTTTGATCAGATCAAGCTTACTTGTTAAGCATACACCAACCCTATCTAGCGGATGGCAAAGGAACTAGCTCTACAATTACAACTGTGATTTGATCAATGATTATAAAAAAAGAAAACATGCCCAATGTGGGCAGTGGTGAAAAATAATGTTACATTTAATGCTGTTTTTCATATTACTGTACCTGGCATATTTTGTCTTATCTAAAAAAAAATGTACCTACACTAACTTGTTCTTAAAATGAAGCAGAAACATTCACAATTGCTGATACATGGTAATATATTTGGAACCGCATTATAATATAATAAACCACCAACATTCAAATAGAAACTTAAACACGTGAGTGCTTATTCCATTATTCTATTAAAAAAAGAACAAAAAAGAATAAAACAATAAAAAGAAAGAAAACACAAACCTAGTTTTCTCCAAAAACAGACGTAAGATTGAATGCAGTGGTGAATTTAATTTCCTGTATGTTTTGAAAGCAGTAGAAAAAAACTAAACATCAATGGCTTAAAACAAAAAGAAAGCTATACTGGAACGCCCCCCCTCCCCCCAAAAAAAACCAAAATGTATTATAGTATAAAGAAATCTTCTTCTTCTTCTTCTCTTCTTCTTCTTCTTCTTCTTCTTCTTCTTCTTCTTCTCTTCTCTCTCTCTCTCTCTCTCTCTCTCTCTCTCTCTCCTCTCTCTCTCTCTCTCTCTCTCTCTCTCTCTCTCTCTCTCTCTCTTCTCCCTCTCTCTCTCTCTCTCTCTCTCTCTCTCTCTCTCTCTCTCTCTCTCTCTCTCTCCTCTCCTCTCTCTACTCTCGGGGGGGGGGGGGGGGGGGAACGGATAGCCTACTGGTCAGAACATTTGCGCTGGCAATTTGACGACCCAGGTTCGAGTCTGGTCGAGGAGATTTTTCTCCCGGAGTTAACATAAGTGCTGACTCCACTCTCCCCAAAAGTCCTTCGGATGAGACTTTAAACCGAGGCCCTGTGTGCGAACGCACGCAGAACATCTTACCACACGTTAAATTCTGTTCCGCTTTTCGTAAGAGTAGGCATCGTGTGCCGGTGGGAACAGATGACATTTACAAAAACTGCATACACACAGGACTGGATGTAAAAAAGCACAAGAGTGCTTATTCCATTATCCTCGATATAAAAGAATAAATCAAAATCAAATCAAATCAAATCAAAATCTCTCTCTCTCTCTTCTCTCTCTGTCTTCGTCTCGTCTGTCTCTTCTGTCTTCTCTGCTCTTCTCTTCGTCTGTCTTTTCTCTCCTCTCTCTCTCTCTCTCTCTCTCTCTCTCTCTCTCTCTCTCTCTCTCTCTCTCTCTCCTCTCCTCTCACACACACACACACACACACACACACACACACACACACACACACACACACACACACACACACACACACACACACACACACACACACTACTTTCCACAACCCAGCTTAACAAGGCACACCACTCACCCCAACCTTTTCTTCATCCTGATTACCAGGTGTCAGCATAGTGCAACCTCTACCTGTCTGACTTCAGACGCAGCTATTGATCAGTAATATTTGCCAAACCGTTCACGTTTGATGTCCATGGTCTGTGAAATTGGAATAGCTTGAAGTTTTGAAAAGAAAGGTAAACACTTTTTTGGAATTTGGAAATAAAAAAGGCTGCCACTGGACTGTGAAGGAAAGGAATTTGTCAACAGTTAGCTTTCTTCAGTTACCATGATGGTCATTTCGGGGAAAATTAGCATTCAGTGCAGACTTGACTCCATTTCATCACAGGTTTGTGAAAGAACCTGCACGCCACTTGTACTTGAAGTCTTCTAGCACAGTGCTGCTTGGCCCTGTAGGAAGTTGTCTGAATCTGGCCTTTTCTCTTTGGAGCTGTCTTAAAATAAAAGAGGGTGAGAGATAGGGCACAATCAACCTGTTTGCATGGGCAATTTTGGGGTGATTTTATGCCCATTTCTTTGTGTAGTCTTATTTCATTTACCAGCACTTTATAGTTTGATGAAACGTTTTGTGACTAGTTTGTTTTGTATGAGCATTTTGTTCTATTGAACTTTAGATTTGCTTTTGTCCCTATCTTAGGCATTTTTCTTATAATATAATGATATATAATTATTATATATAATGTATAATATAACAATATATCATAAATTTGCATTTTTATGATCAAACATGGTAATTATATCTTTCTATTGTGGTCACACACAGCTCACTTAAACAGCTTTGGCACACACTCTTTGGATCAGTGGTAAACAATGTGACAATTGCAGTGATTAATCAAAGATTTAGCCTTGTAATTGGTTTAATTGGCAAGTGCTATGCATTCCTGATAACCTTGTTCATTGTACTGCTGACATGTTGTGCATTGGAGAGCTATACTCCCAACCTAACGGACCAGGATCGCTCCAAGGTCTGAGGTCTCCAAGGTCACTAAAATGCCCGCTTAATGGGATTTTTCACCTGAAGTCAATATCAGTGCCGATTCCATTGTACTAAAGTCCGTTGGATCAGACTATAAATGAAGGTCGCGTACACACACACACACACACACACACCACACACACACACACACACACACACACACACACACACACACACAAACACACACAAACACACACACAACACACACACACACACACACACACACACACACACACACACACACACACACACACACACACACACACACTCACACTTACACTCACACTCACGCACACGGACGGGATAGCCTAGTGGTCAGAACATTGCGCTCGCAATTTGAAGCAATTTGACAACCCAGGTTCGATTCCCGTCCAGGGGATTTTCCCCCTGGAGTTAACATCAGTGCTGACTCCACTCTGCCCAAAAGTCCTTCGGATGAGACAATAAACCGAAGCCCCGTGTGCGAACGCACGCATAACATCTTGCGCACACGTTAAGTCCTGTTCCGCTTATCGTAAGAGTAGGCCATCGTGTGCCAGTGGGAACACATGACAAGATTTACAAAATTACATACACACGGGAACTAGATGTAAAAAAAACACATGAGTGCTTATTCCATTATCCTCGATATAAAAGAAGAAATAAATAAAAAGAAAAAATAAATAAACACACACACACACACACACACACACGCACACACACACACACACACACACACACACACCAGGGAACGGATGACAAAATTTACAAAGCTGCATACACACGGGTACTGGGTGTAAAAAAAACCCACATGAGTGCTTATTTCATTTTTCTCATAATGAATGAATAATTATTTTAAAAAACATAGAATAAAGGCCTGACTTTCGCCATTTAACAAGTGAAGCACCACCCCAACCTTTTATTCAGCCTGATTGCCATCACTATTCAGCATGGTTGTAACTCCACCTATCGGTGTCAAATGTCGCCATCAATCTAAAAACCTTAGCAGATTACACGGTGATGGTCAATGTCCTGAGGAACTGAAATGACTGAAGCTACCCACTAAGGAAGATAAACTCTCCTCTTCTCGGGTTCAGACGTAAAAGCTGTTACCTGTAGTCTGATACTGAAAGTAAGTCCTCTACGTCTAGTTCTCTTATGGATGTATTTCTAACACTTCCTTTCTAGGAGTGTGAGAAATCTGTGTATATCCGACTTCATTTCATCAGAAGGTTTGCAAAGGGACTTTCCTCCCATGTGCGCTTGAATGTCTTGTAGGTCAGAACAGTTCTGAAGTATGTGTACATTTGACCTCTTCTACTTGTAAGTTTTCTGAAGAGGTTGATACTGAGGGCACGTTTGATTTATTCGCTTGGGGACTTTTTTGTGTAACTTCATGCGAGGTTTGTGGCAGAATGTATATTCATAAATTTTTGCAAGTGACGAGAGATATGTGATATAAGTAAAAGTTTGTTTCAAGCTTGTTGTAATCACTATAATCTCTATAAATCAAGCCTTGCATATTCAGGAAGAACATTGTGGAATAGCCTACCTCCCTGTCTGAAATCAGTTCCTTCTAAACAAATGTTTAAGAAGCTTTTGAAGAGACATTTGATGGACAAACTGTAAGTCCACGATTATGTTTGATACTACCTCACGTTTGGATGTTTGTTGTTCATGCCCATGTTATTTTGTAATTTTATCATTTGTATGTGTGACGTGAGCTTATGTTGTACTGTCTTGGGTCTGGGTTTTTTGTTGTTGTTTTTTATCTTGAGAGATTTGTTGTAAAAAATCCTCATTTACTTGAGTTTTTCAACAAGGTTGATATTTGTCTTTGCATGCTTTCGAAGTCATCTTTATGATTTTTTTTAGTGAGGGCAGGATGAAAAAAAGTTGTGTAAACTTAATCTTTTACCCTCAATAAAGATCATTTTGACTTGACTTGACTTGACTTGACTATGTTTGGTACTTAAGGCTTTGATAGAAAATAAATTTACATTACTATAGCCATTTTTTTAAATATGTCATATGTCTGCATTTTCACAATTAAATATGACTGTGTTTCTTTTTGTTTAGATCTAGCTTATTCCAGTAGCTTTAGAACAGTGATGAGCCCAATGGTTAACACAATGCCAATCCCAGTGATTAGTAAAGGGATTAGAACCTTGATCCCTCTAATGATGTGCGAACAGGATAGTATGATGTATACAGAAGCTCTCTCTGTGTCTCTGTGTGTCTCTGTATCTCTGTCTCCGTCTCTGTCTCTCTGTCTCTCTGTCTCTTGGTTCTGTCTCTGTCTCTGTCTCTGTCTCTGTCTCTGTCTCTGTCTTCTCTCTCTCTCTCTCTCTCTCTCTCTCTCTCTCTCTCTCTCTCTCTCTCTCTCTCTCTCTCTCTAATTCTCACCACTCTCCTAACACTATCTCAATTTTACATCCCCCCCCCCCCAAAAGACTGCCCTACTTTCAAATCCCAACCCCCCCCCCCAACAACACCACTCCCCACCTCCAAAACCCCACTCCCTTCCTTGCCTTCCTTCAGCCTGTTGTATTGTTTCTGAAGAAAGAAGATGGCGCCATCATGTGTCGAGAGAGCCAACAAACTCCGGGCTTAAGTGACGCGTCTCGCTTCCCAAACAGGAGCCTGGCGTCACAGCTGCAGTTTATGCTGGCTGTTCAAATCACAAGCCTTCTATACAGCTATTCGCCTCTCCTCCTTAGTATTATCTATCTGTCTGAGAATGGATACTTCTTTCTGCTGTTGTTCATTTTGTGTGTGTTGTGTGTTGTGTGTGTGTTGTGTGTGTGTTGTGTGTGTGTGTGTGGTGTGTGTGTGTGTTGTGTGTGTGTGTGTGTGTGTGTGTGTGTGTGTGTGTGTGTGTGGGGGTGGGGGGGGGGGGTGGAGGGGTGTGAGTATGTGTGTGTGCATGTGTGTGTGTGATTGTGTCTGTGTCTGTCTCTTTTTGTCTCAGTCTCTGTCGTCGCCTGTGTCTTTCTCTCTCTATATAATTATATATCTCTCTCTGTCTCTCTCTCTCTGTCTATGTCTCCTCTGTCTTTCTCTGTCTCCTCTGTCTCACTCACACACACACAACACACACACACACACACACACACACACACACACACACACACACACACACCACACGCACACACGCACACACGACACATATAGATAGATAGATAGATAAATAGATAGATAGATAGATAGATAGATAGATAGATAGATAGATAGATAGATAGATAGATAGATAGATAGATAGATAGATAGATAGATAGATAGATATACGCACGGACGCACACAGACACACGCGTGCAAAGCTGGTATTAAAACTGTAAATGCAACCTATTAGATGGTACGTCCCTCAAAGACAGAAAGAAAAGAAAAGAGTTAACACAAACACACATACACACACAGACACACACAACACACACACACACACACACACACACACACACACACACACACACACACACACACACACACACACACACACACACACACACACACACACACACACGGGTGGGACGGATAGCCTAGTAGTCAGAACATTGTGCTGGCATTTTGACGACCCGGGTTCGAATCCGGTCGAGGAAATTTTTCTCCTGGAGTTAACATCAGTGCTGACTCTACTCTCCCAAAAGTCCGGATGAGACTTTAAACCGAGGCCCCGTGTGCGAACGCACGCAGAACATCTTGCACACACGTTAAATCCTGTTCCGCTTTTCGTAAGAGTAGGCCATCGTGTGCCGGTGGGAACAGATGACATTTACAAACTGCATACACACGGGGATTGGATGTAAAAAAAAAACCCACAAGAGTGCTTATTCCATTATGCTCGATATAAAAGAATAAATCAAAATCAAATCAAAACAAAAGAGCGAAAGAAATAGAGGGAAAGAAACAATAAGACAGAGAACAGATTAGAGAGGAAAGAAAGAAAAAAAGATGAAAATACAAAACGAAAAAAGAAAAAAGAAAACACGAAAGAAAAAGAAATAAAGAAAAACGAACAGAACAGAAAGAAAGAAAAAAAAGCAGTAAAAAACAAGAAAAACAAAATAAATAAATAAATAAAGATAGATAATATAGATAGATAGATAGATAGATAGATAGATAGATAGATAGATAGACAGATAGATAGATAGATAGATAGATAGATAGATAGATAGATAGACAGACAGAGACAGACAGACAGACAGACAGATAGATAGATGACAGACAGACAGACAGACAGACAGACAGACAGACAGACAGACAGACAGACAGACAGACAGAAGAAAAACGAAAGAAAGAAAGAAAAAAGAAAGAAGAAAGAAAGAAAGAAAGAAAGAAAGAAAGAAAAGAAAGAAAGAGAAAGAAAGAAAGATGAAATAAGAATGAAAGATGAATGAATGAATGAATGAATGAATGAATGAATGAATGAAAATGAATGAATGAATGAATATATACACACACAGAGAGGGAGAAAGAAGACACAACGTGAACTTCTCCTGAACTACTGAAGTTTTCTTTTCTTTTCTTTTGTTCTAATTTTTTATGGTTATTTTCTTATTAGAATCACACACAAAAAACGATACGATGTGAAGACTTTGATGTGAATTTATTCTATGCTCATAAGTGTGAGTCTCACAGATTAAAGATTTCAGAAGACAATGTTTGGCTTTGTATTGTTTGAAGGAGAGAAAAATAGATAAGAAAGACGGTGGAGAGAGAGAGAGAGAAGAGAGAGAGAGGAGAGAGAGGAGAGAGAGAGAGGGGAGAGAGAGAGAGGAGAGAAGAGAGAGAGAGAGAGAGAGAGAGAGAGAGAGAGAGAGAGAGAGAGAGAGAAGAGAAGAGAGAGAGAGAGAGGATGGGGGGGGGGGGGCACGAGAGAGACTTGTAGGCCGATCTCGTCATGTTTAGAGCGCTTTAGTTTCATTATGATCGATATATTGCAAAAGAAGGATGAGTTTTATTGCAGAAATTCATTACCTTCTTGTTTCTATTCCTATTTTTCTTGAAATGGTTTCACTATTTCTCATTATTGAGCACATAGTCGACAGAGAGAGAAAAAAATAGATAGACATACAGACACAAAAAAGCAGACAGATAGACAGATATTTATTTATCTATTTATTTATTCTTTTATATCCAGGATAACAGAATAAGCAATCATGTGCTTTTTTTCATCCGGTCCCCGTGCGTATGCAGTTTTTGTAAATATTGTCATCTGTTCCCACCGGCACACGATGACTTACTCTTACGAAAAGCGGAACAGGATTTAACGTGTGCGCAAGATGTTCTGCGTGCGTTCGCACATGGGGCCTCGGTTTAAAGTCTCATCTGAAGGACTTTTGGGGAGAGTGGAGTCGGCACTGATGTTAACTCCAGGAGAAAAATTTCCTCGACCGGACTCGAACCCGGGTTGTCAAATTGCCAGCGCAATGTTCTGACCACTAGGCTAGAGAGACTGTCAGACAGACAGAGAAAGAGAAACAAAACAGAGAAACACAGACACAGACAGATACAGACAGACACAGACGGGCACAAAGACAGAAAGAATCCAAGTACATACGCACTCCTTTATCACGTCATTCCAAAGTTGTTGTTGCTCTGTAATTCCGTACACTGACTTTCCCGAAGGCTCTTCTGCCAGAACGAAATGTTCATTGTGACATTAGACGTGTACGTGAGAGAAAGAACCAGCCAAAGAACACGCTGTCAATTACCTTCTTATGTCATGTTCTTTTTCCTTGCTATTGTTAACATCTTCATAGGCTGATTGTGTGTGTGTGTGTGTGAGTATGTACGTACGTGCGCGCGCGCGCGCGTGTGTGTGTGTGTTGTGTGCGCGCGCCGCATGTGCGTGTGCGCGCGCACGCGGTGAGAGAGAGAGAGAGAGTCTGCGTGTGTGTGTGTGTATGTGTGTGTGTGTGTGTGTGTGTGTGTGTGTGTGTGTGTGTGTGTGTAGTGTGTGTGTGTGTGTGTGTGTGTGTGTGTGTGTGTGTGTGTGTGATGTAGTGTGCATAGAATTTTCTAACCACTCTCATGAATAAAAAAAAAAAAAAATTAAGCTGAAGCCATTGATCTTTCAGTATCATCAGTGAACCTTTCATTCTCCAACTGTTAGGGCAATAAACAACAGTTAGGATAGGCCACAAAGGATTGGTTCAGACTGCATTCATATCAGGGTGAATAAGCGTTATTGCTAGATACACTCCCTGAAGAATGTCAGAAGGATTATAAGAAAGTACAGATTATTTTAAAAAGAAAAAGGATTGTATGCAATAAGGAGTGTCTAAAGGAATGAGGACACATGATCTGGTAGCTTTAAGCTTTTATTAGACTTTCTTTCCCCAGCTCTAATTAGGTTGTATTTAGTTGGTCGTCATACATCGTCTGTTTTGTTTCCTGTATGTGGGACTGCCTGGCTGATGTTGTGTCTCTATGGCTGTTTCTTTGTCTGTCTGTCTGTCTAGCAGTATGTTTTTCTGTCTCTCAGTCTGTCTGGTTTTCTATCTCTTTGTGTGTTTGTGTGTTTCTGTCTTTGTGTGTTTGTTGTCTGTCTGTCTGTCTGTCTGTCTGTCTGTCTGTCTGTCTGTATGTTGTATGTATGTATGTATGTATGTATGTATGTATGTATGTATGTATGTATGTATGTATGTATGTATGTATGTATGTATGTTTGTCTCTCTCTCACTCTCTCTCAAACACACACCACACACAAAACACACACACACACACACACACACAACACATACACACTACCACACACCACACACACACACACACACACACAACACAACACACACCACACATTAAAAAAAACACTGTTTCAGACATTCCTTAAGTTCTCAAACTCAGTAAGCCTATTAAGTATCAATTTCCATGACCGTTCTGGCACTATCTATGGTCTGTACTGCACCATCTTAGTGTAAAAGAAGTAAGGATTTGTTCACAGACCACACTTGTGATAATCCTCTTACGCACTTATCTCCCCCTTTTGGGGCGTCTTCGCTATTTCAGTCTCTAATTCCACCAATGAGTAAAATCCCTACAGATATTCATCTTCAGTACATGAACATCTTCGGGCTTGGTGATTCAGTCTCTTGCTTGTTTTTTGGCGTTGTACTTTTCTTTCTCTGTGTTCACATAGATAAATATTTCTTGCTGTTTTTTTTCTGAATGCATTTTCTTTTCTTCTTTTTTTTGTCTTGCTGTCGCTGCTGCTGTTTCTGTTGCTTTCTTTTTTCTTTCTCTTTTTTTTTTTATTTTTTTTTTTACTTCTGCTGCTTCTGCTGGTGCAGTGAAAGGAGGGAGACGAGGAGGCAGAGAGAGGAAAGGATGGGAAGACAACATCAGGGAGGGGAAAGAGTGGAGCGATCCGCAACGGAGAACGGAGGACCGGGAGGGGGGATGGGGGGGAGGGGGGGGCTGGGCGCAAAATCTTCAGTGGTGCCCCCATGGTCTGCGGGACTACGGGACAGGTGAAGGAGAAGGCAATTACTATGGGACCGACACCTCAGTCAGTGTTCGCTAACGACTAAAATCGCATTTCGATGCTGCTGAGTCTAACGTACGTAAAGAAAATCGGTTTGCCATTCCTTGTTGCTTTCAAGATAGGTATCTGAAAACTTCTAGTACTTACTCAGAGTACGGTGTTTTTTCCTGTTCCTCATCCCAAGTTCTTAGATAACAGGAAAATGGAGATTTTTATAGCTCACCTCTCTCTCATCCAGGTACTTAGGAGTTGATATGTTCAATTTCTATTAAAGAGTATTATAGTGTGTGTGTGTGTGTGCGTGCGTGCGTGTGTGTGTGTGTGTATGTGTGTGTGTGTGTGTGTGTGTGTGTGTGTGTGTGTGTGTGGTGTGTGTGTGCGTGTGTGTGTGTGAGAGAGAGAGAGTGTGTGAGTGTGTGTGAGTGTGTGTGTGTGTGTGCATGTGTGTATATATGTATGTGTGTGTTTATGTGAATGTGTGTGTTTATGTGTGTTGATTGATTAATTTTATTTATTGTACTTATTTATTTATTCTTTTATATCGAGGATAATGGAATAAGCACTCATGTGCTTTTTTGCATCCAGTCCCGGTGTGTATACAGTATTGTAAATCTTGGCATCTGTTCCCACTGGCACACAATGGCCTACTCTTAACGAAAAGAATGAATTCAACGTGTGCGCAAGATGTTCTGTGTGCGTTCGCACACGGGGCCTCGGTTTATAGTCTCATCCGAAGGACCGAAGGACAGAGTGTGTGTTTGATTGATTTTTGATTGATTTATTTATTCTTTTATATCGAGGATAATGGGATAGCACTCTTGTGCTTTTTTTACATCCAGTCCCCGTGTGTATGCAGTATTGTAAATGTCATCTGTTCCCACCGGCACACGATGGCCTACTCTTACGAAAAGCGGAACAGGATTTAACTGTGTGCAAGATGTTCTGCGTGCGTTTGTACTCGGGACCTCGTTTAAAGTCTCATCCGAAGGACTTTTTGGGAGAGTGGAGTCAGCATTGATGTTAACTCCAGTTAAATGTTAAGTCTTCTCGACCGGATTCGAACCCGGGTCTTCAAATTGCCAGCGCAATGTTCTGACCACTAGGCTATTCGTCCCCCTATCTTCTGTGTGTTGTGTGTGTGTGTGTGTGTGTGTGTGTGTGTGTGTGTGTGTGTGTGTGTGTGTGTGTGTGGTGTGTGTGTGTGTGTGTGTGTTGTGTGTGGTTGTGTGGTGGTGTGTGGAAAATCTGTATCTACCTCTTTGCAAAAAACAAGTCATGACGATAAGCTGGCTTTTGTCTAATAATCAGTACATGTCCTTTGCAGATACAATATGCAAAATATAATGGGTATGATTATGATTAAGGTAAACTAAATGTGTTCACTCTTGCTTTTGTTTTTGGTATCTGGTTATGCCTAATGGATGTGGACATTTTTATTATACAGTCTGGAAATTAGACATTGGGTAATGCAGTATTTAGATTGGGTTTTTGATGCAATACAGTTTCCTTCTATTAGTCACGATCAGTCCCATTCTACTACCTGTGGGGCATACGGGAAAATTGATGAAGGCTTCCAAGATCTACCTTTAGAAGGATACAGCTAGTTGTCGTGCATCAGCTGAGCATGATGGAGTAATAATATAAATATCACAATCTTTTATTTTGTAATATTACATTGACATTGACAAAAAAGTAATAGTTGCTATGCATATTTTTATCATAACAAATAAATGTTTCAAAGCATTTGGAAACAAACCACATAATAAATCCATGGATTATGGTGAAGATATCTCAAAATAATTCATAAAATGTAATGACATTTGAAATGGGACTCTCGGTGAAAAACACCATTAGATCTGACAGATATGATAAATCTGTAACCCCCGAGGTGAAATCATCATCGGGGTAATAGGGACATGTCTGCTTTCATTCTTGGATCCTCACAGAGCGACATACCGCACAGAACAGTGGTGTCCCCAACATTTACATCAATAAAAGAGCAATTATATGTCCGTCAGAGTTGTCAGCATCAGCAGTGTGCTCATATTCTCATGAATAAAACAGTGATCTGCTCATCCTGTGTAGTTGCCTGTACAAAGTGCGTTTCGAAACAAAATGGGAAACATATTCTTTTGAAATGTCATCAACAACAAATCGTATAACCATATTTCATTAATGTTACGTATCAAGTCAACTATGTCCATATGCTCAAAGAATAAACGCAGAAGAGTCTGTGTGGAATAGCGGATGTGGTCAAGTTCAGTGGATGCAGAATCTAAGCTTGAAGAAGGAAATCAGTGCGATATAGGCAAAACGAATCTCAAGAACGCACGCAGAACACATCGCACACGTGTTAAAACCCGTTCCGCTTTCGGAAGCGTAGGACACTGTGTGCCGGTGGGAAAGTATAACACAATTTACACAACTGCACACACATGGCGACTGGATGTAAAATAAAAAAGCACATGAGTGCTTATTCCATTATCTGCGAAATAAAGGAATTTTTTTAAAACAAATAAACCACACATTCATACATTATAAAACTAAAATGCTTTTCCATAACAAATAGTAAAATAGTCCCACTGTTTATTTCCCATTTTAAAACTTAATATAAGAGCACGACGGGAAAAAACAGATTTCTTATCATTTACATAAAGAAGCCACTGTACTGGTGCACATAAATCCACTGTGTGTTTCCTTTATTACGGAGCTCGTAAAGGTCTTCAAGCTAAGTTCACTGAAAGTTTGAAACCACAGAGCAACAAGCATTCATAGTGTATATGTCTTTAAAATTTAATGAATACTTACATTCTCGTTAATGCTAGTGCCTTAGAGAGCAGTGTAGCCCAATATGTGACATAGATTCCATCAATGGGAGCAGAAAGCTCGTATCCAAAGGTCTGAGTAATACAAGGAGGAATGAATCAAACGAAATCGCTGGCTACTGAAAAGTAATACTAAGTGCAAAGATGATCGCTACGGGAAGCTAATTAAAGATCTGAGAAGAAGGAATGGCCATGATAATTTAAGGAAACTACAGTCAGTACAAGCCTTTCATTGTAGAAGCGAAGGGAGTCAGACGGTATGGCTTAATTAACAATCATATCATGTCCACTCCAGCAGCTTAGAGCGAGTGAGAGTTTATTGCCAATAACACTGGCACTTTTGTGCTGTGCGCTTTGAGATTGGTGCGATTCAGTTCAGGCCAGAAGAAGACGAAATTCCTAACAAGATAGCAATGCTATTGTTACTTTCCAGCAACGTGGACCTCACGTGGCACTTTCATGTCTCACATGAAAGCGTGGGTTGTTTCTGCCTGCCAAACGCATTTATCTTCCTGCAATAGGCCAGTCCTCCTCCTGTCATCACATTTCAAAGGCCTCGGTCTTTTTGATGTAGTCGTCTCCTCCTCAGTATTTGGCCAGGATAAATTTCAAATTCTAGGGTGACTGGTCTAGTGATCCTCCCTTATCAATGGCCTCTACTACCTTACAACAAAGGGAGGGCTTGTCTTTATAGACTGCCTGAACAATGATCCAGACTATAGTGAGCTTGATAAACCTTGCCAAGAGCAAGACTGCTGTCTTATCTTTCAAAAGTAATTTGGCAAGTATTTGAGAAATAACGGACAGATGGCAAAGATAGGTGCATGGGAAAACTTGTATTGTGTAGAAACACATCTCAGAATCAAAGCAGCTGATCTATTGGTTGTCTTTGAGCCAGGCGTGATTGAAACACGCTCTAAATATTACGAGAACAGGATGGAGGCATCTCACGCCTACAAGACTGAAAATATGCAGATCTGGCCAACAGCTGAAGAAAGAAGGCTATCAGTCAAAGTCCTTGCTGCAGAAGTCGAGCCAGGGTTTGTGGGAGAATCGCTTACAACCTCATGAAACAGCTCTCGATTGCAGGAAGGAAAAAACCAGAGCCTGAAAGCCATGACAGAAGCACGAGAGATGTCAAGCTGGATCTGGTCAAGGAGGAACAAAAGTGAACTGCATAAGACCTAGATGACCCATAATACCATAGTGGCTAATCCCCCCCCCAAAAAAAAAAAAAAAAAAAAAAAAAAAAAAGTGTGCATATCCAGAGACCATGAATTCAAATCCGAGTCAGAACTCACCACATACATGAGGGCAGCAGAAGACATACAGAGTCATGAACTGGATGTGGGCCGGCCTCCTAGAGTGTAAGGAAGATTAAAGGCCCGAAACACTGTTTGAAGGGGGCTTCCTCTGAGGACTCTCTGTGCCATGCTTACGCGAGTTTTTACACTTACTGAAGGGAGAAAGCAGCTGAAAGAAAAATAAAACAGCTTCATAAAGCAGATGACAACATTTCAATTGTCTTACTTAGTTGGCGGTTTTTATTTTTCTTGTAAGCAAAACATCATTTATAATGGGAACTTGATATACATTTCCAGCCAAGCTCTTGTAAACAGACCACAACTCAGGATTTTGTCAAGGCTTTATGGTACAAATGATGTGTAAACCTGTAGTTTCATAGAGATAAACAGATCGAAAAAGGAAGAAGAATGCATAGAAGAAGAATGCAAAGAAGTAGAGTGCACAGAATAAAAGATGTAAAGAAGAATGAAAAGAAGTAAAATACACAGAACACGAAGAATGTAAGGAAACAGAAGAATGCAAAGAAGAAGAAAAATATGCAAGGAAGAAGAAGAAGAAGAAGAAGAAGAAGAAGAAGAAGAAGAAGAAGAAGAAGAAGAAGAAGAAAGAAGAAGAAGAAGAAGAAGAAACAACAACAACAACAACAACAACAACAACAACAACAACAACAACAACACAAAAACAAATAATGAGAAAAATGCAAAGAAGAAGAACGCATGGAGGAAGAATATGAAAATAACGCATGGAAGAAGAGTATAAAAATAGAATAAATAAATAAAATTCTAGACTCATATCTCAACAATCAAGTATTTTTCAGTGGATCGGTGGTCTAGAGGTAACGTGCCTGTCTAGAAAGTGAAAAGTACTGGTCGGAGTGTGCGGTGGTTTGAATCCCGTTTAGGCCCAAAACTTTTCCCACATCCATTAGATCATGAGTGGTGGTCTGGGTGCTAGTCTTTCGGATGAGACAATAAACATAGATCCCATGTGTTACACATCATTATTTAGCGCACGTCAAAGAACCCACGGCAATAAAAGCTTGTTCCTGGCAACAGTATGTAGAAGAAGTCACTCTGATAGGGAAACAAATACACCTGCAGACAGGAAAAAGAAAAAAAAAGTTGGGTGGCGCTGCACTTGTGGCGACGCACTCTCCCCGAGGAGAGCATCCCGAATTTCACGCAGAGAGATCTGCTGTGACATAAAGTAGTTTAAAATAAAATTTAAAAAATAAGAATGAGAATAAGAATAATGCAAAGTGAACAGGAGTAGGAAGAGGATGACGGGAAGTGGAAGAGGAAGTGGAGGATAAATTTAAAAAAAAGAAAAAGAAATCTTAGAACATTTGAATGAAGCTGTACACAGTCAGCACTGGCACAGAAGACAGCCTAGCAGTCACAGGCTGATGGAATCGTGCCTGATGTACCTCAGACACTGTCCGTCACAGAGTGGAAGGAATGCAGGCGCTTACTTCCCTGCCTTCAGGTACACATCTCTTTCCTGCTGACATCTTGTACAACAAGTCAGCACGCTGTTGTAAGTACGTTCCGTGCATTTGAAGCCTGTCTTCATCTGCTGGAGGTAAATGAACTTCACCTAAAAGAAAAGGAAAAAAAAATACAGAGTGTAAAATAGTGTAGCCACACTTTCTTGTATATTTGTTTGTCTATCTTTATTTATTTACTTACTGCTTTCTTTTAGAGATCATAAAATAAACATCTTATGCGATTTTTTTTCAACACCCAGCCCCCATGGGTGCATGCAATTTTGTAAATTTTGTTATCTGTTCCCACTGGCACGTGAAGGCCTACACTTTCGAAAGGTGAAACAGGTTTTAACCCATAACCTCTGCAAATTCTGCTCTAAGAATTCCCTCTTTTCTATCCCTTTCTCCGTTTCTGCCTTGTTCCTTTCCTTCCTATCAGCTTCTTCTTGTCTCTTTTCTGCCTTCTTGGTCCATTTTCCTGCCTTTTTTTCCAGAAATACTTAAACGATTACAATGCTCTCCCACGCTGAAATCGGATGTACAGGGCCTGACTTGTCAGTTGCTTAACGGCAGCGCAACACATTTTTGCTCATGTGACAGACAGCAATAGTTGCTGTCTGAGCATTCGACTGAGAAGAAGATGCATGTGCAGTTTTCTCTCTATGTTCACACGCAAGGAACACTGGTTTATAGTCTTATCTAAAGGATTATCGGGGGCAGTAGAGTGGGTACTGATGTTAAGTCCAGAGGGAAAATCCCTTTCAACGGTGGCTCCCCTAGATGCTACACAAATTGGCTAAAAAGTCTTTTCCACTGTGGGTAGATATAATGTTGATGATAATTCCTATTTCTCTGCTTTGAAGGGAGTATGTTCTTTTGTGATCTGTTTTTACAAGATAATAAAGTGCATAGTCTGTTATTGGGAACCTACAGACTACATTTTCCTTTTTGATGTTGTCCCTCTGTCTTCCACCTTTCTTCCAGACTTTTCTTCAGATCAAAGCTTCATTGGGTCCATTACCGTTCTCCTTTATCAAAGACAATTGTAGAAAACAGGGCCATACCATCTCCTTTCGTGTCTGTAATCAGAGCTTTAGCACATGCTTCTTTTAAGTCTGATGTAGCTGACTAATTGAATTCACTGTCGTCAACGTAGTATTAGTTCAGGCTAATAGAAAATTGCTTTACTGCAGTACACAAAAGGGAGAGAGAGAGAGAGAGAGAGAGAGAGAGAGAGAGAGAGAGAGAGAGAGAGGAGGAGAGAGAGAGGGAGAGAGAGAGGAGAGAGAGGAGAGAGAGAGAGAGAGAAGAGAGAGAGAGAGGAGGCAGGGAAGAGGGGGAAAGACAGACAGACAGACAGACAGACAGACAGACAGACAGACAGTACACTCATAAGAGAGAAAGGGGGGTGAGAGAGAGGGGATGTTTTTTTATTCTTCTTTTATATCGAGGATTATAGAATAAGCATTCATGTGCTTTTTTACATCCAGTCCCCGTGTGTATGCAGTTTTGTAAATGTCATCTGTTCCCACCGGCACACGATGGCCTACTCTTACGAAAAGCGGAACAGGATTTAACGTGTGCGGAAGGTGTTCTGTGTGCGTTCGCACACGGGGCCTCGGTTTATAATTTCATCCGAAGGACTTTGGGGGGGGGGGGGGATGAGTGGAGTTATTACTGATGTTAAATCCAAAGGAAACATCTTCTCGAACGGGAATCGAACCCGGGTCGTCAAATTATGAGTATAATGTTCTGACCACTAGGCTATCCAGAGAGA
>CM060316.1:78317586-78320086 GCA_030674155.1 Stramonita haemastoma | reverse complement strand
TGTGTGTGTGTGTGTGTGTTTCGATCTGCCTGTCTGTCTGTCTTTTTCTTGTCTTTGTAGTTTCTACACCTACACATTAGTTTGTGCGCACCCATCTACCAGCACAATGTGTACCAGCTTAAAGATGCACTGCATTATAAAGTAAATGTAAAGGTGTCCCGTAACCTATGTGGTCGTAGGGAAGCGAAGTGTCAGAGACCTCGGCTTCTCTAGGGGCCAGTATATTGAGGGTGGCTCCCATCTTCTCTCCCTTGCTGCTTTACCTTCCCTGATCCTAAATAGGACAGGTACCCATTTACAGCTGGGTGAACTGGGGGATTATACTGAAGCCAAGGCACGCAAACGGTCACTCATCCAACTGGTAACCACGCTCGATGCTGCTTAACTTTAGCTTGGGGAAAGCGAGCGCTCTGAACACTTAGCTATCCCGCTCCTTTTATTATAAAGGGAAAATGATAAATCAATATCTTTCTTCATACTGATATGCACAATATATCATTTCTCAGAAAAGGAAAACGAACGTAGTTATGTGAAGCCCGCTTATTCACTGTAGAGCACAGAAAGAGATTGGGGTGCTGTTTTCTCATTGTTCACCGTGTATGCATATTCTTCTTCTTGATCGAACGCTCCGACAGCAACTACTGTTGTCTGCCATATGAGTGGAAATGCGTTGTGCTTCCGTTATGTGCCTGGCAAGACAGGCCTAGCGCATCCAACTTGTGTGTGGGATAAATTTATTTTCTTTTTAGCCATGTTGGATAAAGGCAGGAAAATGGACCAAGAGGCTGAAAACAGACAAGAGCAGTTGACAGGCAGAAAAGGAACAAGGCAGAAACAAAGAAGGGGATAGAAGGATTTCCTAGCACACAATGTCTAGAGATGAGGATGCTGTTTATACTGACAGGCACCCAGCAAGTCTCCGGGAGATATAATTATAGATAACGATAGAGATTGAAAAAAATGCCGCTTTTATTGGGATATAAAAACAATCATTATCAAAATCTTCCAGCGGCGAATCATATATATAAAGCTGCATTCTATGTCCTCTTTAAACTCTGTCCTACATTGTGGCTTATATTTTCTTGCCGATTGGATAAAAAATGTTACGTTATATATATATATATATATATATATATATATATATATATATATATATATATATATATATATATTGTGGTTGTTGTGTGTGTGTGTGTTGGGGTGTGTGTTGTGGTGTGTGTCTGTGTTGTGTTACCAATTGTCGTTAAAAAGAAGGGTGGCAGGACAGTTAAAACGTTCACCAGCCTAACAAGTAAAACTTGAGATTCTGAGTTCGATTCCCTCCTTTCCCTTCTTCCCAGTTTTGACGAAAAAATCAAACTGAAATTAAATGTCCTTCAGATGAAACTGTAATCCAAGGCTCCATGTGGAAACAAGACATTTTATGCGCACGCTCAAAACTCGTTCTGCCCTTTGGGAAGAGTAGGCCTTATGTGCTGACAGGAATCGATGACCAAATAAAAAGGAAAATGCATGCACACTGGTGTCGTTTTGGACACATCCCCGAAGTCGGAATGTGAATACCTAAATGGTGGGAGAAAAGAAAGAGTCGCATACGAAAAAAAAATAATCACCATCGGTGAAAATCAGAGCTCTAGCCGAGGGGAAAAATGTGTCCCCCCCCCAAAAAAAAAAAAAAAAAGAAAAAAGTAAAAAGAAAAACCCGTTGGTTGAACAATTCGCAAAGATGCTATTGTAGTCAGCTGACAGAATGACTGCCATTACTGGCTTGTTGCTGCTGAGGATGCTGCTGGTTTCTGTGAACAGCCAGCATTCTTCCTTACAGTGGATGATGGCTTCGCTGTCCACAATGGCTGATCAGAGACACGGATGGAGCGATAGTGAAATGAGAAGTGATCAGGCTGTAAATGTGTTTGTGGTAGCGTGCTTGAGTGTGTGTTGTGGTGTGTGTGTTGGTGTGTGTGTGTGTGTTGTGTGTGTGTTGTGTGTGTGTGTGTGTGTGTGTGTGTGTGTGTGTGTGTGTGTGTGTGTGTGTGTGTGTGCGTGTGTGTGTGTTGTTGTGTGTCTGTCTGTCTGTCTGTCTGTCTGTCTTTGTCTCGTCCGTTTCTGTTATCTGTTTGTCTGCCCGCCTGCCTATCTGTCTATGTTTGTGCCTGTGTAGTACAACATACAGACACCACAGACACATAGACAGACATAATTATACTCTATGTCTCTGTGTCTGTCTGTATATATGTTGTCTGTGCGTAATAAATGTTCAGAAAGTAAACAATGCATGTCATATTAGAGCCTGTCATTGTTTTCAAGCTTTTTTACGTGACACAGAACATTATTCCTGAGCAAGGAATGAAAAAAAAAAAGATATGGCCTCTCTCTTTGTACTGAGGATAGAAGAAAAAACCCATAATCATATATCAAGGCTAACGATGCGTAATTGTAGGTAATCAGAGTGTCAGAATAAACGATATGTGTGGAGTATGGAGATGAAGGGAGCTATCAA
>CM060316.1:78275086-78312586 GCA_030674155.1 Stramonita haemastoma | reverse complement strand
TGTGTGTGTGTGTGTGTGTTGTGTGTGTACGTGTGTCGTGTGTGTGTGTGCAGTGTGTAGTGACATGCGTGATGTGTTATTGTGTGTGCAAGACGACAGACAGACAGTGACAGACAGACAGACAGAGACAGAAAAAAGAAGGTAGGCTTTATCAGTAGAGATGTTCGGACAAACATGGTAAATGTGGAGTTGTGTGGAACGAAGCGAAGCGGAGTGAGTGGAGTGGATGAGTGGAGTGGAGTGGAGTGGGCGGGAGTGGACGGTTAAGTGTAGTTAAATGGGGTGGAGCAGAGAGGAGTGGAAAGAGAAGAGTGGAGTGGTTTGTAGTGGATCGGAGAAGAGTGGAGTGGAGTGGATTGGAGTCGAGTGGAGCAGAGTGCGTCGGAACGGAGCGGAGTGGGTCGGAGAGTGGAGTGGAGTGGAGCGGAGTAGAGCGAGTACAGTGGATGAGGGTGAGGGGTGGATTAGAGTGGAGTGGAGTGGAGCTGGAGCGGAGTGGGTCTGAACGGAGTGGACTGGACTGGAGCGGAGTGGAGTGAGCGAGTAGAGTGGATTAGGGTGAAGGTAGATTAGAGTGGAGTGGAGTGGAGCAAAGCCTGCACTGAGTGAATATGCAGTGGAATGAAAGATGGTGGAACGGAGTAAAGAGTTATGTCACGCTGTGTCAAGTCGTATCTTGCAGTGCGGTACAGTATGATACCGGTGTGGTGCGGTACAGTAAGTACAGTGCAGTGCAAGTGCAGCACAGTGCAATGCAATGGAATCTAGTTAAATATCTTTGAAGGATGCAACTGCAATTGATGTCATTAATTTCTGGAGGGGGAATGATTCCTGATTATCAGTGATTGTACCTTAAGGGTGCAAGGCGGTGTAACACAACACACACAACACAGCGCAGCACAGCACAGCATAGGGCAGTCAGTGCAATGCATGCAGTGCAGCGCAGTGCAGCACATGTATTTGATGTGCATTTTCTTTCCTTTTTGTTCTTTCCTCCTTTTTTCCTTTCCCTGTCAGCAGTAGGGAGAGGCAGAGAGGCGAGTGAGTTGAGACAGCACTGCATTCCAGGTAATCACCTGTCAATGCACAGTAACTGCCAATTGTGACGATTATAGGAAACAAAGTCCTCTGAAATCTGAGAATATGTTTTGATGTTCACACACACACACACACACACACACACACACACACACACACACACACACACACAACACACACACACACAACACACACACACACACCACACACACACACACACACACACACACACACACACACACACACACACACACACACACACACACACACACACACACACACACACACACACACATGTTTACTTTTCCAAATAGACTGCGTTTGTGTCTATGTTGTAGACAACGAGGACAATCGCGATGGTCTTGAAAATTGTTCTTCATTGGCATTATCATCTATATCTTCGTCAATACCTTCCTAGCCATAATCATCATCGTGATCCTTTCTCCTCCTCTTTTTTGAATGATCTTCAGATCTCAGATTGTTTTTCTCTGTTTTAGAATCTGCATACTTGCATCACACGAGACTGATGAAAAGCATAGTGCTTATTCCTTATCTCGATATAAAAAGTAGAATAGAACCCTTCACCCTATCATATTTTATTTCGTCGTCTCCATCATTGCTACCCTTATACGACTATTACCATCACCACCATCCTTTTTATTACGTTTAATGGGGTTTATAGCGGAAAACATCTAACACAAATCTGTTTAGTTCGGCTATTCCTATTATGGTGACACTTTTTATCTTCGTGGAGTATTTGACAGCTTTTCCATGCCTAGTTTACATTTCATTCTCTTTTATGTTATATAATTGTTCCTTTCGTTCAGCAGTTTTATTTTCTTCTTTTTTGTTAATGGCATCACGACAGAAAGTTATTGTCAACTTTCAGTTGTTCTAATGGAATGTGTCATCACTGCGACTGTTGGTGGCTAAGATGTCGAGAGTAGGACGGGTGACTTGATTGTTTTGAAGAGGGTATTTTCCCTTATTTTTCGTTAGATGTTCCTCTGTCTGTTTGTCTGTCTGTCTGTCTGTCGTCGAGTCGGTCGGTCGGTCGGTTGGTCTATCTGTCTCTCTCTGTCTCTAGCTCTGTCTTTGTCTCTCTCTCTCTCTCAGGGACTGGATGTAAAAAAAAAAAAAAAAAAAGCACATGGGTGCTTATTTATTATCCTCGAAATAAAAGAATGACCTTGCCTGGCCTTGCCTCACTCTGTCTCTGTTTCTGTCTCTGTCTCTGTTTCTGTTTCTGTCTGTCTGTCTGTCTGTCTGTCTGTCTGTCTGTCTGTCTGTCTGTCTGTCTGTCTGTCTGTCTGTCTGTCTTCTGTCTGTCTGTCTGTCTGTCTGTCTGTCTGTCTGTCTTCCTCTCTCTCTCTCTCTCTCTCTCTCTCTCTCTCTCTCTCTCTCTCTCTCTCTCTCCTCTCTCTCTCTTCTCTCTCTCTCTCTCTCTCTCTCTCATAATCACACAATCTTACGCGCGTGCCATTCTAGATTTCTGCAGCTTATGACTTCTATTAGGGCGGTAGCAGTAGGAGGAGGATTTTTTAAAGTAATACTGATGGTGACATATATATTATATATATATATATATATATATATATATATATATTTTATATATATATATGTATGTATATATATCGCCATCAGTATTGCACAATATATATATATATATACATATATATATATATATATATATATATATATATATATATATATATATATATATATATATATATATATATATCTTTGTATTATCACAATGAGTTTTTACCACTGCATTTGCCAGAAATATCAATGAAGTTAGCATTTTTAACAAATTCGTGACATTTTTCTATAGATTATAAACTTGCTTAATTTTTGCAAATTCTGTTTGTCTAAAGAGAACATATTAATTACAGAAGGAAAACATCGTTTTGAATAAAGATAGTTATGAAGTAAAAATCTTTCGGAGTTTCTGGTTCCAAGGGCTTTGAACATTCCTCCATAAACTGGAATTCATTTACAAATCCCTCCTGCGATGATGCTGGGGGCCTTTCAGGATAAACAACATCCCCATTTTCTAGAAATACTGTACTGAGAATTCCCTATGTTCTACTCTTCTTGTTTCCGCTGTGTTCCTTGTCTTCCTGTCATCTTCTCATTGTGTACTCTCTGCCTTCTTGATCTATTCTCTTGCCTTTTTCTTCCAGACAGACCGACAAGATAACACTTCTCTCCTACTCCAAAGTCGAACGCATTGGGCATGACATGTCAGGCGCTTCACAGCAGGGCAAAGCATTTTTGCTTATATGACATATACTAAAAGCAATTTGTCTGAGTGTTGAACGAAAAAGTGTTGAAAGCCAGTTTTTTTGCGTACAGTATCACTCATTTGTCCTGTAACATTTCTCTAAAAATCAACAGAAAAAAAACAGAAAGAATGTGTATAATTCACTACAGCAAACACCAAGTTATATGTAAGCTAATATCCATAGGCAGGGGAAATCGCTCAGGGACGCAAGGTTTTACAAACTTTTCCACTCTGATTTCCCGGGGGGCCAAATGTGCCAGAGTGCCTTTTGGAGTAGAGTGCCCAGATTCAAGCAGACTGCCTGTGGGCTTCCTGATACCCAGTTCACTTTCAGGACGCGAAGGGGTAGCCATCCACCACACTGCTGTTAAACTAGGGGCTTCACCCGTGCAGTGCAAACTGTAGTTTTATACATGTGTGCACACTGCCCCTCCGCACTCACATATGCACAAACTTACATACACATTACGTGCTTGCGTGCGTTGTCACACACGCACATACACACCCATACGCATATACACGCGCGCGCACATACACACATATACACGTGCAAACCGAACGACAAACGCATGCTAAACACACACCTACCCACCTACACCCACACGCACACGCACACGACACCCGCACATACACACGGAGTCAACATAAACATCAGACACACGCACGCACGCAAACACACACAGACACACACACACACACAAACACTCGCACGCACGCACGCACATACACACACACAAACACACGCACGCACACACTCATGCACACACGCACATACACACATACATACACAGTCAACGGACGGGAGACGGGATAGCCTAGTTGTCAGAACATTGCGCTCACAATTTGACGACCTAAGTTCGATAACCGTTCGAGGGGATTTTTCACCTGGGGTTAACATCAGTGCTGACTCCACTCTCCCCAAAAGTCTTTCGGATGAGACTTTAAACCGAGGCCCCGTGTGCGAACGCACGCAGAACATCTTGCGCACACGTTAAATCCTGTTCCGCTTTTCGTAAGAGTAGGCCATTGTGTGCCGGTGGGAACAGATGACAATATTTACACAACTGCATACACACGGGGACTGGATGAAAAAAACACATGAGTCCTTATTCCTTATCCTCGATATTAATAAAAAATAGAAAGAAAGAAAAAAATAAAAAGAAAAATAAAAGAAAAAAAAAAAAAAAGAAAAAAACCTCAAAAAGCTACCACAAGACAGCAAACACAAAATGTAGCACTAAGCAGCTAACCAAAGCCATCTCAAGTTGGCTTCAACACTTTGACATACTGATTTCCCCTGTGGCAAAGTATTTTGCAGACTGCCTCAGGAGTGCGAGTAGATTGTGCAGACTTGCAGATTCTATGATTCCAAGGTCGCTTTCAAGTTGTTATCAGGAAGTGTAGCCACAACACCATTTCAGCCGTATCACAACTGGTTAGTCTTAACTGTGAAACAACAGCATTAACTATCGGTTATCGTGGATCGGTGGTCTAGGTGGTAATGCGCCTTGCCTAGAAAGCAAAAAGTCCGGGTCAGAGTGTGCGATGGTTCGTACCCCGTTTGGGCCCCAAACTATTTCCCCCATCCATTAGACCTTGAGTGGTGGTCTGGGCGCTAGTCTTTCGGATGAGACGATAAACCGAGGTCCCGTGATTACACATCACTATTTAGCGCACGTAAAAGAACCCACGCATCAAAGGGGGTGACCCTGGCAAAATTCTGTTGAAAAAGCCACTCTGATAGGGAAACGAATACAGTTGCATACAGGAAAAAGAAAAAAAAAATGGGTAGGCGCTGCACTTGTAGCGACGCGCTCTCCCCACGGAGAGCAGCCCGGATTTCACGCAGAGAAATCTGCTGTGACATAAAGTGGTACAAAAAATACAAAATGCAAAATAACAAAATCATCATACCAGCAACAACTTCCCCAAAACATGACCTCCCACATTTTGCTGATTGTTCTTGGAAACTGTGTGAGTGTGTATAGTCCATGCTAGATTTGAGGATTTAGTACATCAATGTTTAAGGTTTATAGGATATGTGCAACGGCACACAGCTGACTACATCAGTATAACAGCGACAGATAGCGCAACATTTATTGTGCAAAGCTTGTCTTTACATACACGCCGTGCATACGCCGCATACACACATAACAGGCAATAACGTAATGCCCATGCACATAACATGAACGCACGCAGCATGCACGTACACATATACGCACGCGCGCACACATACACACACAAACACACGCATCACACACACACACCACACACACACACACACACACACAACACACACATCTACCATCTGGAAATAAAATTGCACTTTGACATTGACCACACACACACACACACACACACACACACACACACACACACACACACACACACACACACACACACACAACACACACACACAGAATATAATCGGAAAGGCTTGGAAAAACAAGTTTCTACATGACAGCAAACACTAAGTTACAAAGGGATAAGCAAACATTCATGAGCACACAACATGCCCAGAGGGACAGGACAGCTAGGTTGTACAGTCTTCGGCACTGATTTCCCGCGGGGGCCAAGTATCATAGAGTATCCTTGGGGGTGTGAACGGTTCACTTTCGCTTTCAAGTTGTGGGAAAGGGAAGTGTCGCAACAACAAGTGTAAATCATTAACTGCATCACCACCGGTACGTCAGGAAAAACACACACACGCGCGAGTACACGCACGTGCACATGTAAACACGCACACGCACACATACGCACGCGCGCACACACACACACACACGTACGCCTGGGTACGCACGCATGCACACGCACACACAATCACACACACACACACACACACAATCTTTTTGACTGTCCTGTTTTAAAACAGTGTCTTTCCGTTACACGTAAGAACTCTTTGGACAAGATTTTAAGCAACAGTGTATTTTGCTGTGTGAAATCGCCATGTCACTGAAGAAGAGTCCTTTTGACAGTTTACTATAGTGCTTATACAAGCAGGCAAGTAAAGACACAACACTACTATAGCAGTGTAGTAAAGTACTATAGTTAGTATACTACTATGTATTATACTACTATAGAAGTGAAGTTTACTATAGTGCTTATGAACATTTCAGTAGCTTGTTTACAAGATAGAGACATTGATCTCGTGCTCTTTCTTACTTACTTTACTTTATCCGTCCTCTTGTACCATCTAGGCGTCGAGGGGAGAAAGAGCTTTCTGTCTGCAGCAAGTTTGAAGGCCTGGGTGGGTGGAATGTTGTGGGTCTTCATGTTTCTTTTACACCCTCGATCCAGGTCTTCCTCGGTCTTCACCTTGCCTTGTACCCGGACATCCTTATGGCGTACGCTTTACTGGCAAGCTGATGAGGTGCCATGCGTGTCAGGGGTCCAAACCATCTGTTCTCAGCTGCTGGATGTAGTGAAGAATTGGTATTGTTCCAACCATTTTCTAATGTTTGGTGTTCTTGATATGGCCACGTCTGTTTGATTTTTTTTTTGATGGCTCTCCTTAAACATCGCATCTCGTATGTGGTGATCTTTCTTTCCATACTTTTGGTAAGGGTCCACGTCTGGCTCTTGTAGGTCAATGTTGGTCTAACTATCGACTCAGTGAGTTTGGCTTTTGTCTCGATGGGGATATTGGGGTGTCTTAATAGTGGAGCAAGCTGATAGCTGACACTGTTGGCCTTTTGAACTCTTGCCTCGATCTCTCTGTTGAGGCGTCCATCTTCTGTGAATATGCTCTCTAGGTACTTGAACTCTTGTTTCAGCACTTTCCTAATGATGCTGATGTTCCGGTTTTGCTGGTGCTGATTTTCATACCGAAGTTCTCACACTGTGTGTTCAGGCTGTTTGTGTGCTCTCACACACCACACCACACATTCACACGCCGCGCGCGCGCCACACACACAACACACACACACACACACACACACACACACACACACACAACACACACACACAAACACACACAAAACACAAACACACACACAGACAAACACATTTTTTCCTCTTTTTAGATAGATGGCTTGATGAAAAAAAGCAAATCAATGCTTATTCAATGTACCATCAGGAAATAAAAATTGATTTGATATTTGATTTGATTTGATTTGACACACATACGCACACAAACAAACACACACACTGCAAGTGAGAGACAGAGAGAAAGACAGACAAACCGACAGACAGACTGACGGAGATCGAACTCTGTGTGTCTCTGTGTATTGTGTGTGTGTGTGTGTGTGTATGTGGTGTGTGTGTGTATTTGTATGTGTGTATGTGTGTGTATGTGCGTGTGTTTGTATGTGTATGTTGTGTGTGTGTGTGTATCTGTGCGTGTGTTGTGTGTGTGTGTGCGTGAGTTGGGTGGGTGGGTGCGCGCGCGCGCGCGTGCGTGCGTGCGTGCGTGCGTGCGTGCGTGCGTGTGTGTGTATGCGTGTGATGTGTGTGTGTGTAGCGTGTGTGTGTGTGTGTGTGTGTGTGTGAAATTAAAGAAACAGCAACCAAACAACACAAAGACTGTCATTTAGTATCCTAAAACAATATTCAAGATGTTGTCAAAAACAGGAAAACAACGAAAGAAGTTAACAAATCTTTACAAACTTTGAAAAGTCAAGATAGCATCCCAGTTACTTTATGATTGAACATGATCGGTTTTTCCAGGTTCAAAATGTTGGGCTCCAAGTAAACCATCCACAGAGGTACTGGCATGCTTTCGATCTATCAAGAAGTAAAAAAAAAAAATATCTCTGAAGTTGGTATATGGCGAATCTTTTTGCGGCTGTGTACTTAAAAAAATAACAGCCATGCACATGCAAACTTTATCATCTAGTGTGTACTTGCGGTCTGGCAGTGATTTCCAGTGTGATGAGTGAGAGCGAACGCATATTGGGAAGTACGAAGTGTTCCACGCTTCACAACAACAAAATAAATGGTGGTGGAGATGAGGGGGGACTCTTCATTCCAAGATGATGTCAGTTTTTGCACCCGCTGAAACCAAGATTTTCAAGAGAGAGAGAGAGAGAGAGAGAGAGAGAGAGAGAGAGAGAGGAGAGAGAGAGAGAGAGAGAGAGAGAGAGAGAGAGACGACAGACAGACAGACAGACAGACAGACAGACAGACAGACAGACAGACAGACAGACAGACAGACAGGAGGCAGGCAGCAGGCGGGCAGCAGCAAGCAGCAGGCAGACAGACAGACAGACAGACAGACAGAGACAAAGACAGAGACAGACAGACAGACAGACAGACAGAGACAGACAGACAGAGACAGACAGACAGAGAACGAGATGGAGAAAGGGACAGAGAGATTACACAGACGGATAGAGACAGTGATAGAGAAACGGGGGTTCTATTTTTGAAGAGAGAGAGAGAGAGAGAGAGAGAGAGAGAGAGAGAGAGAGAGAGAGAGAGAGAGAGAGAGGAGAGAGAGGAGAGAGAGGAGAGAGAGAGAGAGAGAGAGAGAGATAGAGAGAGAGAGAGAGAACAAGAGAAAAAAGACAGAGACAGAGAGACAGACAAAGACAGAGAGAAATGTATAATATACGTTCTGTCTCGGATGCCAAGAAAATGGAACAAACAACCTTACGACCTGACAAAGCTGTCAGCAAAGGGGTTTATATTTTGTGATAAAGGAGGTAATCTCCGTACCAGCAATTTAAAACTCATTCTTTTTTCTCCTAGAAGATTGATTTTTTTTTATTGTTCTTTCCAAGGCGTTTGTCTCTTTTTTTTGCTTTATGTTTTGTCCAGTCATTTCTTTTATATTTTTTCCTTCTAGACTTCAGAATCCAGACAGAATCCAGCAAATCATTGGTTCCTACGAAAATCTTCTATCAATCTTAAAGAAGCGTAAATTTAAATGGCACGGGCATGTCACAAGATCGAAAGGATTTGCAAAAACAATATGCAAGGCACTGTCCAGGGATGAAGAAAAAGAGGCAGACCAAGGAAGAGATGGGAGGACAACATCAGCGAATGGACAGGCCTAGAACTCAACCAAATTTTGATAAGGGCAGAACAGAGAGAGGAACGGAGGGGACTGGTTGTCAAGTCTTCAGGGGTACTCCCACAGTCGCCAGACAAGGATAGACAGACAGACAGACAGACAGACAGACAGGAGCAGGCAGGCAGGCAGCAGCAGGCAGGCAGATAGATGTAGATAATAGATAGATAGTGAAGACAGACAGACAGACAGTAGCAGACGAGGACAGACAGACGGACAGACAGAAGACAGACAAAGAAGCAGTCAATAGATAGATAGATAGTTGATAGATAGTAGATAGATAGTATTAGTTAATAGATAGAAGAATAGATAGATAGATAGATTTGATTTGGATTTGAATTTCGATTTGATTTGATTTGATTTGATTGATTTGATTTATTCTTTGATATCGAGGATAATGGAATAAGCACTCATGTGCTTTTTTACATCCAGTCCCGTGTGTAAATAGATAATGATAAGATAGATAGATAGATATAGATAGATAGATAGTGATAGATAGATAGATAGATAACGATAGTATAGATAGATAGATAGATAGATAATAGATAGATAGATAGATTTATAATAGATAGATGATAGATTGATAGATAGATAGATAGATAGATAGATAGATAGATAGATAGATAGATAGATAGATAGATTGATTGATTGATTGATTGATTGATTGATTGATTGATTGATTGATAGATTGATAGATTGATCGATAGATTGATAGATTGATCGATAGATAAACTTCTTTTGTTGTGGGAGCGTTATATTAAAAAAAATTTCTTTGATTTTTTTTCGTTTTGTTTTTTGTTCTCCGAGGCAAAGGAATGGGGTCGGAATGGGAATTTTAGTTGTTGTAAGAGGCGAGCGAATAAAGATGCAGGTTCAAAATGATATGGCAGTAGCTATTTTATTTCAAAGTTTTAACATCATGGTCCTATCGTTCATGCTTTCAAAACAGCGAAAAGTGACGAGGAAAGATATATAATTGATCAAGTTAATCATTCATTCAACAAGTTAACTTTTGCCCATACAGTACACTAATAACCACAGAAAACTAATAAAACACAACTTTTCTGTACAGCATTAAAAGAAAAACATGTGTATTCTGTGCACAAAAAGATAACCACTTGTTCCCACACAAAAAATAAAAACCCACTAAAAAGCGATCAAAGCTCAAATCA
The DNA here is from genome assembly GCA_030674155.1 of Stramonita haemastoma. Taxonomy (NCBI): domain Eukaryota; kingdom Metazoa; phylum Mollusca; class Gastropoda; order Neogastropoda; family Muricidae; genus Stramonita; species Stramonita haemastoma. The sequence goes on along the minus strand of CM060316.1, from coordinate 78,302,082 downwards.
CTACGCTTCGCACCAAACAGTGCTTGCTACATGTTTAAAAAAAAGCATTCGTATACACACGGCGACAAAGCAATACGCCCAGAATCAGATAAAAACAATTCTTATACACAGCAATCGGAACTTCAAAGGTCACAGACTTTGTAGAATTACATTCGTAGGTGATTCGGTGCCACGGAGGGTGAATTTAGAACGTTTTCCAAGACTTGGATAGGATGCAGATCTCTTTTACTGGCCAAGACTGTGGTCCTTCAGGGAACAGTACAAGGACGGAAACGAAGATGCAGACAGATAAAATGATGGGAAGACAGCATCAGAGAGTGGCCTTGGCCTTGAGGGAAAGGACGCTCTGCGGAAAGCTGCAGAACTGAGAGGAGTGGAGTAAAGGGGGTGCAGAATGTCCTGTGGTGCCCCAACCATCATCAGACAGCTACAGGATAGGTCGAAGGTGAAGGTCGAGACCCAGATTTGTCTGCTGTTCTGTTAGAAAAATTAAAATATATCCAGGCATGTACCTTTGGGAAACTGTCTCTAGATTGCACCAGAAAAGCTAAGCGAATGACGTTTTCGGATACCCTGTTATTCAATTTAAAATTGCCATCACAACTACTACCACCACCACCACCACCACTCCTAGATCAACACTAATTCAGGAAAAGTGTTTGCTCTGGCCTATGTTTGATTGCAAATGTAAAGAACTTGAGCGCCAGTCATTTCATAAGTACACATAGAGAAGACAACTTATGAAAACCGCGTCTTCACACACAAACACACACACACACACACACACACACACACACACACACACACACACACACACACACACACACACACACACACACACACACACACACTCAGATATAAATCTATATAAGTGTGTTGTAAATCTATATAAGTGTGTGTGTATATATACATATATATATATGCATATATATGTGTAATATATATATATATATGTGTGTGTGTGTGTGTGTGTGTGTGTGTGTGTGTGTGTGTGTGTGTTGTGTGTGTGTGTGTGTGTGTGTGTGTGTGTGTGTGAAAAGCTATAAAAGCATAAGATTTCGTTCAGATGGATACACTGATGCAACGATCATTGCTGGTACAATACAAATACCACAAAAATTGGCATAAGATGCCAGATCAGAGCCATATCTCTATCTTACATTCTAGAAGCATGTGGAACTAGACATTCAGTACCATGGCAGTACTTTTATGATATGCTTGAGCTGTCTGAAGTTGACATTTAGCATACCAAAAAGCACTGTGAGTGTTGCCAATAGTACGGTGAGTCTGTAAGCCGAAAAACCTCACAAACAAGTTCAGGCATGGTTGGATTAAAACTTTATCTGGTACCAGTGCCAGCTGCGAAAGAACAATACGTGTGGACTGAGAACTGCATTCTTGTAAAGCTATACCCACACTTTCGATTTTGTAAGCTCATGCACAGTTCTGTAGACCAAATAGCAGCGTCAAAGTGGGGGGGGATTGGGGCTGAGAATTGGTAGTCAGTCTTCAACCGCCCACAGGGGTGCCATTGCCCTTTTCTGTCTGCCTTCGGAATATGCCTTCTTAAACAAGTTGAGGCCATTTTCAACCGTTGATGTTTCTTCAATTTGGCCAATGTCTACTTCTCAGCTTTCTGGGAACACTTCACCGACAGTGAGGGGATGATAAACAAAGGCCGAGCAAGTCACTAGAGATTATTGCAGGCTGGCTTTCTTATCGCCAACGCGAGTTTTGAGTGTCACGCTTTCTCAGCTTCAGTGTTATGGAACACGCACGCGCATGCACACTCACATACGCATGAGCACACACACCTACGCATACACACATACACACATACACACATACACACGCACACACACACACACACAACACACACACACACACACACACACACACACACACACACACACAATCATGCAGATAACAGACATACATTCATACACACACACTTTTATAGATGAAATTGATCAAATCCATGAATATATCTCTAGCAATGTTACTGAATGCTATCAAAACATAAAATCGCGTGAACAGATGAGGATAAGCAGAAATATAAGAGACAGAATTAAGAACACAAATGAAAAATATTGCCCAAAGAGCAACATAGTGATGGAAGAAAAGTTTTGAATTTGACAAACACGAAGTCTGAAATTAGATTTGTGGCTACCATAAGGGAAACGGAACAAGTGAAGACAAAAAACAGAAATGAAGAAAAAAAAAAACTTCTAAAAAAGCTACAATACAGATGAATGAAAGGAGAAAGGGGTACTCCACTAACTAATGACCCGCTCTTTGTAAGCCAATCAGACGGCGCCCATGGTACAAATAAACATTTCACACACATGGGCTTGAAAAAGATCAGTGGTTACATATTATGCACAATTAACCCCCTTTCAGACAGATGATTCCTTTGTGATAATGTAACCCATCACCCGGAGAGAATGCTGTTATTTTAAGAACAGAAACTCTCAGAAAATGGAGAAAAAAGACACACACAAATCTTGTTACAGGACATCATTAGATAATGTGGAAAATTGCTAAAACGAGGATAACTTTTTCTATAGCTCTTAGCCATAGTGTCTATTTTGGGGAAAAGTAGACAGAAAATGATAACATTATTATGCAAGCACTTTACCTCTGGAGAAAAAGAATAGTCAAATTGTTCCAAATATTCACAAAAGCAAAACAAAAAGAAGATTCTGGACAAATTGACATAACAGGTGTAAAAACAGCCTAGTGTTTACTGCTTAGAACAATTTACAAGCCAACACACTAGAATAAGACAAAAACTGTTTGGACTTGTTTTAATTAAATGGCACTTGCAATTATCATTTTGAGTTAATACATATTACGTTCCAGATTCTTTAAAATGCATTAGTTTGTCCAAATATTTGCATCATTTTTTCATCTGCAGCCTGATAATTATGTTGCAACATCTTAACAAAGAATACCGTGCAAAGATTTTATTGAAAGAGAATTTTAAGACAGACACAGGAAAACTATTGCTTTACACATAGTAGTCTTTAAATTATGAGTTGAGAAAAAACATAATTCAACAAGAGGCATAAGATCATACTACACCAAGACATCATGCTATCCTGAAAAAACTGGCCATGGTGGTTGCATGACATCATGCTAACTCCATTACAAATTCTTCTGCTTGGTAACTAGATCATACGATTGTAAAGCTCACAACGGGAAATAGACGGAACAAGATACAGGAAAATTGGGAAAGCCATTGGAGACATCCAGGCTTTCTAGATCCTACTGATACTCTCAGTTAGACACGTCAGACGTCAAAATAAAAGTTAGAAAAGAAGCTGAAAAGCGTGAGGAAGGGGGAAGAGGGAGGCCCACAAATGGTAGTTTACAGCATAGCAGCCGACACCTCCATACACAGATGCTATCAGCCTCCAGTGACTAATGGCTGGCATCCTTCTGGTCAGGGCAGACTGCTAAACAACAGTAGTTTTTCGTGTCTGGCTGAGCTTGGTGGTTTTGAAAACAATCTGCTAGGCCTACACATGGAAACTTCACATCCCTCTGTCTATCTGTTTAATGTATTTTGTGTGTGTGTGTGTGTGTGTGTGTGTGTGTGTGTGTGTGTGTGTGTGTGTGTTGTGTGTGTGTGTGTGTGTGTGTGTGTGTGTGTGTGTGTGAGTGTGCGTGTGTGTGCGTGGTGCGTGCGTGTGGTGTGTGTGTGTGTGTGTGGTGTGTGTGTGTGTGTGTGTGTGTGTGTGTGTGTGTGTGTGTGTGTTGTGTGGTGTGTGGTGTGTGTGTGTGTGTGTTTGTTACTGTTAGTCTGGCTGTGCTTCTAATAAAAAGGCAGGATACTTGACCAAGAAGGCAGAAAATAGAAAAGAAGGAAGTGACAGGAAAAAGGAACCAGGCAAAAACAAAGAGAGGGATAACAATGGGAATTCACCACCCAGGATCTCTGGAAGGTAGGGATGCTACCTACATACAGGCCCCCACAGCCCACATGGGACGACACTATTGTTGAAATATGCAGCATTAAATGATATGGACTTGGCAACGATATGGCAAACGTCAGTGCCAGAATTACAGAACGATCAGCCTCATTAGCCACACCACAAGATCATGTTAATAGTGATACTTAACAGACTCAAAACGGAGGCGGAAGAGCATCTGGCAGAAGAACAAGCTGGGTTCAGGGCAGGAAGGAGCACGGTAGAACAAATTTTCAGTTGCCGAATCCTGATGGAGAAACAACATCTGCAACATCAGAGGGACTTGCTACACAACTTCATTGACTTCAAGAAGGCCTTTGACAGAGTGTGGCATGCAGGCCTTTGGCAAGTCCTCAGGAAGTTTGGCATTGAGGAGGGTCTCATGCGGATCATAGAAGCCTGTACAACACCTCCAGCAGTGCAGTTCTCCTCAACGGCCAAGTCGGAGACTACTTCAAGACCACAGTCGGCGTCCGTCAGGGCTGCTTGCTCTCTCCAACTCTCTTTAATCTACTCCTGGAGAACATCGTGAGGGAAACACTTTACGACTTCCACTCTACCATCTCAATAGGAGGGCGACCCATCAACAACCTGCGCTTCGCTGACGATATTGATCTCATGGGAGGCAGCAACAAGGAACTCCAAGACCTTACCAATAGACTGGTAGACAGAGCAGGCGCATATGGGATGGAAGTCAGCACAGAAAAGAGTAAAGTATTGGTCAACAGTGCAAACGACACCACAGCACAGATCTGTATGAATGGCCAGCAGCTGGAAGAAGTAGACGCTTTCAAATATCTTGGCGCTACCCTCATAAAAGATGGACGCTCCACCACAGAGATCAAGACCAGGCTAGCCATGGCAACATCAGCTATGGCAAAACTGAACAAGATATGGAGAAGCGACAACATCAGCTTCAAAACAAAAGTCAAATTGTTCAGATCCCTGGTCATCTCCATCTTGCTCTACGGCTGCGAAAGTTGGACAATGACCGCTGAAACCACCAAGCGGATCCAGACGTTCGAGACAAAAGGCTTCAGGCGACTGCTTGGAATTTCCTGGAAGGAAAGGAAAACAAACACCTATGTGCGAAGTCAAGTCGCACTGATGGCTGGCCCTCAGGAACCCCTACTAGCCACTGTCAAGAAAAGGAAGCTGGCATGGTTCGGCCATGTCACACGCAACAACACTCTCCCCAAGACAGTCCTACAAGGAACGCTAGAAGGTGGCAGACGCCGAGGCAGACAAACCAAAAGCTGGATGGATAACATCAAGGAGTGGACCCACCTGGACAGTCCAACACTCATTCGGATGGCGGAGGACAGGGCTGGATGGCGACGGCTGGCTGCAGAATCGTCTCTCATGTCTCCTCCACGACCATTCCGGTCATGAGAAAGAAGTAGAAGATATATATATCACAACAGAAACAGAACTGATCAATTCAGAGAGGATGTTAAGGTGGAGACAACAACAACAACAACAACAACAACAAACAACACTGCTTCAAACACGATACATGGATGGAACAAAGTGTTGATAAAACTATTGCAAAGAGAAGAGACAGAAAGCATCAAGGCATCCTGTTCAAATATTAATCCTAGTGGTAATATAACTCTGCTCTCACCCCATGGTAAAGTCTTCTCCTTGATGACTTCATTATACTATCAAAAAGCTCAACATAGGAAATTGTTAGAAAAGGTAAATAAAAGTAACATTTCTGGGAGTAGCAAGTTTTCTTGTTTCTGCTGACAGTGCTGATAGTAAGAGGTCAGACAGACACGTTAGAGGTCAAAAGTCAGACAAAAAGCTGAAAAGAGTGAAGAAAGGTGAGAGGGAGACCAGCCAAGGGTAGTTTACAGCACAGCAGCCGACACCTCCATACACAGATGCTATCAGCCTCCAGTGACTACTGACTGGCACCTTTCTGGTCAGGGCAGACTGATAAACAACATTAGCGCTTTCTGTTGGACTGAGCTTGAGAATGTGAATGCTTTACCTCAAACATAGACTTTTGTTTACACACACACACTCTCTCTCTCTCTCTCTCTCTCTCTCTCTCTCTCTCTTCTCTCTCTCTCTCTCTCTCTCTCTCTCTCTCTCTCTCTTTTGGCTCTATCAAACTATACTCTCTGACAACAGGGTTTCTGTTGCAGTTTAACGAAGTTTTGTTTAGGTTTTAATGTACCCATTCATTTACAAGCAGAACAATAAACATGAGTGTTCATAAACATTAGAATCTTACATCTCAAAATAATCACACAGACATTCATGCGCGCGCGGTACACCACACACAAACACACACACACAACACACGCGCGCGCGCGCGCGCGCGCACGCGCTCGCACACGCACGCACGCACGCACGCACGCACGACGCACGCACGCACGCACGCACGCACACACAATGTAAACAGTTCCAGAAAATAAATTATTGTTGTCATGAACCAAACGTGCTTTGACATCAGTAAAGTAGTGTTGGTCATAGAAATCTTTTCATCTCACCCATGCTTTTGCTATTCTCGTCAGGATTCACAAACCTTAAGATGCACAAACGTCCTAGGAATGTAGACGATGCACAACCTGGGTCAAACTGTCCTCCCGGGTGAATGGATTCTGTTGTTGTTTTCTTGTGGCAATTTAGAAACATTTTGTATGTATGTGAGTGAGAGAGAAAGAGAGAGAGAGAGAGAAAGTGAGTAAGTGTGTGTGTGTGTCTGTGTGTGTGTGTGTTGTGTGTGTGTGTGTGTGTGTGTGTGTGGTGTGTGTGTGTGTGCGTGTGTGTGCGTGCGTGCGTGCGTGCGTGATTGCGTGCGTGCGTGCTTGCATGGGTGTGTATGCATGGGTGTGTATGAGTGGGTGCATGGGTGTGTATGCATGGGTGTGTATGAGTGGGTGTATGTGTGTGTATGTGTGTTAGAGTGTGTTTGTGTGTGTGTGTGTGTGTGTGTCTGTGTGTTTGTGTGTGTGTGTGTGTGTGTGTGTGGATATTATAATTTACCATCTGCATTGCCATAACTGCGTTGGGTAAAAGAAATTAACGTATTCTCTGGCCACTAAAATGCACAGGCAGCATTAGCACCCCAACCGTACTGCTGTATCCTCTACTCACCGTGTGACCAGATTGCTCCTCACTAAACTCATTAATTTATGGCTATGGAAAATATGTGTCAGTTTTCTAACCGACCATTTTGAGATATAATTTTCTTTAACATGGAGAGGCTTTCATAGATGTTGACAACCACAACCCTGAAACTCACTAGCTGATGAAGAACGCTTGGTGATTTGTATTCTTCGTTATTTAAATCGTACGTGCGCTTTGATGTGTTTGCGTTATAAGATTCAGCGTTATAGGAACTTCATGTATCATCATTATCAAGTACCGCCCTGAAAGTTCACTGAGAAGCAGACAGCTGTCAATATCTGTATTCGCAAGATTTTCGTACCGAAAACTTGCCACTTGTTTTCCTTAAACATTTGCAAGTGTCTAGTGGCGCGACAGCTCACCTATATGTCAGGTTTCATAGTTCATCTAAATGTTGGACGTTAAGAGTTGTTCTGTGGGGGGAACCCAAGCATTTGGCAGCTAAGTGAAGGAACATATATTCCCAATACAGCAGGGGTATTTAAATGGGAAGCGTGTTCAGAAAGAGCGATGGCTGTGCTAAATCCCCATTTTACTTCTAGAAACGTTTGCAGACCTACATTATTATTTGCCCCTTTTTCATTCATTTTATTTATATGCAAAGAGCTGTGTTAAAGACATTGCGTGTATTGTTTTCAAAGCACCGAATCACTCACTCACTCACTCAGTCCCATGTCCCAAAGGACGTAGGGGGGACATGAGAGAAGACGCAGCAGCGATCTTTTTCCATGCTTCACGATCCTGTGTGGCTAGTAGGAGGTGTTGCAGGGGTTGGGCGGTCCAGTCTTTGATGTTGTCAACCCATGATTTCTTTTGGCGGCCTCTTCTTCTCTTGCCCTCGACTGTTCCTTGCAAGATGGTTTTTACTAGGGTGTTGTGTCTTGTGGTGTGACCAAACCACATCAGCTTTCTCCTCTTTATGGTGGAGAGCAAAGGCTCTTGGGGGCCCACACGCTTTTTGATTTCTTCTTTCACATAGTTGTTGGTCTTGTGTTCTTTGTATGATATTCTGAGGAGTCTTCTGTGGCACTTGTTCTCGAATGCTTGGATTCTCCTCTCTAACTCTGCTGTCAGAGTCCATGATTCACAGCCATATAGGAGGATAGATATCACAAGGGATTTGTAAAGGTGGTATTTGGTGCAGAAGCTGATGTTGTTGCTTCTGATGATCCTCTGGAGTCTGACTAGAGCAGATGTTGCTGTTGCAATGCGAGCTTTCACTTCATTGTTTGATGTGCCATCTTTTGTTAGGATGGAACCATATTTGAATTGGCTCACCTCTTCTAGTATTTCTCCATTCATCTTTATTTCCGTGATGTCATTACTCGCGCTGTTGACCATGATCTTTGATTTCTCTGTACTGACCTCCATGCCGTATGCGCTCGCTCTATCTGTTAAATTGTCTGTGAGGATTTGCAGTTCTTGTTTGCGGGCTGCCATGAGGTCAATGTCATCTGCAAATCTGAGGTTGCAAAGGGGTCTTCCACCAATGGAGATGGAAGTGTGGTGGTTTTGCAGTGTCTCTGTCATGATGTTTTCGAGGAAGAGGTTGAAGAGTACAGGTGAGAGAAGGCAGCCCTGGCGAACCCCAACCGTGGTCTTGAAGAACTCGCCCACGTGATTGTTCATGAAAACTGCACTTCTTGCGTTCTCGTACAGAGCCTTGATGACTTTAATTAGGCAGCTGTCAATGTTAGAAGTGCCTGAGTACTTGCCAGAGGCCGTCATGCCATACCCTGTCAAAGGCCTTTTTGAAATCTATGAAATTGTGGTACAAGTCTTTTTGGTGTTGGAGATGCTTCTCTATCAGAATTCTCAGATTGAAAATTTGTTCCATTGTGCTGCGTTTTGGTCTAAAGCCCGCTTGTTCTTCTGCCAGGAGTTTTTCCGCTTGGTTTTTCAGTCTGTTGAGGACTACCTGCAGCATGATCTTGCTAGGATGACTTATGAGACTGATGGTTCTGTAGTTCTGGCATTGCTTAAGGTTTCCTTTCTTTGGCAGGGGTATTACAAGAGACTGTGTCCATTCTTTTGGCCATTCTTTGGTGTCGTGGATCTTCTGACAAAGTTCTGTGAATCGCCTTGCTGTTTCATTCCCTCCATTTTTTATGAGTTCAGCTGGGATGTTATCGATTCCAGGGACTTCCCCTTCTTCAATTGTTTAATAGCTGCATCTACTTCACACCTTAGTATTGGTGGGTCTTTATCTTGGTGTTCAGGGGGTTTGTCAGAAACTATGTTGGTATCTGGGCGTAGTGGGTAGTTATACAATCCCTCACAGTATTCTGTCCAGCGTTGGAGGATGGCATTGTTTTCCGTTTAAAGATTTCCTTCTTTGTCTTCAATAACAGAGGCTTTAGGCTGTGTGGTTTTCGTTAGTGCTTTCAAAGTGTCGTAAGCTGTTTTGCTGTTTCCCTTGGCCATTCCAGCTTCGATGTTGTTGCATTGTTCTTCTATCCACGCTTCTTTGGCTTCTCTCATCTTTTTCCTCACTTCTCTGTGGCTATCCATGTACTTCTTGTAAGCTTCTTGACTTGTGAACTTTTGTTTCTTAAGTTCTCTTCTTTTGTCGCAGAGGACAAGAACCTCATTTGTCACCCAGGGTTGTTTCTTTGTTCTGCTTCTTCCTAATGTTTCTTCTGCTGCTGTCGTTAGCACTTCGTTAGCTAGCTAGTAAAAACTACACAAACAAATCCCAAGACGGTTATATCAAAGATTTTTTATATGGTACAAGTTCAAGTAAAATACCTTCACAATGTGAAAACTACAATGCAACTACATGAAGATAAAGTACTCTTGGTGTCTGAAAAGCACCAAACATCTGCATCGGCCCTTCCAATTCAGTCATCTCATGTATATAGGTCAAAGAGGATAAAACAGCATGGAGGCAACATTAAAGAATGAAACAAGATGCTGTGGGATCTTTTCAGTTGCGTTTATGAGACCATTGACTTTTTCTACCCATCTTTAGAAAATGTATACTTTCGCATATTTTGCGATTGTTTGTCACTGGTGTGTCTAATGTTTCATAAAATTGGTTTAATAAATCATTTAAAACTCGTTTCACCCAGCATCTGAAAGTCAATGGCAGGGAGAATAGCCTCAAGGAATAGTTCATGTTTTCATTATTTTGGCCTAGTGGGTCTTTATTTTTTCATGATTTCTCTGTTTGCCGAAGAAAAGGTCAACACACAACACACACACACACGCGGCCACATACACACACACACACACACACACACACACACACACACACACACCCGGGCGGCGCGCGCCGCGCCGCCACACACACACACACACACACACCTTTTAAATATGATTGTTTTTATACAAAAAAAAAATAAAAAGACCATTGTCATAACTTTTTATAACGTTGGTGAACAGTAATGATTGGCAAATGCTGCGATAATTATGTAAAACAGCACTAAAGGCTCTACAACAAAAAAGAGACAGACATGTTGAATGACAAAAGACCAACAAAAAGGCACAGATAAAAAACATAAATAGTTATGCCAAAGAATAATATACGCAATTGAATGTAACAACAGAAAAATGTAGCAGTTAAAGCAAATTATACACACATAAGAAGATTAAGACTATAAACTAGATGAAGTGAAGTCTTAAGATAAAAGAAAAGAAAAGAATATTCAGCTAGAAAAATCGGCACGTGAATATCAAACCAACCAGCCAGACAGTCCCCATGGTGCACTATAAAAATGGCGCATAGTGAGCTGAGAAAGATCAGTCGTTGCTTACTATGCTCAATTAGCTCCCTTTCAGACAGTTTTCGCTTAAGGGGATGCTACCCATCATCAAGGGAGAGCAGCTTCAGTATTCGAGTAGAAATGGTACGGAAATGAATACAGGCTAACTATTCAGATTTGTTTTGTGGATATTGTTGCTCGGTATTTTAAAAAAGTGCTGAAAAACAACATCTGAGAACTGGTTTCTGTGACAAAAAGTGAGATGAGAACATTGATGGGAAAATGAAAGAGAAATATCAAAGAAAGCACAACAAAAGCCAGCTAAATATTTCTTATACAAAACAGTTGATCAACTATCCAGTTTGAGAAGTCATACCAAACGACTACTGCTTTGAAATACTTTAGTCTGCAACGTGATATATTGCAATCGTTTACAATGTGCGCTCAACTTTTGAATCAGGGAAAAAAATAAAGACAGGTTATATCTATTTTTTTTCGTTTTTTTGGCTAGAGTGCTGAAGTTTACCTGAAGTGGTTTTTTGTGTATACGACTATTGACCCACACATACAGGTATCTGTACTCTGACTTCATGGACTCTATACAAGCAATACACCTCCACCATGGGGACGTCAGCATCCCCACTTTCTGGATATTATGGGCTAGGAACTCTATCTTTTCTATCCCTCTCTTTGTCTCTGCCTTCTTCGTTTTCTTTCTGTCAACTCCTTCTCTTTTATTTTCTGCCTTCTTGGTCCATTCTCCTGCCTTTCTGTTCTCTTAGAAAGATTTTTTTAACAGGAATTCTTTTCCCATGCTGGAGTCGGATGCGCTGGGCCTGACTTGTCAGGCGTTTAACAGCAACGCAACGCAGTTTTGCTCATAACTATGACAGACAATAATAGTTGCTATCTGAGTGTTCGACCAAGAAATAAACCCACACACGTCCTGAACAGAGTCAGTTAAAGTACTTCAATTCAAACAGAAGTGTCTGCTGATAAAAAAAAAGATGTCGTGTTATGTAGACGAGTGCTTCATGGTGGCAGCAAGATTCAACTCAGTCTGCTCATCCTTCAGTGTGACTTTACCTTTCAGTCCATCTCAGACAGAGACTACAAAAAGTCTACAAGGTTGCTGGCATACCAGTCTACCAAATGTAATATTCAAGTTCCTGTCGGTGTCTCGGTGAGATAAGCTGAAGACCTTAGGTCAGACAAAGTCGCTAAAAAAAAAACACGTGATGATGTATTAGGGGGTTTAGCCATTGGAGGTTTATACCCGACACCTCCATACACAGATGCTATCAGCCTCCAGTGACTAATGTCTGGCATCCTTCTGGTCAGGGCAGACTGGTAAATAACACTAGTTTTTCTTGCCTGGCTCAGCTTGGTGGTTTTGAAGACATCTGCTTTACAAATAGAGACTTTAGTTCTCTTTCCGCTGTGTGTGCGCGTATGCCCGTCCACGCGCGCGCGTGTGTGTGTGTGTGTGTTCGATTCCCGTTCGATGGGATTTTTCCTCTGTAGTTAACATCAGTGCTGACTCCACTCTCCCCAAAAGTCCTCCGGATGAGACTATAACCAAGGCCCCGTGTACGAATGCACGCAGAACATCTTGCGCACACGTTAAATCCTGTTCCGCTTTTCGTAAGAGTAGGCCATCGTGTGCGGGTGGGAACAGATGTTATAATTTACAATAACTGCGTACACACGGGGACTGAATGTAAAAAGAACACATGAGTGTTTATTCCATTATCCTCGACTTAAAAGAATAAATAAATAAATAAATAATAATAATACATGCAGACAGACAGACAGACAGACAGTCAGATAGACAGTCAGACATACAGACAGACAGACAGACAGTCAACAGACAGACAGACATGCATGCATGCATGCATGCATATATACAAGCATACATACATACATGCATGCATGCATACATACATACATACATACATACATACAAACATACATGCATACATACATACATACATACATACTACATACATACATATACATACATACATACATACATACATACATACATACATACATACATACATACATACATACATACGCATACATGCACTTATGCCACAGATGAATATTTCCAAATCATGACGGTGGGTTAGAGACCAGACATTTGCAGCTACCATACAGCCGGCATGGTAAACAGGCCGCATCCTATTAACCCCCTCCACGGAGAAATGTTTATTTTCTCTGACCATTACAGCATTGGTCCACTGGTGGGTGATGTGACAAACAAACTTCATATTGCTTGTTAGGGAATCTGGCATCAACTTCAAACTTTGTTTCATTTCTCTCTCTGTTTTTTTTTTTCGTTTTCTCTATTTACTCTATTTTCAATGCAACAAATTGGAAACAAAAACAGTCTAATCCGTAAAGTTTTCAATCTCACAGAAAGGGCCGAAGGTGTACATGATATAATCTTATATAATTGTTGATACCTTCACCGAATCTGCATCTGGCCTACTCCGTCTTTCACACAAGCCATAGACCTATATCATTTGACTATACTTTTATTATAACAATATAGTAGGCACTCATCAGTCTCGGAAGACTATGGAGTTGCGCTCTAGTCTTTAGAGCGCAAAGCCTGGGCAAGTATGTATGGAGGGCAAGCTGTTACCCATGCAGCAGACCCCCCTCTCCACGGCACTGGAATGATCCATTGGAAGGGCATTGACCGATACGAATAGTTCCAGTACCGTCGCAGGAGCCACCAGAACGTTGCCATATACCTACAGCCCCGAGCCGCTCTGGACTCCAACTCCCCGATTTTTCCTCAGGGATGGTGTCTAAACACGACACCTGTGTGCATGCTGGTTTGTTATAATTTTGTCATCCGCTCCTACCGGCACACGATGGCCTACTCTTCCGAAAGGTGGAACGGGGTTTTAACGTGTGCGCAAGATGTTCTGCGTGCATTCGCACACGGGGCCTCGGTTTCGAGTCTCATCCGAATGACTTTGACATTCAGTTCGATTTTTTCGTCAAACTGGAAGAAAGGGCGAGGCTGGGTACGAACCCAGAAACTCACGATTTACATATTGCAGGCGAACGTCTTAACCATCCTGCCACCGTCCTTCCCTATACTAACTAAATGGCCTTCCCTAACAATATATCATGCCTCAATACTTACCGTGTGTCTGTGGAAAAAATATGCATCCTTGCATATAGGATAGATAGGGATTCTTAATGTAAACACCCATCCATCATGTACATTCTGTATCTCTGTGCAGTTTTCTTTTTTTTCTTTTCCGTATACAGAGCATCAAGTCTTGAAAGCATCCGTTCCTGTTTAACTTAACACAGAAAGCCGTGTTCATGTCCAGACGAAGCTATTGATTAAAAAACAAAAACCCTGGAAAGTACATGTCTGCGCAGTATGGAGCTAAAACAAGGATCGGCTTAAAAGGTATGCGATTTAAGAGAGCTGGTTTTTTCAAGAAGATGATGCTACGTTTGGATGCATATCATGGGGAGAAAAACCCATCATTGTGGATCGGTAGTCCCTAGGTAACGCACCTACCTGGAAAGGGAAAAGTCCTAGTTGGAAGTGTGCGGTGGTTTACTCCCCCTTTGGCTCAAAAGTTTTCCCACATCTTTAAGACCATGACAGATGGTATGGTTGCTAGTCTTTAAAATGAGACGATAAACCGAGGTCCAGTGTGTTACACATCATTATTTAGCACATGTAAAAGAACCCACAACAGCAAGAGAGCTGTCCCTGGGAAAAATCTGTAGAAAAAGCTACTCTTACAGGGATACAAATACTGTTGCTGACAGGAAAGGAAAAAATAGTGGGTGACACTGCTCTTGTGGCGACGGGCCTTCCCCGGGGAGAGCATCCCTAATATTATAAAGAAAGATATGCCGTCACTTAAAGTGGTATACAATACAGCCATGGCCTTATTTTTTAGGGGGATAGTTTGCAGATAATGATAGGTCTCAATCTGCTTTGTTCTCGGTAACGATTCAGGCATTTATGTATTTATTATTTTTTTTATTTTATTTAGCATGATTAAATAAGAACTTATGTGCTTTTCTAACACCCTGTCCACGTGTGCATGCGGTTTTTGTCAGTTTCGACATCCATTTCCACTGGCACACAATGGCCTACATTTCCGAAAGGCAGAACAGATTTTTGTTTTATTTGTGTGCAAGATGTTCTGCGTGCTTCCGCACACCGGACTTCAGTTTATAACCTCACCCAGAGGCATTTCAGAGTGTAGGCTATCTACCGACGAACATGCCTTAGAGGCTATCCTGTTATGTGCAGTGAAAGAGCTAAGACACAACACGGGAGATAGGAATAGCTGTGACATAATCCCGTTCTGAATATTTCAAACTATGCACCGTCTATTCCTTCAGCGAAAAGAACTCAACGGAGAATCAGTTAAACGGTAGCATAATGTTTGCGTATACTAGGAATTTAGGAAACTTTTGAGCATATTCAGTTGAAATGGACGTGGCACGCACGAGTGTGTGTGTGTTTTTATTTTTTTTATTTTATTTTTTTTTAAATTCTTTTATATCGAGGATAATGGAATAAGCACTCATGTGGGTTTTTTTTTAATATCTAGTCCCTGTGTGTACGCAGTTTTGTAAATCTCTTTTGTGTGTGAGTGAGCACGTGGGCACACTCGAATGTGTGTTTTTATCTTATTTATTTATTTATTTATTTATTTATTTATTATTTATTTATTTATTTATTCTTTTATATCGAGGATAATGGAATAAGCACTCATGTGTGTTTTTTTACATCTAGTCCCTCTGTGTACGCTGTTTTTGTAAATCTTGTGTGTGTGTGTGTGTGAGTGTGTGTGTGTGTGTTGCACGAATGTGGCGTGTGTGTGTGTGTGTGTGGTGCTGTGCGTGTGTGTGTGTGCGTATGTGTGTGTGCGTGTGTGTGCGTATGTGCGTGTGCGTGTGTGTGTGTGTGTGTGTGCGCGCGCGACCTTTTATTCTGCAAACAGTGAAAGCATGAAAAATTAAAGACCCTGGGGCACACATGCGTGTGTTTGCTCGCGGTTATTCTGCCCACACCCTCTCGTATGGAACGGTACACTTGCACAAAAAGATGATCATTTTAGTGGCAATATTAAATATAACCTCTTTTCTCCTAAAAAAAAAAATTCTGTTCAAGTGCCTATGGTTTCATTTGCTGATTTGGGTTTCTTGCGTATTTCATTAATTGATACGTTCTAGCTGGTGTAAATAAACTCTGGAATAAAAAATTAAAAAAAACCTCACTTCAACTTAGCAAGAGACAAACAATCAAAGATACAAAATCGAGCGAACAAAATAGCACTTCATGACAACGGTTTAACTTAATTTCTCTGGAGGATTTGGAAAGGGTTTGCATTTTCTTGATTTTTTTGTTTATAAAGTGTGTGTGTGTGTGTGTGTGTGTGTGTGTGTGTGTGTGTGTGTGTGTGTGTGTGTGTGTGTGTTGTGTGTGTGTGTGTGTGGTGTGTGTGTGTGTCTGTGTGTGTTGTGTGTGTCTGTGTGTGTCTGTGTTGTGTGTCTGTGTTGTGTGTGCTTGGTGGTGGGTGCTTGCGTGCGTGGTGCGTGCGTGCGTGCGTGCGTGCGTGTTGTGTGTATGTGTGTGTGTGTGTGTGTGTGTGTGTGTGTGTGTGTGTGTGTGTGTGTGTGTGTGTGTGTGTGTGTGTGTGTGTGTGTGTGTTCCCTTTGGATGTTTTTCGGCCAGTGATCGACAGATGAAAATTATGTTTCTGCGACATTTCTCCATCAAAACAAACCTATTCGCTTTGATGTTTTCTCTTTGGGGCTCTGTTACGCCTGCTTAGGCGCAAAGGATGTGTGTGTGGTGTGTGTGTGTGTGTGTGTGTGTGTGTGTGGTGTGTGTGTGTGTGTGTGTGTTGTGTAGTGTGTATGTGTGTTGTGTGTTTGTGTGTGTGTGTTTGTGTGTGTATGTGTGTGTGTGTGTGTGTGTGTGTGTGTGTGTGTGTGTGTGTGTGTGTGTGTGTGTTGTGTGTGTTGACGCCCGCGCCCGATTGTGTTTGTTTATCTATTTATTCATCGACATATTTCTCTATTGTATGTATTCATATACTTGCATATTTTCTCGCTTATTCATTTAGTTATTTCGTTATTGATTTACTCATGTACAACTCAAGTACACTTCACTCATTCTATAAACATTTTCTGATCACAAACCACATCTCATGCAAACAGTTGTGGGTTTTTTGTATTTTGTCAAAGTAGATGTTCCCTCGGTATGTCTGATTGGTTGGGGTTGTTGGTTTGCTTTGATGATTATCTGATGGCCTGGTTTGGATTGTTTGTTTGTTGGCAGGATTTTTTCGGTTGGCTAGGGTTGGTTGTTTGCTTTTGTCTTTCTTTGAGATTATAATTATCCGCACATTTTCACCCATTAGCTCCTAGAGAAGAGTATGACCCACTAAGCAAAGTGCTTTGGGTATTACAAGCCATTTTTTTTGTTCATTACTTTTGTCCTGCCTCGTTTGTTTCTTTGAAAATGAAAATGCTTTATTTTCCCACAAAACTATTTGGGTCCACAAAGAACTCTCTGTATCAATGACATGTGTATGTCGTTTTCTTTCTCTCTCTCAAAACAAATGCCTGTCTCAATTATCATCATTGTTGTTGTTGGGAGTAGTAAATTTTGAATATTATTATCATCATCATTATCATTTTCACTGTTGTTAATATTGGAATTACTACTACCATCATTATTATTATTATTATTATTATTATATTATTATTATTATTATTATTATTATTATTATTATTATTATCATTATTATTATCAGCATCAGCATCAGCATCAGCTCATTACTTTTACCATCATCATCATTTTTTAACATGTTAATATTACTACTGTTATTATCATCATTGTTGTTGTAGTCCTTGTTCTTGCTTTTGCTATTGCTGGTGTTCTTGTTTTTGCTTTTATTTTATTTTATTCTGGTCCCTGTGTGTATGCATTTTTATTCAATTTTGTCATCCGTTCCCACCGTCACACAATGGCCTACTTTTCCGAAAAGTGGAACGGGATTTAATGTGAGCGCAAGATGTTCTGCGTGCGTTCGCACACGAGGCCTCGGTTTATGTCATCATGTGCTCATTAGAATTACGACTTAAGGCCTGACCAAATGCACGAGTCGTGTGTGTGTGTGTGTGTGTGTGTGTGTGTGTGTGTGTGTGTGTGTGTGTGTGTGTGTGTGTGTGTGTGTGTGTGTACACGAATGGTGTGTGTGTGTGTGTGTGTGTGTGTTGTGTGTGTGTGTGTGTGTGTGTGTGTGTGTGTGTGTGTGGTGTGTGTGTAACTTAAATATGAACCTGTGAGTGCCTCTATCTTAGTGTGCAGGTGTATATAGAGGTATATATATATATATATATATATATATATATATATAATATATATAATATATATATATAAATATATATATATATGGAGAGAGAGAGCATCTGTTGCTGAGGGTGTCTATGTCAGTGCTGGGTTTTAGTCTTATACAGTTTTGCTTTTAACCAAATACCCTACAGGGGAAAAACAGACATGTGATGGGTGAGGGGTTGTGGGGTACTTTAGTGACCCGGTTATAGCCTGAAGCTGTGACTGACCTCTCACTATAGTATCAGACCGCCAATTATATTCAGGAGTTCGCGCAAATGTTTTCCTTCCGTCTGTATCACCAGCCACTTTAGGCTACATACCTCCTTTAGGAAAACGCATATTCCTTGTGTTTTTCTGCATGATCCTTATATCATACTGCGCGTACTAAGGCATCCACAGAAATATTTTTTTAAAACACTTTCTTGTGAAAAAGGAGCCGCTGAGTCAAAATTCATGTGATTTTGGACAAATTTGTAAGTTTAATTTTATTTTTATTTTCACTAAACACTGTACCCCCTCAGTCCTTTGCCGTCTGCTAGCTTCCTAACTGCAATAAGCATGCACGGGTTCAATGCTGTAAGCAAGCAGTCCTCATTTGAAGAACATTTCAAACTTTTTGAAAATTAACATTTTTTACCGACTGGCACTCTAAAGAAGATACTACATGACCCGCAAGTTAATACAGAAGTGTAACCATCCTTGCTTTCAATAGGCTACCACACAAGAGTTAAGGTTACACATAAGGGTTAGCTTGCAGGGTCAAGTATTATCTTGTATTGAGTGCCGGTCAGAAACATGTTTACTGCTTTTTTACATATTTTGTACAGTATGAAAAAGTACGCTGTGTGCTTTTTTGGCGGGTTGAGGCCATAAATTACCACCAGAAAGAGGAACATGAACTTCAAATGAGGATTGATTCTGTTGCTACAGTGCTGACCCCGCGTATGTTGTCAGCTGATCAAACACAAAGCGTCGTGAAGATTTTTCATAGTCTTACTAACCTGCATTTAACAAGACATCAAATAAAACACCTTGGAAGTTGTATAGATTATATGTCTAATGGTAATTTTTCGTCAGAAACGAACCTTGAAGAATCAGACTAACTAACCGGACTTAAAAAGATGAACCTGTTAGCGAATGAAAACAACCTTAGTCTCCAGGGAATGAGTTTTTTTCTGCTCGCCATACTGACAAGATACGGCAGCATTTTGATTCCGTTTCTCATGGAGTTGCACGAGTGTTATTACACAATGGCGCCTTTGGGAGACTCAAGCTCATCACACTTGCCCTAAATCTGTGTTTGTTTCATCGTTATACTTTTTTCTTTCACTTTTTTCCTGAAAAAAAATGTGTTCCTTCGGACCTGTAAAATTTGTCATGAATTGTATACCCCATTATTTTACTTAACACTGGTTGAGGGCCTTGAGAAATGTTCTTTTTTTGTATTATGATTATTAAGAAACAACAACGAGGAAATGAAAATGGGTTGCTTTCCTAAAGGGAAGAATCACGACGAGATAGATAGATAGATAGATAGATAGATAGACAGACAGACAGACAGACAGACAGACAGACAGACAGACAGACAGACAGACAGACAGACAGATAGACAGATAGATAGATAGATAGATAGATAGATAGATAGATAGATAGATAGATAGATAGATAGATAGATAGATGGTGGGTGGGTGGGTAGGTAGGTAGGTAGGTAGGTAGGTAGGTAGGTAGGAAGAGAGAGAGAGAGAGAGAGAGAGAGAGAGAGAGAGAGAGAGAGAGACAGAGACAGAGACAGAGACAGAGACAGAGACAGAGTGCGAGAGAGAGAGGGAGGGAGAGGGAGAGAGAGAGAGAGAGAGAGAGAGAGAGAGAGAGAGAGAGAGAGAGAGAGAGAGAGAGAGAGAGAGAGAGAGAGAGAGAGAGAGAGAGAGATAATTCGGATAATTCGGATTCGGATAATTTTATTCACAAAGGCCATTGCCCCTTAGAAGGGGTTTACATACAAGATAGAAACACACACACTTTGTAAGTTTTCACAGAATGACATAATTATTATGTTGACAACACACTGCGTACTTTAAATGCTTTGTATAAGTATACAGCAAGTTTTTTTTGCAATATTTTCATTAGGAGTCGTCATCAGCATCACTAATCTGAACAACACTGGCTGTTGAAAATACTTCAAAGGAATTAGTTGTTCTCGCAGCTCTTTTAGCTCCGGGCAAGACAAAATAAAATGAAGTTCATTTTCAAGTGCATCATGACACAATGGACACATCAAATTACGATCATTGACAGATTTATAACGATAAGAATGTAAATATATATCAGAAATACCAAATCTGAATTTAGTCATTAAGCGTTTCATATGTCTTTCTAAGGGCATAGATAAATAAACTGGAACACAATGGAATGGGTTCAACATTCTATACACATCAAATCGATCACTCTCTTGAATATGTGAAGACCAAGTCTGCCATCTACAATCTACCAGTCTTTGCCGAAATGTATGAATAAACCCAGTTATGTCCCCTACACCTTGATTTTCCCACACAACCCCAAAACCAAATTCATATAGCTTTAATTTTATGTTTGAGACCCAGTTTTTCTTACCTCTTGCTTCTAAATTCATTAACATTTTATAAGCTTTATATGGCAATCTATGTAGTTCCATTTGTGTCAGTTTCAGCCAGTAACGAATACACTTAACCATGGAAATTAAACTTATTGGATACCTGTTAGTTTCCCCATAAACTAAGTCATTAGGTGTTTGGATTGATATACCTAGAAATTTCTTTAATGCATACAAATGTATCTTCTCAATTTCTACCACACCTGCATCTAAGCCCCATAATTCAGCACCATACTGCACCATAGGTTGAATTTGTGCATCAAACAACTTCAGAAACAACGACAGAGAATCATTATTCAGTTGCATTAATTTTCTTAAAATACACAATAAAGGATACTTCGCTCTACTTACTAATTCTCTACATGCAAAGGAAAAGCTTAACCGTGTTGAAAAATATATTCCTAAATATTTATAGACGTTTACAATAGGCATAACGCTTCCATTATATGTCCATCTTTCCCGCTCTGCAAGATACCCTCCTTTTCTAAATACAATAATGTTACTTTTCGACATGTTTACCTTTAACTGAAGTGAGACTGATGCTTTTTCTAAACTATTTAATTGTCTTTGTAACCCAACTATTGTCTCTGAAATTAATACTACGTCATCAGCCAGAAGGAGTAAAAAATATTTCCAAAGTATCATCAATGAATTGTGCACCATGTTTGCCATTACGAATAACTTCTAAAGTTAACTCATTGATAAACAAAGAAAACAAAATAGACTGCACACATCTCCTTGTTTGACACCAGCTGTACAGTTTATATAATCTGTTAATGATGCACCACACCTAACTCTAGCATTTACAAATTCATACATACTCATAATGCATTTAAACAGTTTCCCCCGAATTCCATTCTTAAACAAAATAGGCCACAGTATGCTTCTGTTAACAGAATCAAAGGCTTTCTCAAAATCGATGAAAGCCACGTACAGCTTACGATTCAAACAAAATTGCTTTTGAACAAACGCCATTAACGTAAACATGTGATCCACAGTGGAGTAATTTCGTTTAAACCCAGCCTGAACTTCACCAGTTATGTTATTCTCCTCTACCCATTCCTGAAGTCTTCTATTAATAACTGCACTATATAATTTACTACTAATGTTACACAAATAAATTCCCCTGTAGTTATTTGGATTGTTAACATCGCCTTTTTTGTACAAAGGTAGAACAATAGACTCAGTCCAACTATCAGGGTACACACCGTTATCAAATAAAACATTAAAAAATTGTACAAAAAAGTTCATTACCAACTCCACTTTACAAGCATTTTTTATCATCTCTCCAATGATACCATCAGGGCCAGCTGCCTACTGGTTTTTCAATTTTCTTGAGAGAGAGAGAGAGAGAGAGAGAGAGAGAGAGAGAGAGAGAGAGAGAGAGAGAGAGAGAGAGAGAGAGAGAGAGAGAGAGAGGAGAGAGAGAGAGAGTGACAGAGTGCGAGAGTGAGAGGCAGACGGACAGATAGACAGACGGACAGACGGACAGACAGACAGACAGACAGACAGACAGACAGATAGATAGATAGATAGATAGATAGATAGATAGATAGATAGATAGATAGATAGATAGATAGATAGATAGATAGATAGATAGATAGATAGATAGATAGATAGATAGGTGGGTGGGTAGGCAGGTAGGTAGGTAGGTAAGTAGGTGGGTAGGTAGGTAGGTAGGTAGGTAGGTAGGTAGGTAGGTAGGTAGGTAGGTAGGTAGGTAGGTAGGTAGGTAGGTAGGTAGGTATGCAGATAGACAGACAGACAGACAGACAGACAGACAGACAGACAGACAGACAGACAGACAGACAGACAGAAACAAAGACAGAGACAGAAAAACATACAAATAAACAGGCAAACAGAAAGAAAGAAACAGGATGGGTGAAAGAAAAAAAAAGTGAGAATAGACCCAGATATAGAAACACTTTCTTTCCCCTGTTAAATGTTTATAGGAAAACATTGTATTAAGGCAGATACTTAACTCTCCTATGGGATCATATACAAGGATCTCCTCTATGTTGGCACATATAAATCTCCTGTGAATCTGTTTCGCTTGATTTCTCATATCCTTTCATATTGCATCGCCAATCTGTATCTTGTGTTGGGTTCTTTCCTTACACTTTTCATTCGTTTCTTTTTCTTATCTTTCTGGCAATTTTTAAGACTCTTTTATTGTAAGAGTTTAAGTAGAGCAATAAGAAATAGAAAAAACTAGAAAATTAATAGTCGTCTGTTATGTTGGACTGATTACATTTCTGAGAATATTTTGCTCAGATAAAAAAAATGGGATCAATGTGTACAACTTGATATCAAACAGGGAGGAATGTGGCGGGACAGTTAAGACGTTCACCTGCCTAACAAGTAAAGAATGAGGCTCTGGGTTCAACTCCTGTCCTTGTTGGAGAGGGTAGGGAAAAGGCATGTTGGAGATGGTAGACAGTCTTCCCATATCCTTATATTTTTTTAAAGAAAGAATATAAAAAACATAGTGGTCTACAGGTAAAGCACCAGCCTTAGAAAGCGAAAAATCCGCGTCGGAAGTGTGTGGTGGTTTGATCCCCGTTTGGGCCCAAAACTTGCCCCCCATCTATTAGATCATGAGTGAGAGTCTAAGTTTTAGTCTTTTGGTTGAGACGTTAAAACGAGGTCCCGTTTGTTACACATAATTATTTGACGCACGTAAAAGAACCTACGGCAACAAGAGAGTTGTCCCTGGCAAATTTCTGTAAAAAAAAAGCCACTCCGATAGGGAATCAAGTGCAGTTGCAGATAGGAAAAGAACATAAATAATGGGTGGCGCTGCTCTTGTGGTGACGTGCTCTGCCCTGGGAGAGCAGCCCGAGTTTTACGGAGAGAATTCTACCGTGACTAAAAGTGGTATAACTGTGTTTTTTTAACGAATAAAATAAGGATGATACTACATACTACTACTACTACTACTACTACTACTACTACTACTACTACTACTACTACTACTACTTACTACTACATACTACTTCTACTACTGCTGCTGCTGCTGCTGCTGCTGCTGCTACTACTACTGCTACTACTACTGCTGCTGCTGCTGCTGCTGCTGCTGCTGCTGCTGCTGCTGCTGCTGCTGCTGCTGCTGCTACTACTACTACTACTAAAACTACCACTGCTGCTGCTGCTGCTGCTGCTACAACTACTACTACTACTACTACTACTACTACTACTACTACTACTACTACTACTACTACTACTACTACTACTACTACTACTACTACTACTTCTTCTTCTTCTTCTTCTCCTTCTTCTTCTTTACATTATACATATCTTTATTCCAAAAAAAATACATCAAAGAGCTGTTTTACCGGTCAGTGACACGCATAGTTCCTTTAGTACACCCAGACGCTTTGTAAGAACACGAAGAAGAAGACATGTTCAGAGAGACACGATTGGACAAATGGACAAAGTGTGTAACTGGTTGTCCTAAAAGCCCAGAGGGCAGTCACCCCACTTTTGTCAGCTCCTGATGGATGAAGAAGAGGAACCGTTGCTACCCGCTACCTCAGATAAAGTGCAGACTTGCCAGTGCTTTTATCTTCTTCGTGACAGTACCAGTGCTCATACATAGATTCAGGTTGTTTGCAAGTGTTCAGCCTGTAGGTCTTTGGGAGGAAGCATCACAGCATGTGGAATAACTTGTGCACAGACACACAGATACACATATATACACACAGGGACAGACATACGGACACACAGACACATACAGGCACAGATACAGACACAGACACACAGACACAGACAGACAGACAGACACAGACACAAATAGACACACACAACACACATCCACAAACACACACGCACACACATACACACACACGCACGCACAAGCACACGCACACACACATACAGTCAAAGCACATACACACAGAAACAAACTTAGGTACACACAGACACCTAGACACACAATCACACAGTCACACAGTCACACACACACATACACACACACCACCACCACCATCACCACCACCACCACCACCACCACTTAAAAAACAGTTATTGTAATTGCCCTTCAGGGATGATTAAAGTGTTTTTGACTTTGACTTGACTTGATTTGACCACCACTTAAATACATCTCCAATAGGTTTGTTTTTTAATGTTTTTAATTGGCCCACAATACGCATTTCAAAAGAAACAAATTGACTTTTCATCCAAACAACATTTCATCATTTCCAATTAACAGGCTAACTGCTCTAATAGGTTTTCACTCACTCACTCACTCAGTCCCATGTCCCAAAGGACGTAGGGGGGACATGAGAGAAGACGCAACAGCGATCTTTTTCCATGCTTCACGATCCTGTGTGGCTAGTAGGAGGTGTTGCGGGGGTTGGGCGGTCCAGTCTTTGATGTTGTCAACCCATGATTTCTTTTGGCGGCCTCTTCTTCTCTTGCCCTTGACTGTTCCTTGCAGGATGGTTTTTGCTAGGGTGTTGTGTTTTGTGGTGTGACCAAACCACATCAGCTTTCTCCTCTTTATGGTGGAGAGCAAAGGCTCTTGGGGGCCCACACGCTTTTTGATTTCTTCTTTCACATAGTTATTGGTCTTGTGTTCTTTGTATGATATTCTGAGGAGTCTTCTGTGGCACTCGTTCTCGAATGCTTGGATTCTCCTCTCTAACTCTGCTGTCAGAGTCCATGATTCACAGCCATATAGGAGGATAGATATCACGAGGGATTTGTAAAGGTGGTATTTGGTGCAGAAGCTGATGTTGTTGCTTCTGATGATCCTCTGGAGTCTGACTAGAGCAGATGTTGCTGTTGCAATGCGAGCTTTCACTTCATTGTTTGATGTGCCATCTTTTGTTAGGATGGAACCTAAGTATTTGAATCGGCTCACCTCTTCTAGTATTTCTCCATTCATCTTTATTTCCGTGATGTCATTACTCGCGCTGTTGACCATGATCTTTGATTTCTCTGTACTGACCTCCATGCCGTATGCGCTCGCTCTATCTGTTAAATTGTCTGTGAGGATTTGCAGTTCTTGTTTGCTGCTGCCCATGAGGTCAATGTCATCTGCAAATCTGAGGTTGCAAAGGGGTCTTCCACCAATGGAGATGGAAGTGTGGTGGTTTTGCAGTGTCTCTGTCATGATGTTTTCGAAGAAGAGGTTGAAGAGTACAGGTGAGAGAAGGCAGCAAAATTCATGGCAGGGGTAGTGCTTTTACGAACATGTAGAATGTTTTCTAGTGGTTTTTTTTTATCCAGTACTTTATAACACCCTATCTTTGATGAGCACATTTGATCTTCTGCTTGGATGCAAACATGAAACTTAAGTTTGAAATATTTCAACATGCCCACACCTGTAAGTAAGTTATGGTATTGCTAAATCCCATGTACATCCAGCAGTAGTAGTAGTTAGTAGTAGTAGTAGTAGTAGTAGTAGTAGTAGTAGTAGTAGTAGTAGTAGTAGTAGTAGTAGTAGTAGTAGTAGCAGCAGCAGCAGCAGCAATATTAGCAGCAGCAGCAGCAGCAGCAGTGGTAGAAGTAGTAGTGGTAGTAGTAGCAGCAGCAGCAGCAGCAGTAGTAGTAGCAGAAGCAGCAGCAGCAGCAGCAGTAGTAGTAGCAGCAGCAGCAACAGCAGCAGCAGCAGCAGTAGTAGTAGTAGTAGTAGTAGTAGTAGTAGTAGTAGTAGTAGTAGTAGTAGTAGTAGTAAGTAGTAGTTGTTGTTGTTGTTGTTGTTGTTGTTGTTGTTGTTGTTGTTGTAGAGGTGGTAGCGGTGTGGTTGATGCTATTGCATGAAAGGCAGCGCAGATATACAGACAGACAAGCATGCTACCAGGCAGGCAGGCAGGCAGGAAAATGCAGACAGACAGAGTAAAAGCCAGGGACGGAAAAAATAAAGAAGAATCCAATCCAGTTATGCTATTTATAGCCCCGCCAACCACAAAGGCCATAACAAATGTGTCACCTCGTAATGAAATCATTCTCAGATTAAAACTGTGTAACTATACACACACACACACACACACACATATATATATATATATATATATATATATATATATATATATATATATATATATATATATATATATATATATATATATATATATATATATATATATATATATATATATATATATATATATATATATATGGATTAAACATGGTTCAAA
>CM060316.1:78265086-78270086 GCA_030674155.1 Stramonita haemastoma | reverse complement strand
GAAACACAGAGACACACACACAGACAGACACACAACACACACACACACACACACACACACACACACACACACACACACACACACACACACACACACACACACACACACACACACACACACACACACACACACACACACACACACACACACAACACACACACAACAACACACAACACACAAACACACAACACACAAACACAACACAACACAACACAACACAACACAACACAACACAACACAACACAACACAACACAACACAACACAACACAACACAACACACACACACACACACACACACACACAACACAACACACACACACACACACACACACACACACACACACACACACACACACACACACACACACACACACACACACCACACACACACATCTACTGTGCATGTTAAGAGTCTTGTACGGTAGTACTCTACCGTTTTCTCTGAAAACAACAGCCGTTTATGCAGGAATCTTCCTCTCGTCTCTGCCTACAGTACAGTCTTTTTAGAAAGTGATGCCCTAGTAGTGTTTGTGTTCGAACAACAAAAACGCTTTTTGTTTTTTTTGTTTTTTATCTCTCGGCTGTAGCTCTAAGGTTCGCCGATGGTAAGATATTTTAGTAGTTGACCGTCTATTTTCCCGCCATTAAAGTAGCTGCATTCCGACTTCGGGGATGCTGTCTAAACACGATACCAAATATGTGCGTTTTGTTGCTGGTTTGTTTGTTTGGGGGGGGTGGTGTTTTGACTTTTTTGTGTTTGTTTTGGTGGGGGGGGTTGTTGTTTTTTCTTTTGTTTGTTTGTTGTTGTTGTTTTTGTTGTTGTTTAGTTTTTGATTTTATTTGTTTGTTGTTGTTGTTGCTGTTGTTGTTTTTGGGGTGTGGGATTATCGTTCTTACAGGCACGAATGACTCACTCTATAACGCAGAATGAATAGTAGTAGTAGCGCAGCAGCAGTATATAGTAGTAGTAGTTAGTAGTAGTAGTAGTAGTAGTAGTAGTAGTAGTAGTAGTAGTAGTAGTAGTAGTAGTAGTAGTAGATAGTATAGCAGCAGCACAGCAGCAGCAGTAGTGAATAGTAGTAGTAGTAGTAGTAGTAGTAGTAGTAGTAGTAGTAGTAGTAGTAGTAGTAGTAGTAGTAGTAGTAGTAGTAGTAGTATAGTAGCAGAAGCAGTAGTAGTAGTAGTAGTAGTAGTGAGTAGTAGCGCAGCAGCAGCAGCAGCAGCAGCAGCAGCAGCAGAAGCAGCAGCAGCAGCAGAGTAGTAGTAGTAGTAGTAGTAGTAGTAGTAGTAGTAGTTAGTAGTAGTATAGTAGTAGTAGTATAGTAGCAGAAGCAGTAGTATAGTAGTAGTAGTAGTAGTAGTAGTAGTAGTAGTAGATAGTAGTAGTAGTAGTAGTAGTAGTAGTAGTAGTAGTAGTAGTAGTAGTTGAAAGTATGTAGTAGTAGTAGCAGCAGCAGCAGCAGCAGCAGCAGCAGCAGCAGCAGCAGTAGCAGCAACAGTAGTAGGAGTAGTAGGAGTAGGAGGAGGAGGAGAGGAGGAGGAGTAGTAGTAGTAGTAGTAGTAGTAGTAGTAGTAGTAGTAGTAGTAGTAGTAGTAGTAGTAGTAGTAGTAGTAAGTAGTGTAGTAGCAGTAGTAGTAGTAGTAGTAGTAGTAGTAGTAGTAGTAGTAAGTAGTAGTAGTAGTAGTAGTAGTAGTAGTAGTAGTAGCAGTTGTAGTGTATATTTTTCTTTTGTATAAACGGTTTTATCATTATAAACTGTTGTCTTCAACTTTTCCAAGACCTATTGAACCGCCGGCCATTCTGTCTTATTATGATAACGTTAATTATGTATAGATGTGCTACTGATTTAAGAGTGAGTGAGGGGGATAGGTAATGATAAAAAGAACAGAAAAGGCAGTGGCAAAATCAAATACAGGGAGACCACATAATATAAATCAAGAGACAGACAGACGTATAGGCAGATAGACAGAAAGACAGAAACATACGACAGACAGAGGCAAACAAAAAATGGCAGACAGAGAGAGTGACATAAAAAACAGATAGAGAGAAAAACACACGCTCAGAGACAGAGACAAGAGAGAGAGAGAGAGAGAGAGAGAGAGAGAGAGAGAGAGAGAGAGAGAGAGAGAGAGAGAGAGAGAGAGAGAGAGAGAGAGAGAGAGAGAGAGAGGAGAGAGAGAGAGAGAGAAGGATACAGACAGACAGACAGACAGACAGACAACAGACAGACACACACACACACACACACACACACACACACACACACAACACACACACACAGACTGACAGACACACAGACACACATACAGACACACGGGCAGAAAGACACATAGGCAGACAGAAAGGGAGGAGTAGATCAAGAATGGGTTCAGCCATGCAGATGCTGCTGCTTCCCCCCTGTTAATGTTTACGGGACAACATCGTATCATCGCAGATCCCTACCTCTCCCTGGGCATCGTATACCATGCTGTTTTCGATCTCAGCAAATATAAATCGCCCTCCGAATCTGTTTCTCTGGAATTCATGTCCTATCACATTGCGTTGACTATGAGGTGTTTTTTTTTTTTTTCCTGTCCATATATTTTGTCTTGTTTTCAGTTCTCGGTGTTTCTTTCTTTGTTTTATCTCTTACTATTTTTCGCGCTTATTAAAAAGTTTTAAATGAAAAGACACGGTTTAAAAGTGACGTGAACTTTATGTTTAGAGTGGATAATATATATTATATAATTATTGTATCAAATTGTTGTCATCATTTTGCTAAGATAAAATAGGATGAATTATATAGTACAATGATTATCAAATCAAAAATATGGTTAAACTATACAATATCAAACCTAGATATTGTAAATTGTTCAATATCCGATGCAATTATAAAAAGTTCTACAATATTAAATCTAAATATGGTAAATTGTACCAACATCCAAATCCGAACTCTCGCAAAATGGCAAAAGAAGACATATGACTACTACCGACCAAGCCTATTCCCATGGCTGAATAATGCTTCAGTGTATACATGATCTGTCTGTCTGTCTGTCGTCTGTCTGTCTGTCTGTCTGTCTGTGTGTCTGTCTGTGTCTGTCTGTCTGTCTGTCTGTCTGTCTGTTCTGTCTGTCTGTCTGTCTGTCTGTCTTCTGTCTGTCTCTCTCTCTCCTCCTCTCTCTCCTCGTCTGCCTCTCTCTCTCCTCTCCTCTCTGTGTCTGTCTGTCTGTGTGTCTGTCTGTGTGCTGTCTGTGTGTCTGTCTGTGTGTCTGTCTGTCTGTCTCTCTGTCTCTGTCTCTGTCTCTGTCTCTGTCTCTGTCTCTTCTCTCTCTCTCTCCTCTCTCTCTCTCTCTCTCTCTCTCTCTCTCTCTCTCTCTCTCTCTGTGTCTCTCTCTGTTCTCTCTCGTTCTCTCTCTGGTCTCTGTCTCTGTCTCTGTCTTTCTCTCTCTCTCCTCTCTCTCTATCATACTCTCTCTTCTCTCTCTCCCTCTCTCTTCTCTTTCCTCCCTCTCTCCTATATATATATATATATATATATATATATATATATGTATATACATATACAATATAGATATAGATATATATATTGTGTATATATTAATTATACATATATATATATATATATATATATATTATATCACATGTGCACAGATCTTGTTTCCTCCTTTTTGCTCGTCTGTTTTGTCATCTCTGTCTGTCTATCTGTCTGCCTGTCTGTCTGTCTGTCTGTTCTACTCTCTCTCTCAGAAGTTAAATCTAACCTCTCAGATCTCTCTTGGGTCGTAGTTTAAACAAAGTTATATCTTTGCAGCGTAAAAAAACTATATTACCTAGATTTTTCATTGTTGTGTACACCATTTTTTATCAAAACTTAAGCCTTTTTAAAAAAAATATCCATTTTAAAATTATTTCATATTCAACACACTAGATTCTCTTTTTGTTTCGATAATTCTGCTTTCATCTCATGTAAATTCATAGCGTGAGAAGGGAGGTGGGGAAGGTAAAACAGGAGAGAGCATCGCCTTGGGATGCTGATCCCCAAATGCAGAGATTTCCAGAAGATCCCTCTCTAGCGGCCACTTAAGACATTGTAACGCAGCCACGGGAATTTTTCTTCTTTTTTTTCAAATGACAACCAAAACTCCCTCCATATTTGAAGATCAAAGTTCTTTTGAAACTTCACTGATGTTTGCTTTCGGCAACAATATTGACCCCTGACACATTTCTAATGCTATTTCTGTTTTATAGGATAGAAAATAAAAATATAATGTAACCCAGATTTTTCGATACAAGTTTGTGCTTTTTTTTATCGTATTTCCTGTGTACAGAAAAGAAGCCTGTTAGCACATGCATTGTCAAGGGCATAAAAAACAAATTTAAACCTGGGCTATTTCTTTACTACGCAAATTCACAAGTACTCTACTGGTTTTGTTTTAATCTTGACTTTAAAAAATAGCATCACATGAGTAACTGTACGAATGCCATTTTTGTTGTTGTTGTTAAATCATTACTACAGTGAACTTGATTTTCATATTTCAGTTGATTTTGACTTACCCTGCTTTTAGCTTTTCTTTTCACGGTTACTGTGGTTATATGTTACATTCTGAAGCACAAAGGTCTAGTCTGGTAGCCATTTTACGAAGTTGTCTCCGTTTTAAAAAGAAAACTTGTTACAGGTCTTTTTCGTCATTAGAAAAACCGTAATAGTTAACTTAGAGCTTCAGCTTTCTCTCTTCTCGACGTCAACACCCCCCCTTTCTCCCAACACACACACACACACACACACACACACACACACACCCCAACACCACACAGATAGTTATACGCATCTACACTCACACACACACGCACAAACAACACACGTAAATATACACATCTACACACCATACACACACACACCACAAACACACACACTATCACACTTACACAACACACACACCTACACACACACACCACTCACCACACACACACACTACCACAACACTCACTCACTCACTCACCACTCACTCACTCACACAC
>CM060316.1:78255086-78260086 GCA_030674155.1 Stramonita haemastoma | reverse complement strand
AGGTCTAGAAACTTCCTGTGAAACTTAACTTCTTTCCTTCACCAGATAGGCTGCCAATGCATGGACTGCAAACTGCAAGACAAAATATTCCAAATTTGGCAACACTTATTGTCTTTGTTAGTGTGCGAATCAGGTGGTGAAGCAACAGATATTCCAGGGAAAAGTTAGAGAGTATTCGGTTCACGTTCCCACTCTCAACTTACCTTTTATTTGGTGTTTTTTTATGTTATTGCTTGTAGTGTTTTCATTTATGTTGATAGAAATAGATGCAAAAATGTTTTTTTGAAAATATTGTCCAATTCGTTAGGGCTAGGTTCTCCTTCTTGTTCTTCTTGTTCTTGTTCTTGTTGTTCTTGTTGTTCTTGTTCTTGTTCTTGTTCTTCTTGTTCTTCTTCTTCTTCTTCTTCTTCTTCTTCTTCTTCTTCTTCTTCTTCTTCTTCTTCTTCTTCTTCTTCTTCTTCGCAATTCTTCTTCTTCTTCGCTTCTTCTTCTTCTTCTTCGCAATTCTTCTTCTTCTTCTTTCTTCTTCTTCTTCTTCTTCTTCGCAATTCTTCTTCGCAATTCTTCTTCTTCTTCTTCGCATTCTCTTCTTCTTCGCATTCTTCTTCTTCTTCTTCGTAATTCTTCTCTTCTTTGCAATTCTTCTTCTTCTTTGCAATTCTTCTTCTTCTTCTTTGCAATTCTTTTTCTTCACAATTCTTTTTCTTCTTGTTCTTCTGTTCTTCTCTCTTCTTCTTTGCAATTCTCCTCCTCCTCCTCCTCTCCTCCTCCTCCTCCTCCTCCTCCTCCTCCTCTTCTTCTTCTTCTTCTTCTTTCTTCTTCTTCTTCTTCTTCTTCTTCTTCTTCTTCGCAATTCTTTGTGATGGGGTGGTAAGTAGATTATCTCCCATGTGATCGGAGCGCGCAATCGCAGCGTCGTGTTTCTATTTAGAGACACACCTGTGAATTGTCGATGTTCTGTCTCCTTGGGTAGTGGTCGAAAACGCTCTGTTGCATACACTTTACCTTCATAGTGACATGTAATTTATGCAACCTCTTTTAAGAGGTCACATTCTAAACTGAATAGCTGTGCTGTGTTCCCGAGGTTTGTGAAGAGATGGAACATCATATATGTCCACTCTGTTACAAGTGGTTGTATGGGTGGGGTGAAAGACCCAAGTAAGTAGGATTAGTGTTTTGAAGATAGCTGCTGTCAGGGGCTACTGGTTTTTCAGCATCAAATATGCCATCCAGGTAGCCTACCTTCGGATGGGGTGGAAGGCCCAAGTAGGATTGCTTTTTTTGTAGATAGTAGATTTAGGGTCTACTGGTTCTCAGCATCAAATATGCTGGCCAGGTAGCGTACCTCGGGACGCGGTACGAGTTGGCCGGTGGTGGATGTGATGGGGTGGTAAGTAGATTATCTCCCATGTGATCGGAGCCCACAATCGCAGGGGTCGTGTTTCTATTTAGAGACACACCTGTGAATTGTCGATGTTCTGTCTCCTTGGGTAGTGGTCGAAAACCCTCCGTTGCATACACTTCGCCTTCATGGTGAAATGTAATTTATGCAACCTCTTTTTAGAGGTCACATTCTAAACTGAATAACTGTGCCATGTTCCCGAGGTTTGTGCGAGATGGGACATCAAATATGTCTACTCTATTACATCTTTTTCGCAATTATTCTTCTTCAACATTTTTGCAATTTTTCTGCTTTTTGCAATTCTTCTTCTTTGCAAATCTTCTTCTTTGCAATTCTTCTTCTTGGCCATTTTTCTTTGCAATTTCTCTTCGCAATTCTTCTTCTCCTTTTTCTTCTTCGCATTTTTGCTTCGTAATTTTTCTTGGCAATTCTTTTTCTTTGCATATCTTTTTTGAAATTTGTCTTTGCAATTTTTGTTCTTCGAATTATTTGCTTCTTCTTCGCAATCTTCTTTACATTTTCCTCTTCCTCGCATTCTCTGCAATCTTCTTCGCATTTTTCCATTCTCCATCCCTTTCATTCTCTCGCATTCTTCTGCGTTCGCTTTTCCAAATTCTCCACTTCTCTTGCATTCTGCATCTCCGCATTCTTTTCTCTGCGTGCCCTCATACTGGGTAGAATGTGTAGTGTCTGGTCCCCTCCTGTACTTGTAACTCTGCATGAGGTCTACATGCTGGCGTCAGCCAACACATTCCAACTTCAAGCTCATGGAGAATTTCATAGGAAAAGGATTTAAGATTTGCTTGAAAAAGGAAGCAGAAAAGGCTGAGTAGGCAGAAGATAAGCAAAAAGAGAGAAGAGATAGAGATAAGACAAAAAGGCAGAAACAAAATAAGTGATAGAAAAGAGGACCATTCTAGCACAGAACTTTGAGAAAATGACGATGCTATGTACTGAATTACTGAAAAAGCCCACGGCAACCCTACCGGGAGAGAGGAGGGGGAGGGGGGAGGCAGGAGCAGTCTCGAACAGTTGAGCACCTTAATCCAATTAGTGACAAGGAAACCCTTAAAGACACCAGAAACCTCACTCCAACCTGATTCCAGACAGTCATATTTAATCAGAACCAAAAAAGAAATTTGAAGATAACTGACGCTCTTCCCTTCATAATCATGAATCGTGCCATGCCACCAGTCGTGGCCAAGGACGGTAGAAGTACCAGACCAACTGTAAGGAGAAAGAAGGGTAAGAGAGGAAGCAGCAAGACTGTACATCACACCATTCCAGCTGACATCGTAAACAGTATCCCCCCCCCCCTGCAAGCAGCCTACACTTGAAGCAGTAAGAAAGAGGTCTGTCTGTCTGTGTGATGGACTGCCCTCTGCCTTGCTGTTGTCTGGTTACTAACACTGTCTGCCAAACAGCACAAGTCCATTTGGTGGAGTCAGTGTGGGCGTGTGTTAGTATTTGAAGAAATGAATGTCTTACCGTAGATTGATCTCGAAAGGGAAAATCTTTATAAAAAAAAAAAAAGAAGAAGAAAAGAAAGAAACGAAAGAAAAAAAAGATAATAAAGAGTGACATCAAAAGGTCTTAAAGAGGGAGACCCGTTGCGGGCCAGTGCATTTTGGTCCTTACTCTTTTATAATCTAGTTAAGTTGGGCCTCAACCAGACCGTGATTTGAACCACTCTGTCTGTCTCTCTGTCTCTCTCTTATATTGTTGTGGTGTCCTCTCTCTCTCTTTTCTCTCTCTCTCAATCTGTCTGTCTGTCATCGTCGTCTGTCTCTCTCTCTTCTCTCTCTCTCTCTCTTCTCTGTCTCTCTCTCTCTCTCTCTCTCTCTCTCTCTCATCTCTCTCTCTCTCTCTCGCTCTCTCTCCCTCATCTCTCTCTCTCTCTGGCTAAAAACTGTAGGAATGTACCCCAACTCCTTCACCTATTCTGACCAACCCGACCAAGCCATCAGACCATTCTCCAAATCTGGCTCAAGACAAAACAAATGGAAAATCAAAACCTGCATGCGAATCGAGAATATTACCTACAATCTAATCCCTATTTTTAATCCTAATAGATGGTACCAGTGCTGATTATAAATCACAGAAACACCAGACGAAGTGAGGAAGCAAAGGGCATAGATACAAAACTTGCAGTGTACCACACCATTCCAGCTGACACCTTAAAACAGGGTCTCCCGCTGCACATGACACTTGAAGTAGTGTGGACCTGTGTGACAAACTACCTACCCTAGGCCTTACTGGCCATTAAGACTGTCTACAAAACAGCATAGGTCCATTTCCTAAATTGGCACCTCGGTCGTGGGTGTCTGTCGATGTTTCTAAGATGCCATAACTCAGATTTGTCTGTCTGTTTGTTTGTCTGTTTGTATCTGTCTGTCTCTCTCTCCGTGTCTCTCTGTCTGTCTCTCTGTCTTCTGTCTGTCACTCTGTCTGTCTGTCTGTCTGTCTTTCTGTCTGTCTGTCTGTCTGTCTCTATCTCTCTCTATCTCTCTATCTCTATCTATCTATCTCTATCTCTCAGTTTTACAACAAAGGGGTAGCTGTAAATAGGTACATAGCATTTAGTTACGAAGGAAGGAAGGCAGTGGTTTAGTTAAAGTCTTTCACGGTATAAGAGATGAACACTAGTACTTTGTTATTTTTATTTTTTTTTATTTATACCACTTTGTGTCACAGCAGATTTCTCTGCGTGAAATTCGGGCTGCTCTCCCTGGGAGAGCGCGTCGCCACAAGTGCAGCGCCTACCCATTATTTTTTTCCCCTCAGGATGGTGTCTAAACACAACACCTGTTTTTTTATATATAATTTTGTCATCCACTCTACCGGCACACGATGGCCTGCTCTTCCGAAAGGCGAACGGATTTTAAGGTGTGCGCAAGATGTTCTGCGTGCGTTCGCACACGGGACCTCGTTTATAGTCTCATCGAATGACTTCGACATTCATTCGATTTTTCGTCAAACTGGGAAGAAAGGGCGAGCTGGGTACGAACCCAGAAACTCGCGGTTTACATATTGGCAGGCGAACGTCTTAACCATCCTGCCACCGTCCTTCCTTCCTTAAGAGTTTTTGATACTAAGATTCAGCTAATAATTTTTGTATTCATTATAAATATGGGGCACAAACAAACTTAGAACGTATTGAAAAAAAAATTGATGGCATGTAAAAGATTTTTAGTAGTACCTGTAAGAACACCCAATAAGATGGTATACGGAGATTTAGATAGATACCCACTTTGTCAATTCATGTAAAGCACCATTAAGTACTGGGTAAACCTATTGCAAATGGATCAAAATAGAATACCATGTAATGCTTACTGCGTGCTGTTAGAGCTAGATAGAAATGGTAAATACTGCTGGATTTCAAAACAAGAGAAATTTTGTGTAAAACAGGTTTTAACATTGTTTGGATGTAGCAAGGTGTTGGGGATGCAAACCTTTTTTTAGGTATGTACAAAGATTAGTATTGAAATTATGTTCATTCAAGAATGGAATGGGACTATAAGAGATGAAGAGAGGTATGAAAATTACAGATCATTCAAAATTATTTTTGTAAAAGAGCAGTATATAAACTCTTTTGATA
>CM060316.1:78230086-78242586 GCA_030674155.1 Stramonita haemastoma | reverse complement strand
ATGTGATCTGACCAAGACAAATCGTTGTCGATTACTGCACCTAGTACTTTGTGTGAGACTACTTCTTCAATTTGTTGTCCATGGATATAAATTGGCGAGAATGGAGAACGCAATTTCTGTCTTTTTTGTCGAGTGGTTATAAACATACATTTTGTTTTATTAGAATTAAGAGACATATGATTGAGTTCTGTCCATTCGAGAAGTTTATTGATATCTGCCTGCATATCTTTCACAAGCTGGTTTGAATCATCGTTGTTACATTGAATTGATGTATCATCGGCAAACTGTGTGTGCGTGTGGTGTGTGTGCGTGTGCGTGTGTATGTGTTCGATTCATTTTACGTCTCTTCACAAAATGTGATATTAGACAACTGAAAAAGGGGGGGTTGAGGTGGAGGGGGGTTCTGGGAGTGTGGTAGTGTGGTTAATTCTCGAAATCTGCACAGAACAGTAGGAAAAATGTAAACACAAATATAGATAATTCTAGAGTACAGAATACTAAAATTTCCGATTTCTGAACAGAATCTAATGATTGAACAATAAAACTATTTATAGCCGTAACCAACAAGATAAATCTAAACCACGAAAGGATATCTCTTCAAAGTCCATAATGATTACAGTAATAAACCAATTGGACTGTGCAATAAGGCTTTGAAAAATGTATACATCAGTAAAGGATCACTGAATATCTCCGATGACGATGACGAGGTAAGAATAGATATGTAACCTTTCAGCATGCTGCATACCAATATATGATCAACAGTTATACTATGGCCACATATTATACAAGAGATATGTCCAACATATTTTGTTTTAAAACAGTTCAGTTTCCATCGGCAAGCAAGAGAAACAATTGCTTTTATAGTGTAAGAATATGTTTCATGTATTTTAAGAAAAGACTCAAAATTTACCATCCCTTCATAAACATCTGGACAACCAAATCTCTTTTTTTTCACACTGGAATAGCTTTTGTTGTGCTTTTTCCACAGTTTAATAATATTCTTGTAGTGGCAAGTGGTTTCAAATTTTGCCACATGTATCAATTGTTTTGCTCCCTTTTTCTGCTAAAAGGTGAACTTTTTCACTGTGTGTGTGTGTGTGTGTGTGTGTGTGTGTGTGTGTGTGTGTGTGTGTGTGTGTGTGTGTGTGTGTGTGTGTGTGTGTCTGTGAATGTGTGTGTGTGTGCGTGTGTGTGTGTGTGTGTGTGTGTATGTGCCTGCGTACGTGCGTGCGTGCGAGCGTGCGTGCGTGCGTGCGTGTGTGATCCAGTGTGCTTATCAAAACATATGTGTGCGCGTACGCTTCGATATGTACGTGTATATATTTTTCATCAATTTTTTGGTCTGTAGCATATGTCTGCACATGTGTATTGTATTGTATCATATTGTAATGTAATGTTTTCCATACCACTTTCAGTCACAACAGATTTATCTATCTGCAATTTGGGTTACTCTCTCCTGGGAGAACACGTCGCCACAAAAGAAGCGCCACGCTTAATTTTTTACTGTCTGCTTACTTGTCTGTGCATATTTTTGTATCCATTTTTAGAGTAATATGTCTGGACATGAGACAAAAACATGAGAGAAAGAGAAAGGGACACAACAGACACACATACAGAGACAGTCACACAAAGGCACACAGACGCACAGACATAGACACTGTCACGGATACACAGACACAAAGACATAGACACTATCAATGAAACACACACACATACACATACACACACACAGAATCTCGCACGGTTAAATACTGTTCTGCTTGTCGAAAGAGAAGGCCATTTTGTGCCGGTGGGAACAGATGACAAGATTTTCAAAATTACATACATACAGGGACTGGATGTAAAAAAAAAATACACACACACGAGCGCTTATTCCATTATCCTCGATAAACAAAGAATAAAAAGAACACACACACACCACACACACACACACACATACACACACACACACGACACACACACGACACACACACACACACACACACACACACACACACACACACACACACACACACACACACACACACAACACACACACACACACACACACACACACACACACACACACACACACACACACACACACACACACACACACACACACACACACACACACACACACACACACACACACGACACACACACACACAGGGATAAACACAAACCCAACAAGCCCAAGGTTCCAGCCATAAAGAAAGCTTTCTGGTTTTAAAGCTGACAAACAGGGAGCTTATTTTCCTCCAAAAGCCTGCAGAGAGGCCTCTAAAGGAAGATAGATGACAACAGCTGCCTTGGCACCTGGCCCGCTAGTTACTGCACTGGACTCTGCTGGGCTGAAGGGTAGGTATCAATCCCTTCAGCCACTCTTTTTTTTATTGTACTCCTTGGCATTTTTTCCGGGTTGTTTTCTTCTTCTGTTCTGTTTTGTTTTGTTTTGCTTCGACCGGGCCGGTTCCCTGTAGAGCTGATGATGGGTATAGACGAGGGAGACAGAGACAGAGAGACAGAGAGACAGAGACAGAGACAGAGACAGAGACAGAGAAACAGAGAGAGACAGAGATAGATACAGAGAGAAGCAGAGAGACAGAGGCAGACACAAAGACAGAGGGACACAGAGAGAGAGACAGAGAGAAACAGAGAGACAGAGAGAGACAGAGAGAGAGAGAGGTAGAGACAGAGAGACACAGAGAGAGGGGTAGAGAAAGAGGGAAAGAGACAGAGAGAGAGAGAGGTAGAGACAGAGAGACACAGAGAGAGGGGTAGAGAGAGAGGGAAAGAGACACAGAGAGAGAGGTAGAGACAGAGAGACACAGAGAGAGGGGTAGAGAGAGAGGGAAAGAGACAGAGAGATAAAGAAAGAGAAAGAGGAAGAGAGAGGGGGGACATAGACAGAGAGACAGACAGACAGACAGACTGACTGACAGGCAGGCAGGCAGGCAGGCAGACAGGCAGATGTCTGCATTTTCAACTTTAGACAGGCAATTTTTGTTCAGCTTTAAAGATCCACCTCCTTCTGCCTCTATGATCTAACATGGACAGCAGGGTGTGCATAAATGCAGGAAAGTGTTCTGTCACACACGCTGCTGTCTCTTGCTTTTTGAAGTGAAAAGGTCGAGGAGGAAGTGACCCTTTGATAAAATCACAAACTTCTGACACTGACAGTAAAAGTACAAGTCTTATTCTTTTCACAGAGTCAAGTCTCAAGCATTGCTTTCACTCTTTTACATACAGGATAGCTCAGAGCAGTTGTTTTCCGCTAAGCTAACTTTAAACAGCTTTGAGTGTGCTTACCAAGTGGATGGGTGACAGAAAGAGAGACTGCCCCTAGCTGCTTGTCAGGTATGTGGGTTACAGAAAGCATGCCTTGGCTTAAATACAGTCTCCTTATTCACCCAGCTGCAAATGTCTACCTGCCCACTTTAGGGTCAGAGATGGTAAAGCTGTTATGGAGAGGAGATGGGCACCGCCCTCAATATGCTGGCCCCTAGAGAAGCTGGGGTCTCTGGGCACCCTACTCCCCAACAGTTGCATAATGGAAGCACCTTTACCTTTTTTACAGAAAAATGTAGCAGTCAGCGTTTATTCCCAAACTGACATGTGATTGTAATGAGGAGAGGTACAGCTGACCTCACTCACATAGCTGACAAGCAGGCTAGGGGCAGTCTCTCTCTCTGTCACTCACATACCTGACCAGCAGGCTCGGGGCAGTCTCTCTTTCTGTCACTCAGATAAGCCACGCCTACTCTTGCCTCTAAAGCACAATCCATCCCTGGGTTCAAAAGTTATCCCCTTAAGCCTTAAGCATGCTTGACACCACAAGGAATCTTGATTTACTAAAACAGCTGGTGCTTAAAGCTGTAAACAAGATAAGAGAGAAACAAATTGATTTCTGGTTTTATTTCGTTTTATGTTGTTTTTTTATACCACTTTATGTAGGTATGTGTGCGTTTGTAGGTGTGTGTGTGCGCGCGCGCGTGCTGCGTGCGTGCGTGTGTGCGTGCGTGCGTGTGTGTGTGTGTGTGTGTGTGTGTGTGTGTGTGTGTGTGTGTAGGTGTGTGTGTACATTCGAATTTGTCAAAACTGTAAATTGTTGTTGATTGTGTGTTGTGTAGGTCGAATGCAAGCGCTTTGATTTGTTTTTGCAAGATATAGCGCTATACAAATTCCATGTATTATTATTATTATGTTACAGTAGATTTCTCTGTGTGAAATTCGGGCTGCACTCCCCAGGGAGAGTGCGTGGCTACAGGTGCAATGTCACCCATTAGTTGTTTTCTTTTTCCTGTCTGCAACTGTATTTGTTTCCCTTTCATAGTGACTTTTTCTACAGAGTTTTGCCAGGGGCAACTCTCTTATCAACGTGGGTTCTTTTACGTGCGCTAAGTAATGATATGTAACACACGGGACCTCGGTTTATCGTCTCATCCGAAAAACTAGCACCCAGACCACCATCTATGGTCTAATGGATGGGGGAAAGTTTGGGCCCCACTCAGGATTCAAGCCCCCACACATTCAGATCCGGACTTTTCTCTTCCTAAGCAGGAGCGTTACCTCTAGACCACTGATCCATCCATTATAAAAATGAGGACAATTTCAGAGGAAGAGGAAGAAAGAAAATAAAAAAAATATTTTCCCTTCAACATTTGTTTTGATTAAAAAAAAGAATAATGTGTGATGCATCCACGAAAAAAAAAAACAAAGAAAAACAGACGTCCAGAAATAACAATAGCAAAAACAAAAACAGGAATAAAAAGAACGAAAACAGAGTGTTTTTCATGATCCAAGGGAAACTGAACTAAAAAAAAAAAAAAGGAATGGATTGAAAAAAGGAAAAGACAGAGAGCAGAAAGAGATAGCACAGCCCTCTCATGTATTTTCATTCCTCGCCGACTCTCTTCTTGTCATTATCGGCATCTTTATCATCGTTTACTACGAAACAAGACACATAGCGGTGTTGTGTGTGTGTGTGTGTATGTGTGTGTGTGTGTGTGTGTGTGTGTGTGTGTGTGTGTGTGTGTGTGTGTGTGTGTTTTGTGTGTGTGTGTGGCGTGCGTGCGTGCTCACAATTTGGTCTCAACATTACTCTAGCGTTTGTTTCTCACTTTATTTCCTTGGCTACTGCTTTCTTTTTTCAACCGATGAATTTAATATATTTCCTTGGTTGAAAGACTACACCACTTGTTGGCCTGATTACTGGGAAAGTAACCTGGACCCCGCAGATCTGTCCAACTACTCCCTTTGTCTCCGAGAGGGGAAAGAGCGAAAGTTCAGTGTCTTGGATTAGCTTATTGATCCCCATGCTAAACTGATCAATTCATAGGACATAGGATATATGAAAACGAATTTCGAACCAGTGAGAGCTCATTGAACTGAATGGGTTAGGTCAGAAAAAGTTATAGAATGTCTAGGTGGCATGTAGACATTTTCAATTGACCACACAATGCGTCATACAAGATTTGGTCAGATGTAAGGAATTTTTGACTGCTAGAGTACATTAGTTTCAGTGATACCAAACTAGTGTAGTGTTGTCAGATGTAAGGGTACAAAAGCATGGGGAAGTTGGAAGACGGGATATCCTACTCCTCTCTTCACAGAGAAAAGTACAATGTGGTGAAAATGAAAGGTTGGAAGCCACACTGCCAATAATCAGTGGCTGCTGGTGGGTGTTACCCGACTAGACTTCACATTCTGGAGGTCACAGAGGATATGTAATCTTGTCTCACCCTTCACAACCAGGTATCACTGTCAGATTGTAAGCAAACTCTGGGTGGAAAATTTGAGTGTGGCTGTTTTTCAAGTATCTAGTCCTTTGGCCACTGTACTCAGGCTTATTGGGGATTTGGAGGTACTTAAATGGAGGATACAGGTTGTCATGTAAGTTAGCTTATCATAGTTGAAAACAATCTCATCATAATATTTCAAAACGTAACACCATTTTGACACAGGAATTGGAGATTTTTTTCACAACCAGGGACTGATTAAGCGTTGGGCTTGGCACAGACTGCAGACAATGCTTCCAACATGGAGAAAAACACCTCTCTAGTTTTTCGTATTTAGCATAGATACACATTTTTGAACCATCCATTCTCTTCACGTGTATATACCCACTTCCATTTACCCCTGCTTAGTATGAAATATAAAACTATGTCTACGACATAATACATAAAACATCTCTCCACGATAGATTTGAAACGTTTTTGCACCTAACCAAAACCAGTCTAGATCTATCCATTTTCCGCATGTGCATTAATATTTTACTCTCTCCCATCTACACCGATTTTGTATGAAATAAATTTTTAAAAATGTTCTACGTCACGGATCCTTTTTGTATCAGAATTTTGATGTAAGAACCTTTCAACTTATTTCAAATTCACAGCGTTTCATTCCATCGCACAGCTGCTATGTGGACTATTGCGATGCCAGAGCTCACAGACACCAGTGATGGTCTCTATCCGGAAGGGAAAAACTGGGCTAGCAGGGGAATATTGAAAACGTGCTGCTGCTGCTGAATCAGGCACGTACCCTTCAGACACACTCCTGCTGATTTCCATTTCCCTGGCAAACACTTCTCTCTCTGCCCTCCTCATTCCTGCTCAAGACATTTTGTTTAATAGAGCATTGTTTTTTTGTAAATGATGATTGACAGAATATTAGATAAATAGTATCCGATTGGCATAGCTTTCATCGGATTTGTGGAAATAAAAAAAGTTACATTGCAATTACCTTGGCTCAGGAAGAAAAAGCTTTGCCAGTTATTGATGTGAGCAAAGTGTGCCAAGGCCTGTCGCAAAATGTTGTTATGCCCTTGAAATGTTAAATTTGATTGTTTTTATCCCTGAAACTATTTTTTCCTGAACCTAGAGTTTGGCTGCCTAAATGGGGAGGTATTTTGAAAACAGGTTTGCGTGTAGGGACAAGCAAACCTCTCAATCTCAATCGGCGTGTACTTACGGTCTCATAATGATTTTCAGGTGAGAGGAGTAAGACAGTGCATGTTGTGGGCACACCCAGGACATCAAGCTGAGAACACCCAACAGCAACCCCCCAAAACAGAAGTAAGACACTGGAAGATCAGCTCAAATAAGTATACAAAGCAAAAGGTAAAGGCGTTCCATACCCTATGCGGTCGTTAGGGAGCAAGATGTCAGAGACCTCAGCTTTTCTAGGGGCAAGCATATTGAGAGAGGTGCTCATCTCTCTCCCTCGCTGCTTTACCTTCCCTGACCCTAAAGTTGGCAGGTACCCATTTACAGCTGGGTGAATTTAGGGACTGTACCGAAGCCAAGGCGCGTAAAACGTCACCCCATCCACTTGGTAACCACACTCAATGCTGCTTAACCTTAGCATGGGGAAAGCGAATGTTCTGACCACTGAGTTACCCCATCCTAATGGCAATCATTGAACATCTGTGCGTTCTTGATCAACTTGTTGCAGCCCAAATTCAAAGTCGCGGTTTCAAGACCACTCGGA
Source organism: Stramonita haemastoma (assembly GCA_030674155.1). NCBI lineage: Eukaryota > Metazoa > Mollusca > Gastropoda > Neogastropoda > Muricidae > Stramonita > Stramonita haemastoma. Next base: position 78,235,116 of record CM060316.1, on the reverse strand, counting down.
TTTAAAGCTTGTTGTCTTGATGACTCGGCAACTGCAAGAAATGATTTACAGGTATTGTAAACTGGATAGCATTCTCTCTCTCTCTCTCTCTCTCTCTCTCTCTCTCTCTCTCTCTCTCTCTCTCTCCTCTCTCTCTCTCTCTCTCTCTCTCTCTCTCTCTCTCTCTCTCTCTCTCTTTCTCTCTCTCTCTCTCTGCGAACGCACGCAGAACATCTTGCGCACACGTTAAATCCTATTCCGCTTTTCGTAAGAGTAGGCCATCGTGTGCCGGTGGGAACAGATGGCATTTACAAATCTGCATACACACGGGGACTGGATGTAAAAAAGCACAAGCATGCTTATCCCATTATCCTCGATATAAAAAAAATAAACCAAATCTCTCTCTCTCTCTCTCTCTCTCTCTCTCTCTCTCTCTCTCTCTCTCTCTCTCTCTCTCTCTCTCTCTCCTCTCTCTCTCTCTCTCTCTCTCTCTCTCTCTCACACACACACACACACACACACACACATATCTTGGGCACATGTTAAATCCTGTTCCGCTTTTCGTAAAAGTAGGCCATCGTGTGCATGTGGGAACACATTACCAAGATTTGCAAAACTGCATACGCACGGGACGGGATGTAAAAAAGCACATTAACGCTTTTTCCATTATCCTTGATATAAAAAAGAATAAAATAAATACTCTCTTCTCTCTCTCTCTCTCTCTCTCTCTCTCTCTCTCTCTCTCTCTCTCTCTCTCTCTCTCTCTCTCTCTCCGCTCTCGCTCTCGCTCTCAGAAAATAGCTCTTCTAAATCAAGATTTGCTGCTGAATTTCATTCATTATTCAAACATAATGATAATACAGTTTTAGGAAAATTTATTGTTTTCAAACAAATTGAAATATCTCCACATTTCAAAAAAGAATGGACGCAGGCTAATGCGAAAGAGTCAAATTGCTCCATAAATATGATTTTCAGGTTGACGCGGGGTTGAATTTAATTTGCAATAAGCATCCACTCTGTAGGTGTTACATCTCTATTGTTAGGGATTTGTGTGTGCATTATGTAATATGACACGCAATGCATTGTAATGGTTTTTACACATATATGAATATGGCAATGGTTTCATTTGTACCCGAAATAAAATCAAATCAAATATTTTATTGTTCTCTGTAAAAGAAGTGTATTTTGTAGTAATAAAAACATTAAGTGCAAGAGTTACTCCTATATAAATGCAAATTCAAAACAATAAATCATAATCATCTTTCACACACACACACACACACACACACACACACACACACACACACACACACACACACACACATACACACACACACTCAAACGCACACACATGTACGTCACGCACGCACGCCTGCACACACGTGTACACGCACGCACACGCACACGCACACCACACACACACACACACACACACACACACACACACACACACACACACACACACTGCTTTAAACTGCACGGCCCTAACTTTAAGAAATGCACCTTTAGGCTGTAAGGAGTTTGTCTGTTCAAAATCAGTTTTTATTGTCTTGAAATTCTTTCCATGTATTCTGAATGTGGTTTTCTTGGGTATCTGAAACCTTAGTGGTACAGTGATCAGGAGTTTAATAAGTCAGAAATAGGTCCACGTATGGGAGTTTGTTTGAGGGTTGTTGTTGTTTTTTTTTCATTCCTCAGTTAGAGCTCTGAGGTTGGCCAAAGGTGAGATTTTGCGTATCTGATCGTTTTGTCCACAATTAAGGTAGCTGCATTTTAGCCTCGAGTATGATGTCCAATCATGACACCATTCTGAATGCTTTTGTTTTTTGTTGGTTTTTTTTGGTCATCAATTCTCACTCGCACACAATTGCCTACTGTTCAGAAAAGCGAAACGCGTTTTTGACAAATGTGCAAGATGTTCTGTGTGTGTTCACACAAGGGACATCGATGCATAGTTTCATCTGATTGAAATTTTTGGGGTGAGGGGGGGGGGGGAGGGAGTGGAGTCGGCGTAGATTTTAACTCCAGGGGGGAAATCCTTTTGAAAGGGAGCTTTTATTGTCTTGAAATTCTTTCCATGTATTCTGAATGTGGTTTTCTTGGGTATCTTAAACCTTAGTGGTGCGGTGATCAGGAGTTAACACAGTCAAAAAAAGGTCCACTTAAGCGGTGGCTCAAACCTGGACCCTGAGCTGGGATAAGAAGTGCAACACTCCAACCACTGGGTTATCCCCTCACCCCTCACCTTTCACTCCCACCCTCCACCCCCGTTGATATTTTCACCACCCCACTAGATTTTGCATGCCTATGGTCTGAGTTCTACCATTTCAGATCTGCCGAGATATCAGATGCAATATGCATTCAGCACACGTAAAATAACCCGTAGCTACACAAGGCTTGTCTCGTATACCCTAACAGTATTGGCAGACTGAGATGAGAGGTTTGTGGGGGAGGGGGTGTGGAGTATTAATGCGTTACTAGGCCGGCGCCTTCTGCTTAGTAAGACCAGTCCGCACGTAGAAGCCTGTTGTGACTACAAATACCGAATAATACACTAAATCTCTCTCTCTCTCTCTCTCTCTCTCTCTCTCTCTCTCTCTCTCTCTCTCTCTCTCTCTCTTCTCTCTCTCTCTCTTCTGTCTTCTGTCTGTCTCTCTCTGTCTCTCTGTCTCTCTGTCTCTCTGTCTCCCTCTCTGTCTCCGTCTTTGTGTCTCTCTCTGTGTCTTTCTGTCTATGTCTGTCATGACCCTCTTTAAACAGAATTTATTCATTTCATTTCATTTCAATTCATTTCAATTGCAATTCAATTCAATTCAATTGAATGAATTCATTCAATTCAATTCAATTCAATTCAATTCAATTCAATCAATTCTCTCTCTCTCTCTCTCTCTCTCTCTCTCTCTCTCTCTCTCTCTCTCTCTCTCTCTCTCTCTCTCTCTCTCTCTCTCTCTCTCTCTCTCTCTCTCTCTCTCTCTCTCTCTCATAGAACCCTGTTGGTATTGGACTTGTTTCTGACTTCTCATCCGACTGATCAACGTTTCTCTATACATACCTACTGTTCCTTTGCTCCTTTGCTTACAATCCTCAAAAGGGTTGTGGGAGGGGAGTGGAGGGTAGGGAGAAGGGGGGTCGTTCCTCGAATACAGCTACCACGTTCAACAATGGTGACATCTTGCGCATTCAACAGACGGTTATTTTGAAACCACATCAGTCTTACTTGAATGAAACCAGTCAGCGCGTAAGAATTTTTACCTGGAACTGCTGTGTTTATTGTGCCTTTGATTTCCCTACTGAGGCAGAGGAAAGGCTGATTTACCTCCTAGTCATGTTCTTGACTTTTGTCCAGCATTTGATGGTTCAAAGTAGCAGGTAATAGTCACTGTGTAATTCTGGACTTACCAGGTATTCAGCGTCTCATATTGATCAATGACAATCAGTTTTAGTACATCAGATAAAATAAACCACAATCCCCCGTGGTTAGTGCAGTGGCATACCGCAAGGATCGGTGCTAGGACCAGTTCTGTTTGCCTTGCTTCCTTACCATGCTCAGCTGTCATTTCTTTGTGATTTTCATTCGTGTGCTGATAATTCATATTTACGCGATACAATCCCCTAGATATGTTTAGCTGATCAAACAATAACTCAGGCCACCGTTAATGATGTCCCGCAAAGGATGGGCAGCTTTTCGTGCAAGCTGGACACCGATAAAACTGAGTTAATGACTGTTGTAATTCATTCATGTATTATTCATATTGATAGCGAACCAGCGCGAATGGGCAAATATGATGTTGCCTTTAAGCATTCAGATAAGTGTCTTGGTATCAAGATAGATCAGACATTGTTCATGCAAGAACATATTGACAGCGTCCACTGAGCATCTTTTTCCTGTAATCAGATGTGTCGCGTCATTAAGATTCCCCTGTCCCTTGATATGAGTGTGTGCATTATTTATACCCTGCTATTTCCCATTTGGATTCTTCTGCCTACATTTTTGATGATTTTCCAACAGAATAGATATCTTGTCTGCAGTGCTTCAAAACAATATTTCAAGATTCGTATTATACAGGATAAAAATCAGCATAATTACAACTCCTGGAGATTTACTGGATTCCTGATAGAGATCGTCGCCAATAGATTGCAGTTCTGAAATTCTGTCATCTCAATAAATCATTTCCATCCTACTGCTTAGTGGCACGGTGTTCACACAAACCTTCACACACGGTGTTTATTCTCTAACCACAACTTCTCAGATGCACAGTGCAGTAAATAAATATAGTAGATGAACAGGCTTTTAGTTTAACTGCACTAGGAATGCGTTACCATCCACTTTGAGTAACACGAACATTCTGTCTGCTTTATAACCAGTCTGTCTGTCTGTCTATCTATCTATCTATCTATCTATCTATCTATCTATCTATCTATCTATCTATCTATCTATCTATCTATCTATCCCTTAGTCTGGCGACTGTGGGGACACCCATGAAGACTTGACAACCAGTTCCCTCCATTCCTCTCTCTTCTGCCTTTCTCAAAATTTGGTTGAGTTCTAGGCCTGTCCATTCGCTGATATTATCTTCCCATCTCTTCCTTGGTCTGCCTCTTTTTCTTTTCCCTGGACAGTGCCTCGCAGTATTGTTTTTGCAAGTCCTTTTGATATTGTGACATGCCCGTACCATTTAAGTTTACGCTTCTTTACAATTGATAGAAGCTTTTCGTAGGGACCAATGGTTTGCTGGATTCTGTTATGCACCCTTCGTTGCTTATGTGGTCTCTGTAGGAGATGCCAAGGAGTGTCCGGAAGCATCTCATCTCTACCGTCTGTACTCTTCTCTCCAAATCAGCATTCAGGGCCCACGATTCACAAGCATACATGAATAATTATGGATATGACAAGGGAGCGCATTAGTCTTAGGAGTTGAGTGAGATATCTTTATCTTTCCAGATGGTGCTCAGTTTTGACAGTGCTGTTATTGTCAGTCACAAGATTTTGTGGGAAACCTTTCTTTATATCTTTGTTGTACTGAAAGGTCTATGACATATCTTTAAAAATG
>CM060316.1:78222586-78225086 GCA_030674155.1 Stramonita haemastoma | reverse complement strand
TCTTCAAGAATTCTCCAATCCGATTTCCATTTGCACAGGGAGTTCTGGAAGTACCTTCTCACTCACTTTTGTTGAAACTTTCTTAATGGTAAAGGGTTTGAAAGGGTGTGGAAGATGAGGAGGCAAGGTGTGTGAAGGTCATTTCACAATTTGTTTTCAACTGCATATGATTTGCATTATTTTAATTTTCAGATAGATTAGCCCTCTTTTTTTGTTATTTGAACACATAAGCTAGCTTCCATGGTGTACAAGACAGGACTTTGACTCCACTCCTTTTCTCCTTAACTCCTGGAGAAGTCATCCGAGCATTGCTCTTAAAAGAACTTTTCGGGCATCGATCAGGTCGGGGGCAAGTTGAAGCTAACAGACCCAGTCCTCTGCAAGTAGATGGAACAGGACGTGACACACAGTAGTAGCCTGTTCTGCTGGTGTTACTGGCTGAAGACTGGCAGACAAAGAACAGGAGTAAACACACAGTAGCCTGTTCTGCTGGTGTTACTGGCTGAAGACTGGCAGACAAAGAACAGGACGTAACAAATGATGGCCTGTTCCGTTTGTTTTTTGTTCTTTTTTTCTGGTATATCTGGCTGTTGGTTGAAAACTGGCAAACAAAAGAGGACAAAGACAAATAACAGCCTGTTAGTGTTCTTTTGCGGGCATTCATTCCTGACTGTGTACTTACTACTGACATCCTATTCTGCTGGGTATTTCTACCTGACTGTAGGCTACAGACTGACAGACAAAACAAGACAAAATAATACAAAAAACAGCCAGTTCACGTTTGACTGTAGGCCGAAAAACGCGTAGAGAGAACAGGACTAACACAAATGACAGCCTGGTGAGATTTTCAGCTGGTATTCCTGGATGTAGGTTAAAGACTGGCACAGAAAACAGAAGGAACACAAACAATAGACTTGGAGGGGTGGTTTTGTTTTAGGCATTTTTGGTGGTATTCCTGACTGTAGGCTTAAGACTGGCAGACATAAGAGAATGGAACAAATGGTGGCCTGTTTCATTTTGTTTTTGTTTGTTTTTTGGTGGGGTTGAGGTGATTATAGTCCTTGCTGTAGGTTAAGGACTAGCAACTAAAAAATAAAAACCTTTTAATGTTCTTTTGCGAGTATTCCTAACTGTGTGAAAAGATTACAGCCTGTTCTGCTAGATTTCCTAACTGTAGGCTAAAGACTGACAGACAACACAGGATGAACGCAAACATCAGTCTGTTGTACTGTTTGCTGGTATTCATGCTGGAGGCTAAAGACTAGCAGAGACAAGAGGACTGACAGAAAGATTACATAGTATTCCTGGCTGTATTCTAAAGGCTGGCAGGCACAGAATGCTGCCTGTCAAATGAAAGACAAGTCCAACCACTCCTCTTTTTTTCTGACGTCAAATGTTTCTGCAAAAGACCTTGAGAAGGTGGAAGAGACACCCACGCAGATAACAAGCTCTTTTCATGAGATTTCAGTAACCCACATACAATTTGTCCTTTCTCTGTGAGTGAAAGAAAAGTGGAGAGGAATTTATTTTCACGACGTTATAGTGATGTTGCTGTCGATATATCTTAAAGGGAAATATTGTGTCAATCTAAAAGAGTAAGAAAACAAATATACAGTTTCACAAAAAAATTGTCTAACAAAATCAGGCTTATCTATTTGTTCTGTTATTGATTCTTCTTCTTCTTCTTCTTCTTCTTCTTCTTCTTCTTCTTCTTCTTCTTCTTCTTCTCTCTCTCTCTCTCTCTCTCTCTCGTCTCGCTCTCTCTCTCTCTCTCTCTCTCTCTCTCTCTCTCTCTCTCTCTCTCTCTCTCTCCCCTCTCTCTCTCTCGCTCTCTCTCCTTGATTCCTACGTGTTAGCCGGATCAAGGTCTTTTTTCATCACGACAAAGTAGCTCTCCCAAGAGTCTGAAGGTATTGAAATCGTAGGAGTGTATTGTTTTGCTATTCTCTGTCAAGAGCCAGGGATTAGGCACTTATCTCAAATTTTTGTGCTAATTTACACCAGCCCATAGTACAGCCATAAAAGATGTCGGTGAAAACATACGTTAGTGCAAAAAAGGTATTTTGTTACTTCTTCTTCCTCGTCAATACTCAAATAGTAACTTAATTGTCTGTCATATGAGAGCAAAATATGTCATTAGGCACCTGACAAGTCAGGCCTAGTGCATCCAACATCGGCATGGGAGATTAATTTTATCTTTTAAGTCTTCATGTGGAAAACAGGCAAGAGAATGGACTAAGAAAGCAGAAAGTAGACACGGAGAAAGTGACAGAAAGAAAAGGAACAAGGCAGGAACAAAGAGAGGGACAGAGAGAGGGAAATCCTAGCACAGAATTTCCAAAGAGTGAGGATGTTATTTACACTGACAGGCTCTGCCCTGGCAACCCCACGGGAGAGGGAAGGGGGTTAGGTTGTTACAAGAAGGAAAAAAGGACAAAATCCGAAATAAACCAAGACATATATAATGTATTACAATATGCCATACAGCAAAGTGTACATA
>CM060316.1:78160086-78217586 GCA_030674155.1 Stramonita haemastoma | reverse complement strand
GTGACCCTTTGCGCGCCTTGGCTTCAGTACAGTCCCCCACTTTACCCAGCTGTAAATGGGAAGGTAAAACAGCAAGGAATAGGAGATGGGCACCACCCCTAACATGCTAGTCCCTAGAGAAGCTGAGGTTCCTGATATCTGGCTCCCCAAAGACTGCTTAGGTCATGGGAACCCCTTTAACTTTTACCTTAATGGATGTCCCTACCAGGATGGCTGTTGATTAATGGCACCGTTGAAGCATGAAGTGAGGTAGTAGGTTTCTGTGTCAGGAGAGTCCATTCCAAACAAAGACTTTCCATTCTGTTACAACTTCCGCTGTGAGCAAGATTGCCACACACTCACCCCAAGGGCATTGGAATGCGGCCCATGGATTAGCATCTCCCGCTTATTAGAGGCCACTGGCTTGTGCATCAAAGAGGTGCTCAGTCAGAATACCACTTTACTTCGGGAACAAAGCATGATTTGAACTGTGAAAGATGGGATACAGGCCCTAATTACCTCCCTTGCAGAAGAAGCGTGAGCGCAACGCCGTGCGTGACCAAATTGGGACACACCAGCAAATTATGTAATACTCTTTTTCCTTGAGTCACAGTTCTGACTACTCGCCGTACTCTATGTTTCCATTGTGAACTGAAGGCTTTTATCATACTCTTTCACGAAATGAAATCGTATGTCCCGCTGTTCTGATCGTGTTCCGGAGGTTGTTGCAGAGATGGGAGCTACTCTGTCTGAACTCTTTTGCACTTAAACACTTGTTCTCTTATAAACTCATTAAACACTTGTTCCCTCATAATCTTAAACACTTGTTCCCTCATAATCTTAACACTTGTTCTCTTATAAACTCATTAAACACTTGTTCCCTCATAATCTTAAACACTTGTTCTCTTATAAACTCATTAAACACTTGTTCCTCATAATCTTAAACACTTGTTCTCTTATAAACTCATTAAACACTTGTTCCCTCATAATCTTAAACACTTGTTCCCTCATAATCTTAAACACTTGTTCCCTTATAAACTCATTAAACACTTGTTCCCTCATAATCTTAAACACTTGTTCCCTATAATCTTAAACACTTGTTCCTTTATGAACTCATTAAACACTTGTTCCCTCATAATCTTAAACACTTGTTCCTCATAATCTTAAACACTTGTTCCCTTATAAACTCATTAAACACTTATTCCCTCATAATCTTAAACACTTGTTCCCTCATAATCTTAAACACTTGTTCCCTTATAAACTCATTAAACACTTGTTCCCTTATAAACTCATTAAGCACTTGTTCCCTTATAAACTCATTAAACACTTGTTCCCGTATAAACTCATTAAACACTTGTTCCCTTATAAACTCATTAAGCACTTGTTCCCTTATAAACTCATCTTTAGACTCATTTATTAACACAGTTTTTTTTTCTTTGACTAGTCTCCCAAGGTTTAGCAATGGAGAGATATTGCATGTTTGATAGTTTTGCCTACCTTTAAGTTTTCAGGGATTAAAATGATACTTTTTTATCTAGATACCCACCACATTTTATCTTGCTTGCTACATTTCATAGCTACTCATGTTCAAAACTCTTATGATGAAACAGAAAATAAAAGAATGGAAACAAAAGAGAAAGGAGCAAGGTGAACAATAAGAAAATGAATAAATGACAAAGAGAAAACTTTTTTTTAATGAAAGCCAAAGAAAAGCCTTCCTACGCCGAGTAGGGCAAAGAAAAATTACAAAAAAGAAAAAAAAACATCATATGGTAGAAAGAAAGACTGGAAATCAACACTAAGAGAATGGTGAGCTGCATTTGCAGAAATTGTTCTGTGGTGTTGTTTATTCATGAGGCAGACATATAACAGAGACTATCATGGGTATGCCTGTGATCTCGGTAATGGTTTAATTAATTCTATTTTTAGCCAATAATGTACTGACATATTCTTTTCATTGAGTTTTTCTAATGTTTTAAAAGTTTAATCATCCGCCTACAATGACTAGATAGTCAAACGAATATCAAAACTGACCTCTAATAAATAATATACATACATGTGAAGTGATTAATTTTTGTCTGTGTGGGTTCCTGTAGGAAATAAGTTTAGTAACATGCGTTGTCTTTAAGATTCACTAATGGTCATTCCAAACAAAACCCGGAATCCTCTTCTCAACTGGGAATGAAACTTGATGTTTTATGCACACACAAAAATCAGATATGTTTGCCTATCCATGCAGAGGAAAATTACACCAGTGTAACAGAACGTCAAATCATGAATAGAACATGTAGATAAACAGAAATAAATGGGTGAATAAGTCTGCATGGGCTGGCTGGATGCCTATTATCAGCATAATGAACAGAGTTTAATCCACCACGAATCTACAATGTACTTAAAAGCCACATCTCAATATCGCCTTGCTTTTATGACTTGAAGCTTTGGAACATCATGATAATCATTTTCTGATGATCCGAATGATGGAGAAGTATCACATACATGAAGGAGATCAGCAAGATGAAAGCGAATAATTTGTGGAAGGAAGCGGAAAATAACAGAGAATCTTACACTTGATGCCGTCTTTTATGTGGAATCAGTGAAGTTTGTTCAGATGTTGGCTTGTGTGTTCACTTTTTTTCTCTTTTTCAAAGCTTAGCCTTTGCTAAATTATTTGATACAGTTTGCAAAAGTGTTATATGTATTCGAGAAGGGCCTTTAAAGCAACTATGACATAACTTTCAACGTTTTCAGGACTATCCACTTCTTATCCTGTTCTTTTTATTTCCGGGATAATGAAATAAGCACTCATATGCTTTATTTTACATCTAGTCCTTGCGTGCATATTGTTTTGTAAATTGTGTTATCAGTTCCAACTCACACACAATGACACACAATGACACACAATGGCCTACTCTTTCGAAAGATGGATCAGGTTTTAACGTGTGCGTAAGATGGTCTGCGTGTTTTGGCACACAGGACCTCGGTTTCTAGTCTCATCCCAATGAATTAGAAACACATGCACGCTTTATGATAGGGAATATCGAGGTAGGAGGAGGGTGGTGTTCGTGTATATGTAATTGCATAAATATGCTGTGTATGTATGTGTGAGCGGGGGCGCGCTTGTGTGTGTGTATGTGTGTGTTTGCGTGTGTGTGTATTTGCGTGTGTGTGTGTGTGTGGTGTGTGCGTGCAAGAAAGGAAGAGTCAGGGAAGGCAGAAAGATATCCAAATCAGAAAGGAACAAAGAGAGGAAAAAACTAAAGACAAACATTTAGTTAACACATTTAGTGCAAAAAACAAACAGAATCAAACATTTACTACCAAAAATAATCTCCGGAATCGACATAGAACACAAAATCGTGTGTTGATGCTATTCATGATTGAAGAGAGGGAGAAAGCATAAAAGCTGTTGGAAAATAATCAAGAAAAAAAGAAAAGGCAGAATAAAAGAAAAATTCACGTCGGTCTTCAAAGGATTGTTGTAATCAGTGTCTTAAAAGCCTGACTGCTGATTTAATTCTCAGCAGATACAGAGAGTAGAGCAGGGACACACTGTTACAGGCTGGACCAGCAGCAGACAATGAATAGACAGTGACATGTATATATTTGCTTTGATGCCTCCCTGTCTGTCAGAATCTTATATGTCTCTGTCTCATGTGCGGAAACACTACAGCAAATTTGTGTCAAAACACTCAAGCGTTGCCAGCTTTTCTTTTGAAAGATCCGAAAAGTGGGTTCGTTGGTTCCGTTGTAAAACTTTGCTCTTTCACAGGTTTTGAAGCTTTCCTGGTCTTGTTTGAGTGTGGTGTTCATTTTTCCTTAAAATAAATGTTCTGATCATGTTATAGGATGTAGATTTGAATATAATATGTAATAAACAAAAAATGGCCATCTGTAAACTTATTATTTCGTTTTGCGTTGGTTTGGGGGTCATTAACATGTAAGAGTCGATTGCTGTAGTTGTTATTGTTTTTCTTGCCCCTGTTGTGAGCATTTGTGATATTTCTGTGGCTCTATTTGTTGTTAAAATTTCTGCTGCTTCTACAGCCACCGCTACCTCTAGTGCTGTTGATAGATGTGTTGTTAGTGTTTTTGTTGGTTTTTCGGTAATTTAACTCTTTTCGTGAATGAAGTATTGCATACACATTGGGATTAATGATCTGCATGTCATCACGCCATCTAGGGAAAGCTGAAAAATCAGCTGAAAAAATCTTTCTTTCTTACCGAGGAGTTTTCCTACTTGTACTGTACTGTATGCTTTTTAAATAGTCATTGAATTAACTAGTTCTCTTTTTTCTTGTTTGTAGTTATGTGCATTTGTCCATTAAAGATAAGAGACAATGAAAAAGAATTAAAAGCAAAATGATCGAAAGTCCTTGGCTCGCCACGTAGTGCAGTCAGAAAATTGCAAACCAAAACATACTGTGCACAAAAAGCAAATAGCATGGAGAATCAAGACTAAAAGGATGAGCTATATTTACAAGTGCAAATTGACCCTTGCTGGGGGTTTTCGCTCGTTTTGTTTTTGGGGTTGTTGTTTTTTTTTGCAAAACAGACATGGGGAGAGGCCTGAAGCTTTTGTTGCTGCTCATTCAGTGAGTGAGTTTTTACGAGGAAGCACAAGAAATAGTAGTTTTAAGATATAAAAGAATAAAACTGTCATAGGTACAACAACACTGACTGCAGTCCTTCTCTCAACGAGCTTGGTGATAGGTGTTGGCAGGAGTGTACAAGAGAGGTAGAGACAGAGGCAGACTTGTACACAGGAACACAAAGGCAAACAGACAGAGAGCAACAGCAGAAAAAAGCCCAAATACCCATGTGAATCACCTCCAAACTACGCTTGGCACAAAGGCAAAATTTTTCATTATCTATCACCACCACCCCATCAATACCCACAATAACTGTTCCTGCAATCCATGTTAAGTCTAACTTGGGTGTGTGTTTATGTTTATTCCTACGTAAACAAAGCGGGGCCGGGATAGTTCAGTGGTCAGAGCGCTCACTCTCCCCAAACTAAGGTTAAGCAGCATCGAGCTTGGTTACCAAGTGGATAGGTGTTCGATTGTGCACCTTGGTTTTAGTACAGTCCCCCGGTTCACCCAGCTGTAACTGGGTACCTTCCCTAAGTAGGGTCAGGGAAGGTAAAGTAGCGAGGGAGAGGAGATGGGCGCCGCCCTCAACATGCTGGCCCCTAGAGAAGCTGAAGTCTTGGTCCCCAATGACCGCATAGGTTGTAGAACACCTTTACCTTTTTTTAAGCAAAGTGAGAAATCTGATCCTAGTATTGTTACGCCCTGAATATCGTAAACCACACGGGAATGTGTAAGAAGCTGTCAGAGAATAATCAAGAATGAAACAAAGGGAATACCGAAAGAAAACTGGATGCAGATCTGTGAATGATTGTGATAATCAGTGTCTTTATACCCTGACTGCTGACTTAATTCTAAGCAGAAGGAGAGAGTAGAGCAGGGGGGACACTGTTACAGGTTGGACCAGCAGCAGACAATGAATAGACAATGACATGTATACATTTGATAGGATGTCTACTTGTCTGTTAGAATCTTGCACGTCTCTGTATTGTGTGGTGGAGTGCTACAGACAAGCTGGTGTCAAAAACTCAATGTATACCCGATTTTTTGAGACATTAAATCAGCCAGTCCCATCGTAAAACTTAACTTTGTCAGTTTGGTCTTCTTGCGTTTCTCTTAAATTTTAATGTTTGAGTCTAATGTTTGATACGTTTTCTGACAAATCAAACTCTTGAAGTGAATATTCTCATCTGTCTAACATGTCAGAGGCACTGTCTATTATGTAAGAAGCTTTGAGTTTTAACGTGATGTAAGATGAAAAGACATCTACAGAAAATGTATAACTGTTGTTTTGCTTTGTCTTCTCTTTGTTTTAAGAGTTACTATTTGTTTGCTGTTGATGTCATGAATATTGGCGTAGTATTTGCTACTGCTGTTACTGCTTGCTGCTGCTGCTGCTGCTGCTGCTGCTGCTGCTGCTGCTGCTGCTGCTGCTGCTGCTGCTGCTGCTACTACTACTACTGCTTGTGCTGCTGTTTCTGGTGCTGCTTTACACACACACATACACACATACACACATACACACACATGAGCATGCGCGCGTGCGAGCATCTCTAATAAATTTGTTCTGCATGGATAAGAAATAATTTCCCCTGTCGTAAAGCTCTCAATATCAATTGCCGACATATCACATCAAGGCAACACCAAACACACACAATGAACACAGCTAAACGTGATGCTGCTTCTGTGGAGCTCTTCTCAGTCAGTATGTCTGTCTGTCAGCCAGTCATCAATGATTGAATAAGAGTCAGTCCGTGTGTCTGTCTGTCTTTCTTTCTGTCTGTTTGTCTGTCTTTCTGTCTGTGTCTGTCTATCTGTCTCTGTCTCTGTCTGTCTGTTCTCTCTCTCTCTCTCTCTCTCTCTCTCTCTCTCTCTCTCTCTCTCTCTCTCTCTCTCTCTCTCTCTCTCTCTCTCTCTCTCCCCTCTCTTCTCTCTCTCTGTCTGTCTGTCTGTCTGTCTGTCTGTCTGTCTGTCTGTCTGTCTGTCTGTCTGTCTGTCAATTAGTGAGTAAGCAAGTTTGTGAGGGAACTTTTTTGGTTGCTGTCTGCTTCATATACGTACGTACAGATCAATTACGTTATCTTTTTCATCAGTCGATTAGTTTTTCTCTAATCCTTCCAGTTCATTTGTCTTCTTGTCTGTCTACTCGTCCGTCCATTTGTCTGCCAGTCGTTCTTTTCCCTTTCATTAGCTGGCTAGAGAAAACAAAAATTCAATCCGGCTTCAGACAGATAGGTAATTATACCTCTATACAGACAGACGGCTGAACAGACAGAACTGGACAGACCCAGATAGAAGGAGACAAACTGACCCAGACAAAAGAATCCAAATAACCAATCAGCCGAAAACCTATCTAAAATCACGCAGAATCCAAAAAGCTGGCTACTATCCTGACTATAAAAAAGGCAGGGGAGCGTGTATCGGAATCGACAATAGTAGATCGAAAAAACACGTCTGGGGAAAGTTGCTTCCTGTTGTTGTTTATTCATGAAATGTTCCTGAACTAGAGAACTGATTCTCTACTTTTGATATCATGAGAAAAGAGACGAATGATGTTTCAGAGGATTCGATGAAAGGGAAGGAACACTTGGGGGGGGATCATGTTTGCTATTAATATTGTGATGGGTCGCCTGTTGATTTATTGCTCAGCTGAAGCACTGAATAAGGCAACAGGTTTCGGAATCTGTAAGATCATCCCTAAACAAAGCATTCAGTCCATCAAGGATGCCAGTACTGTTGGTTACACACCAGTGAGGATCGAACAATAGAAAGGAGCCTGAAGTGTGTTTTCTTATGTGATGTGTAACCCTAATTGATTCCCTTGCGGAAGTAGCAAGCACTCAATGCCACATAATACCAAAATAGGACACACCGACACTATTTCCTCGAGTGGTGGTGCTGCCTTCACTTCACCTTTACGGGGAATGGCAGAACTCATAATATAGCCTTTTCATAGAGGCTGCATTCCCCACTGTTCTGATCATGTTCCCCAGCTTAGAAGGTTATCGCAGATGTGGAAGCTTTCCTATCCCTATTTAGTTACAATTGCTGCTGCCCTCAGGACCGTTATACGCTAATACCGGGTAAGGGGCACGTAGCGGTGGTTTGCATCTGGCAGCCATAAGGGGCTACTGGCTGGAGCATCAAATGGTTATCTTGTCAGTCAGCCTACTAACTATACAATCCATGTGGGACGTATGTTTGAGCGATGGGGAGGTGATCAGGGTGGTCCTAGTTACCTCCCTTGCGGAAGCAATAAGCGTGCAACGCTGTGTGTTACCAAAAATAGGACACACCACAAATAAATTCTAGGATGTTCTGTTTCCATGGGTGGCAGTTCTTTTGTCCTAATGGTTGTTGTTAGCACTCTATGGAGTCACCCAGAATGTCCACTCTGACACATTCATCCCACCGTCAAATCACTGTGAGACTGAAATTGCACATTGAATGAGAGGTTTGCCTGTGTGACTGCCTTCAAGTACCTCACCATATGGGCAGCCATTTTCTGAATTCAGAGGATTTTTTCTCCTATAGATGAGAGTGCGGGTTGTTTTCATTTTATTTATTCTATACCATTTTATGTCACAGCAGATTTCTCTGTGTAAAATTCGGGTTAATCTCCCCGGGGAGACCGCGTCGCCATAAGTGCAGCGCCACCCATTATTATTTTTTGTTTTTCTTGTCTGCAACTTTGTTTGTTTCCCTATCAGAGTGGCTTTTTTCTACAGACTTTTGCCAGAGGCAACTCTCTTGTTGCCGTAGGTTCTTTTATGTGTGCTAAATAATAATTTTTAACACAGGGGACCTTGGTTTGGCATGTCGTCTCATCCGAAAGACTAGCACAAGACCACCACTCATGGTCTAATGGATGGGAGAAAGTTTGGGGCCTGAACAGGATTCAAACCACCGCACACTCCGACTCGGACTTTTTGCTTTCTAAGCAGGCGCATTACCTAGACCACCGATCCACTTTCTGCAGTTTCTCTTTGTTATGCCAAGAGCTTGTCGTGGCTGCAGCCAATCTCAATACAACATAGCATTTTAGTGTAGGCCTTAGCAGCCAGCTGACATCAATAACTGACACAGATTTTGGCCAGGGCCAGTCCTAATGGTGACTTGTAGAGTTTTTGCTACCTTTTTTTAGAGTGGCCTCATCTCTCATTGTTCGAAAGTGTTCATTATTTAGAGGTTGTTTTAGAGAAGGGGGCTAATCTAGTTTAACTCTATTCCCCTCTAGCGACTCTTTCTCCACCGTACTCATATTTTCTTGTTTTAATCTATGCAAATTTCCTGAGTTTTAACCCTCTACGGACCTGACTAGAACTTATTATTCTTGGTATCCAGCTACTTTCTTACTTAACTCCCTGCTTGCTTTATACCACAGCTGACTGAAAGTTATACTCATGTTCAAAAGACTCCTGTTGAAATGAAGAGGGAGAGAGAGAGAGAGAGAGATAGAGATAGAGAGAGAGAGAGAGAGAGAGAGAGAGAGAGAGAGAGAGAGAGAGAGAGAGAGAGAGAGAGAGAGAGAGAGCAAAACAAAAGAAGGAAAAATGAAAGGCGGAATAAAACAAGAATGGAACGAAATAATTAATATTTTTGACAAACCAAACAAAGAACAAAAAGCCAAACCACAGTGAAATCCTGTATAATTGAGCAATAAGAACAAACAAAAACCCTTGCAAACAGAAAAAGGCCTTGTTCGAAACCAAACAGAAAAATGCTAGTAATCAACACTAAGAAAACAATTATATCTCTATTTGCGGAAATTGGTCTGTGCCGTTGTTTATTCATGAGGCAGACACGGGGGAGAGAACTGAACCATTTTTGTCACTCACTCAGTGGATGAAACGAAATGCACAAGAAAGTGTTGTGTTACAAAAACGTAGAGACTGTCATAGGAATGCCAGCGTTTGGCATTAGTAATTGCTCACTTGGAGAGCTTCAGGCAGATTTCTTTTCCATATACAAATTTACAAGGTATTCAGGTTGTTTCCTTTGGGTTTCGGTCCTTTTTCAGTCTTAGGTCCAGTCATGAGTGGGCAATGGATAAATGACTAACTGGTACTGATTCTGATGTTCACAGTGATAAATCTGCCTGCTCCTTCATAGGCTGAGTCTGCGTGGAGTCCTTTACAGATCGGCCAGTTTAGCAGCATAAGTTGTTTTGAAAGCAAGCGCGCGGTATGTGTGTGTCTGTGTGTCTGTGTCTGTGGCTGTATCTGTGTCTGTGTGCGCGTGCGTGCGTGCATGTGTATGTGCGCAAAAGAGCGTATCACTGTATCAGAGCATGAACAACAAGTTGGAATTCTACTCCATTGGAAAATAAACGTTGATGTTAAATGTAAAAAATTAGACCGAGACTCTTGCCTACGTGTGCAAACGCAAATCGCATCACCGTTAATGGAGCATGAATAAAACTTCCAGACAAATGTGACTGGATTAATGGGTGGATAGAAACGTATGAGTCTAGTCTGGCGTTGTAATGGCTTTATCATCAAAGCGGAGAACCGATTGTAATCCACAAATCTAGAATAAATGAAAACCCACCTCCCCATTTTGCTTTGTTGTTTCAACACCATGAGGTTTTTCACATCAAGATAATCAGTTTGTGATGATATTCATGATCGACAAGGAGCTAAAACATGACAAACACATATTAGGCATCCGTCAGTCTCGGAAGACTCTAGGCTCTAGAGCGCAAAGCCTGGGTAAGTAAGTGTGGAGAGCAAGCTGTTACATATGCAGCAGACACTCTCTGTCTCTGTCTCTCTGTCTCTGTCTCTCTCTGTTCTCTCTCTGTCCCTCTCTGTCTCTCTGTCTCTGTCCTCTGTCTCTGTCCTTTTCTCTCGTCTCTCTGTCTCTCTCTCTCTCTCTCTCTCTCTCTCTCTCCTCTCTCTCTCTCTCTCTCTCTCTCTCTCTCTCTCTCACTCTCTTTGGATGAGACTTATAAACCGATGCCCCGTGTGCGAACGCACGCAGAACATCTTGCGCACACGTTAAATCCCGTTCCGCTTTTCGTAAGTGTAGGCCATCGTGTGCCGGTGGAGACAGATGACATTTACAAAACTGCATACACACGGGACTGGATGTAAAAAAGCACAAGAGCGCTTATTCCATTATCCTCGATATAAAAGAAGAATAAATCAAATCAAATATCTCTCTCTCTCTCCTCATCCTCTCTCTCCTCTCTCCTCTCTCTCTCTCTCTCTCCTCTCTCTCTTCTCTCTCTCTCCTCTCTCTCCTCCTCTCTCTCTCTCTCTCTCTCTCTCCTCTCTCTCTCTCTCTCTCTCTCTCCTCTCTCTCTCTCTCTCTCTCTCTCTCCTCTTCTCTCTCTCTCTCTCCCCTCTCTCTCTCTCTCTCTCTCTCTCTCTCTCTCTCTCTCTCTCTCTCTCTCTCTCTCTCTCTCTCCTCTCTCTCTCTCTCTCCCTCTCTCTCTCCCCACTTCGCTGGAATGGTCTATTGGAAAGGCAATCGCCGATACGCATGGTTTCAGTGCTGCTGCATGGGCCTCTAGAACGTTGCCATATATAGCCCTGAACCGCCCTGGGGACTCCAATTTCCTGACAGACATATCGCAAGATGAAAGGGACTTATTTTGTCGGAGAAAGCAGACACTTTCGACATGACAATGCTATGGTTGATGCAGTCTTTTCTATGAAGGCAATGAAGCTCATTGAGAAGTAAATCTATGTGGTCAGTGTTTTCTTTCTGTAGAGATTAACCTTTGCTGCATAACTATGGACAGTCTGCCAATCTTATTTTGTGCCTGAGAAAAGTTGTTGTCGGGACTGTGACAGTAACCTACCATTGATATTGTTATACACAGGTAGCACTAGTGTCCATTTACATGGCAGCAGCTTGGTGGAACGAACAGTCATGCTTGTTCGTTTCGACAACTTCCACAATGGTATGGAATCCAGCAAAAGGCAATGAATGGTGCTACTTTGTGAGGAAAGATAACAGAGCTAACTACCTCGTATGGGTAGAACATGTTATTACCTTGTATGGTAGACACAATACCTTTGATGGTGTGTGATGTGTTTGCGTGTGTATGTGTGTGTATGTGTGGGGTGTGTGGTGGATGTCTCTGTGTCTGAGCCTGTGTCTTATACAAGACAGAGACACAGGCTTAGACACAGCCATAGAGGTGGAGAGCTTGAAAAAAAGCACAGGAACAGTATATGCCAAAGACAATCACCAGCAACCAGTGCAAAATCTAACAGAACCAACATCCATCCCTCAGAAAAGAATTTCCAGGGAATCGACGTTAAGGCGAAACTGGTTGTATGCTGATGTGTATTCATGAGCACACAGAGTGATAAATCTGATCCTTTTGTTGTTACTCATTGAATATCATAAACCACAGGGGAGTGTGCAAAATGTGCAGAAATCATCCCCAAAATTCCGGAACAATGAGAAAAAATGGAAGTCGGTCTGCAAACGATCATAGCTATATTCCTGCCAGAACGATGACATTCATGAATATGGTTTGACATTTGCTTTCCTGTCTGGAGCTTGTATGTCTGTTTCACAAGGTGAAACATCACAGACAGGTTGGTGTCAAGCACGCAAGTTAAATCAGATACTTTTTAAAAATCAGTCCCAGGAGTTCCATATGTAAAACGTGGCTTTTTCACTGATCTTAGTGCAATTTTGTTTACTGTTTGAGAGTAATGTTTTATTTTTACTTACAAATCCTTTGGAAGAAAAGTTATTGTCTGTCATTCATTCTCGAGGATGAAAATTTAATTCTGAAATAAAATGGAAAGAAGACCATCTGTCTGATTTAATCCCTGTAAGGTTTTTTTGTCACAAAGAGAGATGAATTTCCCCTTTCCTAAATGTCACAGTAAAAGCTTCTGACATTACATAAAACTTTTCCAATCTAATCTCAGACAGTAAACACATTTGAAAGCAATGCTAATTTTAAAGGTTTTCCTCAGTACTCAGTCAGCTTGTCTGCATAGTTAGCTAACCAGTCAATTAACTTTTCTTTTTTCAGATGGTTGATTGACTGGGCAAGTAAGTGGGTGGATGAGTAGATAAGGAGCGAGGTTTAAGCTTTTCAGCCAATCAGTCAGTCAGTCTACTGGGTATCCATTAGTTGGTTGGCTTGTTGCTTGGTTGGCTTGTTGCTTGGCTGGCTGGTAGGCTGGTTCGCTCGTTTGTTATTTACTTCATTCGCTAGCTAGTTAACTATTAAGTATTGTAAGTTGTTAATTGATTGGTTAGTTAGTCAATAAGTTATTTAGGTAGTTACTTGATTAATTAGTCAGTTAGCTAGCTAGATAGTTAGATATTTAGCTAGTTCGTTAGTTGGTAAGTTAGTTACTTAGCTAGTTAGTTAGTTAGCTGGCTAGTTTCGTTAGCTAGGTAGCTAGCTAATTAGCTAGTTAGCTATTTAGTTTTATATTTTTCATTTAAAATCTGTGATTTCAAAGAAAATTCTTCTAATGTAGCTAGTCAGATACTTGTTTACTCTGCTAGTTATACAGTTAGTTGTATAGTTAGTTCATTTATTTGTCAGTCAGTCATCAGTCAGTCAGTTAGTCAGTTAGTTAGTTAGTTGGTTAGTTGTTGGTTTGTTAGCTGTTGTTAGCTGTTAGCTGATTAGCTGGCTAGTTAGCTGGCTAGTTAGCTGTTAGTTAGTGGTTAGTTAGCTGGTTAGTTACTGGTTGGTTAGCTGGTTAGTTAGCTGTTAGTTAGCTGTTAGTTAGCTGGTTAGTTAGCTGGTTGGTTAGCTGGTTAGTTAGCTGGTTAGTTAGCTGGTTAGTTTAGCTGTTAGTTAGCTGGTTAGTTAGCTGGTTGGTTAGCTGTTGGTTGCTTTGTTGGTTGGGTTGGTTGGTTGTGGTTAGCTGGCTGGTTAGTTAGTTATTTGGTTAGCTGTTAGTTAGCTAATTAGTTTGTTGTTGGTTGTTGGTTGGCTGGTTGGTTGTTGTTGGTTGTTGGTTAGTTAGTTAGTTAACTAGATAGCTAGTTAGTTAGCTAGTTAGTTAGTTGCTTGCTTGCTTTTGCTTTCCTGCCTCTTTTGATTAACCTTGTGTGTGTTTTAGTCTATCTATTTATCTATCGGTACTATTTCATTAGTTTGTTCTTCTTCTTTGTTGTTGTTTCGTTGTTTTGTCATTCTTTGTTTGTTATTTACTTAGTTAGCTAACTGAGGAAAAGAAATTGAAAATGACACACTATAGAGCAAAGGAGACCTACTGACCTAGACAACATAACAAGTAAGTACTAATCACTGACAATCTATCTAAACTAGCACTTACCCTGAAACTTGTCACTTCTCTAACTGAAGAAAAGGGTCATGAGAGTTGACATACAGGAACTAGTCTGGCGAAAACTCCTCTGAGCTTCTGTATATACATTTAATGTCCTGCACAAGAAAACTGATTCTCTAACTTCCGAAATCTTAAGAAAAGAAAAGAATAAAAAGTACCTCAGAAGATTCGGTGGTGGAAATAGAAAAAGACCAAAAGAGAAGAACTGACTTTTTCTTCTTTGTCAATCTCTCAGACAGTAACTATTATTTTCTATCAAATGAGAAAAAATGCCTTACGCTCCGTTAAGCACCTAGCAAATTAGACCTAGTGCATTTGACTTCAAAATGATTTGAAAAATGGTAACTATGTTTGCAGTCGATATCTTAGTTCGTCAGCCATTAGCAGTACAGCTGAAACACTGAGGCGTTGATATTGTGTGAAAGTTCGAGCCATTATCAATAATGAACTCGATGATTAAATACAAATATGTACGCATCAGAATACTAAAGGTAGATTTGCCCATACGGAAATTATCCAGCTGAATCACTGACTGACTTACATACTTGTTTACTAATCTTCAAACACATTCCTGTTTCCTACTTACATTTTTAAGTCTTTTGCTTGGCTACATAACTGCCTGCTGACTTAATGCTGCCTGTCTATTTACCTACCTACCACCTACCTACCTACCCACCTACCTACCTGCCTGCCTTACCCGCCTACATATCTTATCTATTTGCTTGCCTATCTGCTTATTATCTGCTTACCAACCTACCTTCTTTCAAACATATATACTTATCAACTGAATTAATCACCAACCTACTCATCTATCTACAGACTTACTGACTGATTGACTGATGGTGCTGTATGTGCATGCACCCACGCCCGTGTGTACGCATGTGTGTGTGTGTGTGTGTGTGTGTGTGTGTGTGTGTGTGTGTGTGTGTGTGTGTGTGTGTGTGTGTGTGTGTGTGTAGGCGCATGCACGCGTGTGTTTATGTGTGTGTATGTGTGTACGTGAGTATGTAGGTGTGTTTCTCTGTGTATGTGTGTGCGTGTGCGTGTGCGTGCACGCGCGCGCGCGCGCGCGTGTGTGTGTGTGTGTGTGTGTGTGTGTGTGTGTGTGTGTGTGTGTGTGTGTACGTGTATTTGTGTGTTTATATGTGAGTATGTGAGTTTATGCATGCATAAGTGCTTGGGTGTATGTGGAAGAGGGGAGAGACAGTCAAAGCCAATATCGGTTTTTTTCAAGCTTTATTTATTTATTTATTTATTCTTTTATATCGAGATAACAGAATAAGCAATCATGTGCTTTTTTTCATCCGTCCCCGTGTGTATGTAGTTTTGTAAATCTTGTCATCTGTTCCCACCGCTTGGAATACCGACTGCGCAAAACAAAAACCCGGTCACAAAATCAAGAAAACATTCTGTTCAAACAAAAATCAGGAATCCACATGAAAAGAATAATGAGTTGTATTTGCGGAAATTGTTCTGTGCTATTGTTTATTCATGAGATGGACATCGTCATAGTGAGAGAGCTGGAACCCCTTTTATTCGTTCATTCAGGCCACGAGCCACTAGGTGAAAGAGTAAAAACAAAAACGGTAGAAGAGAAAAAAGAACGAAAAACCTCAAAAACAGTTGAGTGTGTCATGGGTGTGCCAGCAATGACAGAAATCGTGGTTCCAGTGAGCTTTGGGAAGATCAGTTTGCACCTTCAACTCCCAAAGGACTCAACTAGTGTTTCCTTTTTTTTAGAGAGAGAGAGATTTTTTTTGTTGTTGTTATTTTGTTTGTTTCGCTTGATTTTGTTTGTTTGTTTGTTACTGTGTTTTTGTGTTGGTTTTTGCTACATACCTCATCTTCATCTTGGTGTTCCTGCCTTGATGTTCCCCCAGCAGCCATTACAATCTCTCCTCCCCCCCAGCAGCCATTACAATCTCTCCTCCCCAAGCAGCCATTACAATCTCCCCCCCCCCCCCAGCAGCCATTACCATCTCTCCTCCCCCCCCCAGCAGCCATTACCATCTCTCCCCCCCCCGAGCAGCCATTACAATCTCTCCCCCCCAAGCAGCCATTATCATCTCTCCTCCCCCCCCCCCAGCAGCCATTACAATCTCCCCCCCAGCAGCCATTACCATCTCTCCTCCCCCCCCAGCAGCCATTACAATCTCTCCCCCCCCCCAGCAGCCATTACAATCTCTCCCCCCCCCCAGCAGCCATTACCATCTCTCCTCCCCCACCCCCAGCAGCCATTACAATCTCTCCCCCCCCCAGCAGCCATTACCATCTCTCCTCCCCCCCCAGCAGCCATTACAATCTCTCCCCCCCCCCCAGCAGCCATTACAATCTCTCCTCCCCCCCCAGCAGCCATTACCATCTCTCCTACCCCCCCCCCCCCAGCAGCCATTACAATCTCTCCTCCCCCCCAACAGCCACTACAATCTCTCCCCCCCCCCAGCATCCATTACCATCTCTCCCCCCCCCCCCAGCAGCCATTACCATCTCTCCCCCCCCCAGCAGCCATTACCATCTCTCCACGCCCAGCAGCCATTAACATCTCTCCCCCCCCCAGCAGCCATTACAATCTCCCCCCCCAGCAGCCATTACCATCTCTCCTCCCCCCCCCAGCAGCCATTACAATCTCCCCCCCCCAGCAGCCATTAAAATCTCCCTCCCCCCAGCAGCCATTACCATCTCTCCTCCCCCCCCAGCAGCCATTACCATCTCTCCTCCCCCCGCCCCAGCAGCCATTACAATCTCTGCCCCCCCCCAGCAGCCATTACCATCTCTCCCCCCCCCCAGCAGCCATTACAATCTCTCCTCCCCCCCAGCAGCCACAATAATCTCTCCGCCCCCCCCAGCAGCCATTACAATCTCTCCTCCCCCCCCCAGCAGCCATTACAATCTCTCCTCCCCCCCCCCAGCAGTCATTACAATCTCTCCTCCCCCCCCAGCAGCCATTACAATCTCTCCTCCCCCCCCCAGCAGCCATTACAATCTCTCCTCCCCCCCAGCAGCCACAATAATCTCTCCGCCCCCCCCAGCAGCCATTACAATCTCTCCTCCCCCCCCCAGCAGCCATTACAATCTCTCCTCCCCCCCCCCAGCAGTCATTACAATCTCTCCTCCCCCCCCAGCAGCCATTACAATCTCTCCTCCCCTCCCCCCCCCAGCAGTCATTACAATCTCTCCTCCCCCCCAGCAGCCATTATAATCTCTCCTCCCCCCAGCAGCCATTACAGTCTCTCTTCCCCCCCCCCCCAGCAGCCATACAATCTCTCCTCCCCCCGCCCCCCCCCAGCAGCCATTACAATCTCTCCTCCCCCCAAGCAGCCATTACAATCTCTCCTCCCCCAAGCAGCCATTACAATCTCTCTCCCCCCCCCCCAGCCGCCATTACAATCTCTACCCCCCCCCAGCAGCCATTACAATCTCCTCCTCCCCCCCAGCAGCCATTACAATCTCTCTCCCCCCCCCCAGCAGCCATTACAATCTCTCCCCCCCCAGCAGCCATTACAATCTCTCCCCCCCCAGCAGCCATTACAATCACTCCTCCCCCCCCAGCCATTACAATCTCTCCTCCCCCCCCCCCAGCAGCCATTACAATCTCTCCTCCCCCCCCCACTGCAGCCATTACAATCTCTCCTCCCCCCAGCAGTCATTACAATCTCTCCTCCCCCAGCAGCCATTACAATCTCTCCTCCCCCCCAGACCTTTACAATCTCTCCTCCCCCCCCAGCAACCATTACAATCTCTCCCCCCCCCCAGCAGCCATTACAATCTCTCCCTCTCCCCAGCAGCCATTACAATGTCTCCCCCCCCCAGCAGCCATTACAATCTCTCCTCTCCCCCCAGCAGCCATTACAATCCCCCCCCCCCAGCAGCCATTACAATCTCTCCTCCCCCCCCAGCAGCCATTACAATCTCTCCTCCCCCAGCAGCCATTACAATCTCTCCTCGCCCCCCCCAGCAGCCATTACAATCTCTCCTCCCCCAGCAGCCATTACAATCTCTTCTCCCCCCAGCAGTCATTACAATCTCTTCTCCCCCAGCAGCCATTACAATCTCTCCTCTCCCAGCAGTCATTACAATCTCTCCTCTCCCAGCAGTCATTGCAATCTCTCTTCCCCCCCCCAGCAGCCATTACAATCTCTCCTTCCCCCCAGCAGCCATTACAATCTCTCCTCCCCCAGCAGTCATTACAATCTCCCCTCCCCCCAGCAGCCATTACAATCTCTCCTCCCTCCCAGCAGCGATTACAATCTCTCCTCCCCCCCACCCCAGCAGCCATTACAATCTCTCCTCTCCCAGCAGTCATTACAATCTCTCCTCTCCCAGCAGCCATTACAATCTCCCTCCCCCCCAGCAGCCATTACAATCTCTCCTCCACCCCCCAGCAGCCATTACAATCTCTCCTCTCCCCCGCAGTCATTACAATCTCTCCTCCCCCCCAGCAGCCATTACAATCTCTCCTCCCCCCCAGTAGCCATTACAATCTCTCCTCCCCCCAGCAGCCACTACAATCTCTCCCCCCCAGCAGTCATTACAATCTCTCCTCCCCCCAGCAGTCATTACAATCTCTCCTCCCACCCCCTTAGCAGTCATTACAATCTCTCCTCCCACCAGCAGTCATTACAATCTCTCCTCCCCCCCAGCAGTCATTACAATCTCTCCTCCCACCACAGTCATTACAATCTCTCCCCCCCCAGCAGCCACTACAATCTCTCCCCCCCCAGCAGTCATTACAATCTCTCCTCCCCCCAGCAGTCATTACAATCTCTCCTCCCCCCAGCAGCCATTACAATCTCTCCTCCCCCCCCCCCAGCAGCCATTACAATCTCTCCTCCCCCCCCCCAGCAGCCATTACAATCTCTCCCTCCCCCAGCAGTCATTGCAATCTCTCCTCCCCCCCAGCAGCCATTACAATCTCTCCTCCCCCCCAGCAGTCATTACAATTTCTCCTCCCCCCCCCCCCCCCCAGCAGCCATTACAATCTCTCCTCCCCCCCAGCAGTCATTACAATTTCTCCTCTCCCCCCCAGCAGCCATTACAATCTCTCCTCCCCCCCCAGCAGTCATTACAATTTCTCCTCCCCCCCCCAGCAGCCATTACAATCTCTCCTTCCCCCAAGCAGTCATTACAATTTCTCCTCCCCCCCCCCAGCAGCCATTACAATCTCTCCTCCCCCCCCCCCACAGCAGCCATTACAATCTCTCCTTCCCCCAGCAGTCATTACAATCTCTCCTCCCCCCCCCCCAGCAGCCATTACAATCTCTCCTCCCCCCCCCCCCCCCACAGCAGCCATTACAATCTCTCCTCCCCCCAGCAGTCATTACAATTTCTCCTCCCCCCCCCCAGCAGCCATTACCATCTCTCCTCCCCCCCAGCAGTCATTACAATTTCTCCTCCCCCAGCAGCCATTACAATCTCTCCCCCCCCCAGCAGCCATTACAATCTCTACCCCCCCCCCCAGCAGCCATTACAATCTCTCCTCCCCCCCAGCAGCCATTACAATCTCTCTCCCCCCCCCCCCCCAGCAGCCATTACAATCTCTCCCCCCAGCAGCCATTACAATCACTCCTCCCCCCCCCAGCCATTACAATCTCTCCTCCCCCCCCCCAGCAGCCATTACAATCTCCTCCTCCCCCCCCTGCAGCCATTACAATCTCTCCTCCCCCAGCAGTCATTACAATCTCTCCTCCCCCAGCAGCCATTACAATCTCTCCTCCCCCCCAGCCTTTACAATCTCTCCTCCCCCCCCAGCAACCATTACAATCTCTCCCCCCCCCAGCAGCCATTACAATCTCTCCCCCCCCAGCAGCCATTACAATGTCTCCCCTCCCCCAGCAGCCATTACAATCTCTCCTCCCCCCCCAGCAGCCATTACAATCCCCCCCCCAGCAGCCATTACAATCTCTCCTCCCCCCCCAGCAGCCATTACAATCTCTCCCCCCCCAGCAGCCATTACAATCTCCCTCGCCCCCCCCAGCAGCCATTACAATCTCTCCTCCCCCAGCAGCCATTACAATCTCTCCTCTCCCAGCAGTCATTACAATCTCTCCTCTCCCAGCAGTCATTACAATCTCTCCTCCCCCCCCCCAGCAGCCATTACAATCTCTCCTCCCCCCCCCAGCAGCCATTACAATCTCTCCTCCCCCAGCAGCCATTACAATCTCTCCTCCCCCCAGCAGCCATTACAATCTCTCCTCCCCCCCCCCCAGCAGCCATTACAATCTCTCCTTCCCCCCAGCAGCCATTACAATCTCTCCTCCCCCAGCAGTCATTACAATCTCTCCTCCCCCCAGCAGCCATTACAATCTCTCCTCCCTCCCAGCAGCCATTACAATCTCTCCTCCCCCCCACCCCAGCAGCCATTACAATCTCTCCTCTCCCAGCAGTCATTACAATCTCTCCTCTCCAGCAGCCATTACAATCTCTCCTCCCCCCAGCAGCCATTACAATCTCTCCTCCCCCCCCTCCCCCAGCAGCCATTACAATCTCTCCTCTCCCAGCAGTCATTACAATCTCTCCTCCCCCCAGCAGCCATTACATATCTCTCCTCCCCCCCAGCAGTCATTACAATTTCTCCTCCCCCCCAGCAGCCACTACAATCTCTCCCCCCCCAGCAGCCACTACAATCTCTCCCCCCCAGCAGTCATTACAATCTCTCCTCCCCCCCAGCAGCCATTACAATCTCTCCTCCCCCCCCTCCCCCAGCAGCCATTACAATCTCTCCTCCCCCAGCAGCCATTACAATCTCTCCTCCCCCCCAGCAGCCATTACAATCTCTCCTCCCCCCCAGCAGCCATTACAATCTCTCCTCCCCCCCAGCAGCCACTACAATCTCTCCCCCCCCAGCAGTCATTACAATCTCTCCTCCCCCCAGCAGTCATTACAATCTCTCCTCCCACCCCCCTTACAGCCATACCCAGATTTGTTACATCGCATTCTCTGGGATGGAAGTTTACAGGGAGCTTATTAATGTCATAGGGCCGCCAGCCACAGGAGCCTTGCACTGCTGATGGTTCACGTTGATGGTGCTCAGTGATGCCTGTCCTGTGCTAACATACGCAGGACACCACCCACAATAACAAGCTTGCTACTGATGACAGTGGTAGGTCAGTCGCAGGGCCAGACTGTTCGAGACGCCCACACGAGATGGAGACCACCACAAGGTCCTTCCAAGCAACTTTTTCCGGTGAACCTGTAATTCGATACAGGTACAGAAAGGGAATGGGAAACGGGGCGGGATAGCCTAGTGGTCAGAACATTGCTCTCGGAATTTGACGATCCGGGTTCGATTCCTGTTCGAGAGGATTTTTCCTCTGTAGTTAACATCAGTGCTGACTCCACTACCCCCAAAAGTCCTTTGGGTGAGACTATAAACCGAGGCCCTGTGTGCAAACGCACGCAGAACGTCTTGCGCACACGTTAAATCCTGTTCCTTTTTTCGTAAGAGTAGGCCATTGCGTGCCGGTGGGAACAGATGACAAGATTTACAAAACTGCATACACACGGGGACTGGTTGTAAAAAAAACCACGAGTGATTATTCCATTATCCTCGATATTAAAGAATAAATAAATAAATACACACTTAAATAAATACATAAATAAATAAATAAATAAATAAATAAATAAATAAATAAATAAATAAATAAATAAATAAATAAATAAATAAATAAATGGGAAACCGAAACAGATGCTTCTATGAGACCACAGAACTAGAGACAACTTTTCTGGCATGATGAGCAATGACAATGACAATGGCGTAATATTGCTGCTATGGACGTGTATGTGCTTTGAGACTGCGTGACAAGGCTGTACTCTTCGGGCCTGAAAGATACAAACACCTGCTGTTTTACCGCTGATCGTATGAAGTTCGAATGTGTGGTCCTAGTCTTCCCAATCAGCCCATGGCAAAACACTCTGGGTAGGAGGACTGGATGTTAAAATAAAAGCACATGAATGTGGTTTTTTTTCATTGTCCTCAAAATAAAAGAAAAAAGAATAAAAGCCGGACGGAGTCAAAAAAAAAATATTCTTATGGGATTCAAAACCCGTGATCTCCCAACCTTTATCTTTATCTATTCTTTTTTATGAGGATAATGGAAGGAGCACTCATGTGCCTTTTTACATCCAGTCCCCTTGTGTATGCGATTTTGTAAATTTTGTCATCTGTTCACACCGGCACACAATGGCCTACTCTTTCGATATACGGAACAGGTTTTAACGTTTGCGCAAGATGTTCTGAAAACCGAGGCACTAACCACTGTGCTAAGGTAGCTGGTTTGTTTTTCTGCTGCTTTTTTTCAAATCGGGAAGGAAATGGGGGGAGGGGTTATGGAGCAAGGGTTGTAGGTTTGAGCTTCAGCAGCCAATGAATAAAAGACAAAGTTAAGCATACATCAGTGCAAAGTTTGAACTGACAAATATTCATGTCAATTCACAAGTGTCTGTCCTTTCTCTTTTGCTTTGAGCTCTTCGGGAGAATAAGGAAAAGTATGTTTCAATTCACAATGGACATGCTGATTAACACATTTCTATTTCTGTGGGTCTGGCCACAGATCAGCCAGCAGATCATCTGACATCACAGTTAAAACTCACAACTTTCCAGGGCAATCTGAAACAAAAGCTGGAAGATTGCTCCTCATCTAAATGTATTAGGTTTTGTGTCGATGATAGAATGTAGTTGTAGAATGCCTCCCACCCTCACCCTCATCTCCAAACCCCAATTTTCTCTATCATAAAAATGGAAGTTGATGTTTAATGTAAAAGAAGACATAAGCGTTTGCCTTCCCATACAAACAAGTAGTACATAATCACAGAAGTATGATTGTATAGTACTATATCAATGACAGAAAACTGATACGCTTACTATCATCAGAGAGAATAAAAACTCTCCAAAGTTATCATCAAATCTTGCTCTCTACTTTGCCTTTTCTTTGGAACTTTCATCCATAAGTATCGTGGTGCAGTGGTGTGCTTTTTTTTGTTGTTGTTGTTGTTTTTACCATGGTGTTAAATAATGATGAAGAAGAAACATACCTACAACAAAATATCTCTAAGATACAAGGGAGTCTTTTGCTGAATGCAGCAACAAATTCTTTTAGTAACTTTTGGTTAAATGACATGAAAGGTTAAATTATAGTTAATTCTTTGAGATGAGTGACAAGGCTGTACTTCCGAGAGATACAAACACCTGCATGTTTTACCGTGATCGAGAACAAACTGTGGGTCTAGTCTTCAATAGACCATTGGAATCACCGGTAGGGACTGGACTTCTCTAAACCATGATGTAGTTTTTTCTCTGTCCTCTGAAAAAAATAATGCGACAGTCAAAAAAATTTTGGCAAAACCATCTCACATCTTTTCTATTCTTTTTGGGTGGAAGACCTCTGTGCTTTTACATCAGTTTGGCGATGAAATTGCTCATGTCCACGGCACAACAAGAACCTACTCTCGATAAGACAGTTAACGTTCGCGCAGTGCTGAAACGAGGCATAACGGTGTACAGAGAATCGGATCTGGTTTACGCGCGTATTCAAATCGGAAGTAAAGGGGGGAGGTATTGGACAAGGGTTTGAGTTAATGACTTAGCAGCCATGCATAACAAAGATGAGCACATCGAGCAATAGGTTGAAAGCTGCATATATGCAATTCACAAGTTCTGTCCTTTCTCTTTGCTTTGAGCTCCGGGATCATAGAGCAAAATATAGTTTCAATTCACACTGACATGCTGTTAATACATTTCTATTGCTGTGGGATCATGGCCACAGAATAGCAGAGAAGACATCCAACATTGAAACACAATTCCAAGGAATCTCAAAAACAACAAGCGAAGATCCCTATTAAATGTGATAAGGTGGCGATGATAAAAAGGTGTGGAGCCCCCACTCACCCTTTGCTCCTACCCTTTTCCTATAAAAAAGGAAGCTGATGTTTATGGTCAAAAAGACACTAACACCCCCATACAAAAATATCTTCACAAAAGTATGATGGACTATAAAGAAAAAATGAACGGCTCTCATCAAAGATAAATAATGTAGTTGATCATCAAATACTTGGCTGCCTATTTCCCTGAAACTTCTATCCAACAGTATCGTGGTGCATGGTGACTTTTTTGTTCGGTTGGTGTTTCTCATGGTGTAATCACCTAACTATCTCTCTTAGATCATGGGATCTTGCTGATGCAGCAAATTAGTATAGTTAATTCTTCTATATGATGAAAAGCCAATAAAGCAATCAGGTTTATTTAGATTGATGTTATGTGCTTATTTTTATTCTCTAGAACACAACTTAGCTACAGAATGTTAAACTGCTCGCTAATGTTGCATTAAGGACAAACACAAATGAGACTGGTACGTATGGTACTATAACATTAACAGGACTATATAGTTATCTGGCCATGCCTCAAGATAGAAAAAAGGATATTTGCTCTGTGTGTGTGTGTGTGTGTGTTTGTGTGTGTGAGTGTGTGTGTGTGTGTTGTGTGTATCTGTGTCTGTGGTGTGTGTTGTGTGTTTCGTGTCTGTCTGTGTGAGAGAGAGAGAGAGAAAGATAGGGAGAGAGGGGAGAGAGAGAGAGAGAGAGAGAGAGAGAGAGAGAGAGAGAGAGAGAGAGAGACGACAGACAGACAGACAGACAGACAGACAGACAGACAGACAGACAACAACAGAACACACAGACACACAAGACACCACAACACACACACAGACACAACAGACAAACAGACAGACACAGAGAGAGAGATAGTTTTTCGCTGTGTACAAAAACAAAATGCATTCCACATCACTGTGTCCCCAGCAAAAAAAAAGAAAACACAAAAACAAAAACACCCCCCTGTTTTCCGGGAACCGACGTTAAGGCGAAAAATAGTTGTGTGCTGATGTTTATTCATGAGTGAACAGAGCGAGAAATCTGATCCTATTGTTGTTGCTCATTGAATGCCGGGAACTACAAGAAAGGAGCGAGGGAGGGGGATGGGCTGCTGGGGAATAATTAAGACCCATCCCCCCCCCCCCCCAAAAAAAAAATGGATGTCGGTCTGTGAACGATTGCAGTAATCAATGTCTTAATACCCTTGCTGCTGATTTAATTCTGGGCAGAGGCAAAGAGTAGAGCACTGGGACTCTGTTACAGGTGAGACTAGCAGCAGACAATGAATAGACAATGCATGCATGAGTTTGGTGTGACGTATGCTTGTCACTTTCCGCATATGGCAACTACAACAGACAATTTTAGTGTCAAGCACCCAAGTTATATCAAGTTTTAAAAAAAACCTTATGTTTTGTCTCGAATAAACACGTTTGCCTTTCTTTGCATCTTCTTCTTCTTCTTCTTCTTCTTCTTCTTCTTCTTCTTCTTCTTTCTTCTCTTCTTCTTCTTCTTCTTCTTCTTCTTCTTCTTCTTCTTCTTCTTCTTCTTCTTCTTCTTCTTCTTCTTCTTCTTCTTCTTCTTCTTCTTCTTCTTCTTTGCATTTTTTGCATTCTTTGCATTCTTCTTTGCAGTACTTCTTCTTCATTTTTCTTCTTCTTCTTATCTTCTTCTTTGCATTTCTTCTTCTTCTTTGCATTCTTCTTCTTCTTTGCATTCTTCTTCTTTGCATTCTTCTTTCTTTGCATTCCTTTGCATCTTCTTTGCATCTTCGTTACATTCTTTGCTTCTTTGTCATTCTTCTTTGCATCCTTCTTTTCTTCTTCTTCTTCTTCTTCTTCTTCTTTTCTTCTTCTTCTTCTTTCTTCTTCTTCTTCTTCTTCTTCTTCTCTCTTCTTCTTCTCCTCCCCTCCTTCTTCTTCTTCTCCTTCTTTCTCGAAAAATGTAATATAAGAAGACAGACAGACCGACAGACCGACAGACCGACAGACCGACAGACCGACAGACACAGGACAGACATGATGATTGACTGACAGACAGACAGACAGACAGACAGACAGACAGACAGACAGAGACACAGACAGCCACTGACACGGACATCGAGAGACAGACGACAGAGACAGAGAGAGAGACAGTGACTCTCGGAGACACAAAGACACTCTCTTTTTAAAGAATTCTTTGTCAAAAGAACCTCCTTGATTTCCAAACAAAGGTAAGGCTTGTCCAGCCCTTTCTTTGAGGTTGCGTTAGATGGATTGTTCGCCGCTGCCATTTGAGGGCTGACGTCACGGTGTTGTGGTCTGCTAGGAATTCACACTGTACACGTCTGATGTTTGGCTAGTGAAACTCTCCTCTGTGTTGCTGAAACGTTCGTGTAAAATGAACTGTCTGAGGCCTCTGTCTCTTCTTGGCTTCTTTGTCTACAACCTTCCTATATCTTCCCTTCTCTGTCTACTTCTTAGTTTGTTTCTGACTGTTTCTCTCTCTCTCTCTCTCTCTCTCTCTCTCTCTCTCTCTCTCTCTCTCTCTCTCTCTCTCTCTCTCTCTCTCTCTCTCTCTCTCTCATCATATTCTCATGTTTGCTCTTTAATCATTGCGCCCTTTTTCTTTTCTTTTTTTTCTTTTTTTTTTCTTGTGCTTTGTTTTGTTTTTGTTTGTTTATTGTTTTTTGTTTGTTTTGTTTTTGTTTTATTATCCAAATCAAAATAATCATTGATTCTTACTCCATATTTTGTTTCTGAATGAGTGCCTTTTTATAACATTACCTTAATATTGTATCTCTGTCGTATTCCTTACCTGTTGTTGTTGTTCTTTCTCCCCTTTACCAAAATCTTGTTTTATGGGACTTATTTGATGTTAGATGGTGGTAGATTGATGTTTTCAGTCATCTAACCTCATCATATTTTCATGTTTACTCTTAATTATTGCGCCTTTTCTTTGTTTTGTTTTGTTTTTGTTTGTTCTTTGTTCTTCTTGCTTTTCTTTATTCAACTCAAACTCATCATTGATTCTTACTTCTCATTTTCGTTTCTGAATCAGTGACTTTATAACATTACCTTAATATTGTATCTCTGTGTTAATTCTTGCCTGTTGTTTGATACTTGGTATGGTTCCTTACTTTTGGTATTTGGATCATTATAATTGTTGATTTTTATTTATATTTTTATTGGCAGTATCTCCCCCCCCCTCCAATAAGGATATTAGTTTGTTTGTTTTTTAAATTTCCCCTTTTATCCAAATGTATGATTTGTATCACATGTATAATTTTTGACAGATGGTGGTGGATTGATGTTTTCAGTTGTTTATTCTCTTCTCTTGTTTGCTCTTTACTATTAACACTTTTCTATTCTTTCATTATCAAAATCTTTTATTGTGACTTCTGAATTTTGTCTTCTGATCGAGTGCATTTTTATTACCTTATCATATATAGTGTCTTTATTCTTGTGTGTTGTTTGGTTTGCGTAAAGCTTTATTGTTTAGTATCTTTTCAACTTGATGTATCCCTGAAAGGGGCGGGGACTGGATGTAAAAAAGCACGCAAGTGCTTATAAATCTATTATCCTCGAATAAAATACTTTGCCTTGCCTTGCCTTGCCTTGCCTTGCCTTTGCCTTGCCTTGTCTCTCTCTCTCTCTCTCTCTCTCTCTCTCTCTCTCTCTCTCTCTCTCTCTCTCTCTCTCTCTCTCTCTCTCTCTCTCTCTCTCTCTCTCTCTCTCTCTAAATTGATCAAATTGATCGAACACCTTGAGTGGCTATGTACAATAACTACATGATTGATTTTGTTATGGTGTCCTTGATTTGTTTACTAACTTGCTGGTTTAATTTCGTTTGTTTGGCTTGTTTATTTCTTTTTCTAATTGTTTGATTGCTTTGTGGGGGGTTTTCTGAGGGCCTGGTGTAAAAAAGCCTATGGCTCATCCAATTACCCTCATTAAAATATTCGAGCTTAGTGTTTATCTCTATCTCTCACGTGTATGTGCGTGCACGCACGAGCACACTTGCGCAGTTAACATCAGTGCCGACTCTACTCCCAAAAAAGTCCTTTGGATGAGACTATAAGCCGAGGTCTCGTGTCAAAATGTGTGTGTGTGTGTGTGTGTGTGTGTGTGGTGTGGTGTGTGTGTGTGTTTGTGTGTGTGTGTGTGTGTATGTGTGTGTGTGTGTGTGTGTGTGTGTGTGTGTGTGTGTGTTGTAAAGTCAAGTCAAGTCAAGTCAAGTCAAGTCAAGTCAAGTCAAAATGATCTTTATTGAGGGTAAAAGATTAAGTTTACACAACTTTTTTTCATCCTGCCCTCACTAAAAAATCATAAAAATTGACTTCTAAACCATTCAAAGACAAATATCAAACTTTGTTGAAAAACTCAAATAAATGAGGATTTTTTACAACAAATCTCTCAAGATAAGAAAAACCCAAACCCAAGACAGTACAACATAAGCTCACGTCATACATACAAATGATAGAAATATAAAAAGACATGGCATGAATAACAACAAACAGCCAAATGTGAGGTAGTATCGAACATAATCGTGGACTTACAGTTTGTCCATCAAATGTTTCTTCAAAAGCTTCTTAAGCATTTGTTTAGAAGGAACTGATTTCAGACAGGGAGGTAGTGTGTGTGTATGTGTGTGTGTGTGTGTGTGTGTGTGTGTGTGTGTGTGTGTGTGTGTGTGTGTGTGCGTCGTGGGTGTGTGTTGTGTTGTGTGTGTTGTGTGTGTGTGTGTTTGCGTGTGCATGCGTGCGTGCGTGTGCGCGAGCATGATACCTTATTTTTGTCAGCCATCCTGCAACTTTGTCATTTATGTCGCCACTATATCATGTTTTCCCACTTTTCATCAGCACATACATAGTTATCCCCCACATATTACCAGATTTATGCACGTCTCTTTGCTTTCTGAATATTACACCGCGGGGCCTGTTTGAAACATAAAAGAAACATTCACTTTTTGCCCTAGGGATATTTTAAAAATTCACCAGACAAAGAGTGAAAAATTCACGAAACAAGAGAGACTGTGAAATGGCATATGGAATTTCTAAATCGCCTAGAA
This sequence comes from Stramonita haemastoma, assembly GCA_030674155.1. NCBI lineage: Eukaryota > Metazoa > Mollusca > Gastropoda > Neogastropoda > Muricidae > Stramonita > Stramonita haemastoma. The sequence continues at coordinate 78,188,827 of CM060316.1, read as the reverse complement.
AATGTATTCTGTATTTTTTGTTAGGTTTTCTCTTTTTGACAGGCAGAAGGACAAACAGAATTTTGAAAGGGATGTAAAAGAACAGAGGAATGAGAGAAAAATAAGAAAAAGAGAAGGAAATACTACATAAATGATCTGAGAATATTTTCAACGGGTGACAGATGGCGTGCAGAGAAGAGGTATATAATTGACAATATTGTGTCTTGGTAATTACACTCATTGTCTTGAATGCGTAAGAAAATAAATCCAACTAAAATAATTACCGGAATTTTATTCAACTGCACATCAATACAAACGCGTGTGTGTGTGTGTGTGTGTGTGTGTGTGTGTGTGTGTGTGTGTGTGTGTGTGTGTGTGTGTGTGTGTGTGTGTGTGTGTGTGTGCCCACGTTCACATGCACGAGAGAGACAGAGACAGAGAGAGAGAGAGAGACAGAGACAGAGAGAGAGAGAGGGGGGGGGCAGCGATGGAGGGAAAGAGGCCGAGAGAGAGACAAAGAGAGGGGAGGGGAGAAACGTACAGACAGAGGCAGACAGGGAGACAGAGACAGAGAGAGGCATAAGGAGACACAGAGAGAGACAGAGACAGAGAACAAAACTTTCCTTTTAAGGTTTCATATTTTCAGTTGCAGTTGACAAAGTATGGCCATCAAAAAAATGCTTTACCTAAAAAGTAATTTTCAACATCCTTTAAACCAAGGGATCAAATTTCGTGTTCTATTTTAAATATTAGAGTAAGAAACATAAGAAGTTACAAGTTTGGCAAATGCATTTAATCATCTATTCGGCTGAGTCAAATGTCAATCAACGAAAAGCAAGAGAGAGAAAAAAAAGATGCAAGAGAAAAAAAAAGGAAGAGAAAAGAAGAAAGAAAGAAAGAAGGGAAAATAGAGAAAAAAAAAAGCACAAAACGGAGGAATGAAAGAAAAAAGGAAGAAAGACAGACATAGAGACGTGTATTATAAACATTCCGAAAGACAGAGAGACAGACCAAAACAAACAAAAAACCGAAGGGAAGGCAAGAAAAAAGAGCATAAACAAACACAAATCTTACAGAAGCAAAGGCAGAAGGAAGCAGCAGTTGACAAGCAAGCAAAAGCATTTAGCCAGTCACGGGGAAAGGACGACAACAGGAAACGGAGAGATGTTAGCGGCACCAGTAAACAAATGTCAGGAGTGTGGTTAGGGTTCTTAATGCTTAGAAAGACAGAGGGGGGGGAAGAGAGAGAGAGAGAGAGAGAGAGAGAGAGAGGAGAGGAGAGAGAGAGAGAGAGAGAGAGAGAGAGACAGAGACAGAGAGAGAGACAGACAGACAGACAGACGACAGACAGACAGACAGAGAGAGAGAGAGGGGAAGAGAGAGAGAGAGAGAGAGAGGGGGGGGGGAGAGAGAGAGAGAGAGAGAGAGAGAGAGGGGGGGAAGAGAGAGACAGAGAGAGGGGGGGGGGGGGAGAGAGAGAGAGAGAGAGAGAGAGAGAGAGAGAGAGAGACAGACAGACAGACAGACAGACAGAGACAGAGACAGAGACAGAGACAGACAGAGATATCATGGCAGTACAAAGCCTTTTTTTCAGATATGCAAAGAATACGTGCAGCTTTGAACTGACCATGTAAAAGGTTGTCAGCATGTTCTGTCCACTAAAGAAAACAGACAGTTGTTCGGTTTGATCTTTTCCTCTGTCCGTCTGTCTGTTTCTGTCCGTCCGTCCGTCCGTCCGTTCTCTCTCTCTCTCTCTCTCTCTCTCTCTCTCTCTCTCTCTCTCTCTCTCTCTCTCTCTCTCTCTCTCTCTCTCTCTCTCTCTCTGTGTTACAAGTGCAAGTGTATGCAAAACATCCTGAGGATATGTGAAAATTTCTTCCGCCTTTCGGAAGAATAGGCAAATTATGTCTGTGCGAACGGATGACAAAAATTACTAAAATAAAACTTATGACTGCCTATTCCAGTATCCTCGAAAAAATGAACTACTACTACTACTATTACTACTGATGAGGATGATGATGATAAACAACACATTTTATTATTATTATTATTTTTATTATTAGTATTATTATTTATTATTATTATTATTATTATTATTATTATTATTATTATTATTATCATTATCATTATTATTTTATTACCATTATTATTGTTATTATTATCATTATTATTATTATCATTATTATTATCATCATCATCACCATCTTCATCATCATCATCAATCTCCTGAACATACTGAGCGCAGGGGAGATAAGTTCAAAAGGATGAGAGACAGTTTTTAAACGATGATACTTTTTTAAACATATTTCACTCCAGCTGATTTACTTGGAAAGCATCTTTGTAAATTATACAACCGCATCGCGATTTCATACCATTCATAAGAGTCTCCCTTTCCTTTTCTATCTTCAATCCGTACAATACCAGATTTGAATATTGAGTGTACCCATACATGCTGTCTTTCAATAGCTAGTCTCCTTTGCTTAACACGGCAGATCACAGGCGGTAAGAAAATTATCTGACTTCTTTGAGTAGTGCTGTGCATGTTTCTCAAATGTTGTTTATAAGTCTGGAGTGGGTTTAGCAGTGATATCAAGTTTCTTCTGTCCATATCAATGAGCCTTTTTTCAAGTTGGCCAGACTAACTTTGGGGTTTATTTGCCAAATCCTAAAGCTAGAGAAGCATTTTTTTAGAAATGTGCCTACAATTTGCAACCTTAACTGTGTACTTTTTTCTCCGAGTTTCTTCACAGTTTTGTAAAGGATAAGAGCACTTTTGGAGAAGTAGGCTATTGTGTGCCGGTGCGAATGAATGACAAAAAATTACAAAATTGCATGCACACGGGGACTGGATGTTAAAAAAGCACATAAAGTCTTATTCCATTAACCTCAAAATAAAAGAATGTTTCAAGATTTTAAGCCAGCATTCAAACACATCAACAGGAGAAATCTGTTATCAAGAAGGTGCAAAGGGAATTCAAACACTTATTATGGCAGAATGCAATCAAGGAGAAAGAAAACTAGCTGAAACCAAAGCAGGCGATAAATTAGGGTATTGTAACGTCTTTTTCAACAGAAATATGACATTCATATATGCTGTATTTTGATTTAAACTCTTTTCCACATTTATTAATACGTAGATGGGATAGCTCAGTGGTCAGAGCACTCGTTTTTCCCCAGGCAATGTTAAGCAGAATCGAGCATGGTTACCAATTGGATGGGTGATCGTTTGCACACGGTGGCTTCAGTACAGTCCCCAGTTCACCCAGCCTTGAATGGGTATCTGCCTTTTTAGGGTCAGGGAAGGTAAAGCAGAAAGGGAGAGGAGATGGGCTCTGCCCTCAAAATGCCGGCCCCTAGAGAAGCTGAGGTCTCTGATGCCTCGCCCCCCTACGACCAAAAGGTAATGGAACACGTTTACTGTTTACCTATTTAGACAAAAGGGAGCAGGAGAATAAATGCTAACAGCTTTAATCACAACAGAAAATACAGTTTCCTATACAGACTTCTGTTACGAGCGTGCTCCGACAATTTCTTTAGTCTCTGTCTCAGATTTTTTTTCTGAAAATAAATCTTCCAGAAACAAGTCAGTCTCTCTGCATCAGTTAACATGCTTCGTTTTTAAATATGTTTCCACTCTTCCTCCTCCGCCTCTAGTTCTGTCTGTCTGTCTGTCTGTCTGTCTGTCTGTCTGTCTGTCTGTCTGTCTGTCTGTCTGTCTGTCTGTCTGTCTGTCTGTCTCTCTTTTCTCTCTCTCTCTCTCTCTCTCTCTCTCTCTCTCTCTCTCCTCTCTCTCTCTCTCTCTCTCTCTCTCTCTCTCTCTCTCTCTCTCTTATACACACACGCGCGCGCGTGCGCGTGCACGCGTGCACAAACACACACGAACGCGCGCACGCACGCACGCACACTCACACAGAATCCACAACAAAGGTGTATGCACAGTCCCGAAAAAGAGGTTAAGATGAAGGGCAGTTCTGCTGAGGTCCCAGTGATCTCTGCAGCTATGCCAGTCTCCGTGAATAACTGGCTTTCTTTTCCTTCCCTCTGATCTGGACCCTGTTCTGGACATGACAGAAACTGAGCTTTGCCGGCGTGGTTTGAAGCAGGGTGAGGTTCCTAAAAGACGTCACCCTGCCCTGAACATCAGACGTGAGGATGAAAGAGGTCGGTCCCCAAGATGATGGGACCATACTTATGTGGTTTGATCTTTGTCATTATCACCGTCTATATGTTCATGAGTGGTTGGCCTTAAGCCATCCTCTTTAGTCCAATAGGAGGCTCCTTAGCAACGGGATATGCCTGATGAGTTCCATTCTGGTCGTAGCAAAAAATACCTGCAAGGATTCATTCGGCGTGGAGTTGCAGGCAAATCGCGTCGTGTTGATTTTCCATTTACGTATCTTCTTCATCTATTTTCTGCCATCATTTAGCTTTTATATTCTAAGATAATATTCTAAGATAGTTACAGATTAATCCCATACAGAAATGTACTTAGCAAGTGTAGAGTTTTGGCAATAAAAAAAATGAATGCAACAAAAAAGATAATCTAACGTTAGGACTTTACGCTTTTCTTCGCGAGATTATAGATCTAGTCCAACATTTCCTTAGCTGTGGTTTGATAGGGAGAATCTACAAAATTCATTAAAAATATTAACAAACCGCAATGTCTTAAATATTTCCTCCTTTGTTCCTTAAGATTTGATAGAGGGAATCTACACACGCCAACAAAAAACAAACTAAAACAAGAAACCCCAATGCTTTGAATGGTTTGTAGTGGCTCAGCTGCGACACCGAAACAGCAGTCACTCTCATGAAAGACAGCATCAGACACATTGCTCTTATGCCAATATCTATGACCGCTCATCACATCCTAGCCTACAGCAATGGTGATATTGGAAGCTGGTTCATGAAGAGTGTGTCAGAGGCTGAGCGAAAACCCTACCTACCATTTCAGGATGCTATAGACATTGACAAACTAAGAAAAGAAAAGTATCCCCAAACTGTCTGTTTGTCTAACTGTATATGTCTGTGTCATTGCTCAATTCATTTGTGTGAAAAGACTGGGTACGTTTACATAAAAGGATAACCTTTAATTTGAATGTTGTCTTCTACTTGTTAACTTTTGTTCTCTCTAGGATATACAAATACTGTCTCTGTGTTTCAGGATTCATGCCATTTCTTCACATCCCGGATGTGACAGCTGGAACATTCGCCAATTTAGAAACCAGTACTGTGTGCTTTGTGTGGATTTGTTCAAGGACACATTTACATTTTTTTTCTTTTTTAAAGACACGACAGCCATAAGTGCAGAAATCCACAAAAACGTTCTTTTATGTACACGCACAGAAAAACTGGAAACACACATTGTACATTTTCAACATAAAAGCCGATGACCGCAGAAAGGTTACATGACTCTACTGACCACATGCTGTTGCCTTTGCTGTAGATGTAACAAACAATATGAACCACAGCAGTCTAGTACCGAAAAGCTGTAATAAGTGACAAAGACAACCTTTAAACATTGTAGAGTATGATTAAGTTTACCAGCTTCTCCACATACTAAGCACACATAGAACTACACCGACCACACAAAACAGTTACAGTCCTCTCCTCCTTTCTCTTGCCTTTACAAAAAAACAACCTACTTCTCGATTTCTTCACGTCACTGAATATCCTGAACTACGTCATTGTGTAAGTTACACTAAGTGACGTCATCACCACACACACACACACACACACACATACACACACACCCAAAATGACGACAGACACGTTCTCTTACGCCAACAAAAGCGGGCTGCTGCTGCTGCAGTTCTACGACAACATGACCACCAGTAACACCACCTTCAACGCTACCCCTGCCCCTCCCCTGGGCATCCAGCAGTACGTGCTGTACGACGTGACGATCAGCATCAACAAGTACTACCTGTGGGTGGTCTTCGCGGTGGGCTTCCCCGGAAACCTGCTGAGTCTGCTGACCATCCTGCGCATGCCCACCGTCAGCTCCTCCAAGATGCACGTGGCCATGCTGGCCATCATCGACAACTGCGCCATCGTCAGCAAGGTCCTCTACCACCAGCTGACCCAGCATGCAGTCAAGCTTCGGGGACATTGGGCTGCAAGGTGAGAGGGAGAGAGAGGGGGAGAGACACTGGTGGTGTGTGTGTGTGTGTGTGTGTGTGTGTGTGTGTGTGTGTGTGTGTGTGTGTGTGTGTGTGTGTGTGTGTGTGTGTGGTTGAGGTGGGGTAGGTGGGTGGGGTTTGGGGGGTTGTGTAGGTAGTGTTGAAGTTTGTAGTATGGTGGTGGTGTTTAATTTAATGTGTGGGGGTGGGGGTGCGGTGTGGGGGGGAGAATGTGTGAGTGAAGGGGAGTGGTGTGGGTGGGGCTAATGTGTGTGCGTGTGCGTGTGTGTGAGAGGGGAGGGTTGTGTGTAGTGTGTGCGTGCTGTGGCGCGGGCGTGCGGGCTGTGGTGGTGTGTGTGTGTGTGTGTGTGTGTGTGTGTGTGTGTGTGTGTGTGTGTGTGTGTGTGTGGCTTTTACAGTCTGATATACTTGAAAATTGTCGAGGGTTTTCTCAGATCAAGATATCCAAGCGATTTGTAAGGTTGAAGAAAACTGGAATACAGTTGGAAACCTTACCTGTTGATGCTTTTTTCAAAGGCCCACTCAAACACACAAGTATGAATAAACACACTCATAAGCCTGTGCACGTAAACACACACACACACACACACACACACACACACACACACACACACACCACAACAAACATTATATATATATATATATATATATATATATATATATATATATATATATATATATATTTCATATATATACCAATCATCATCCATCATCATCATCCATCATACACACATAATACATACATACATCACATCCATACCATACATACATACATACATCCATACATACATACATACCATACATACATACATACATCATCCATACATACATACATACATACACATTACATACACACAAGATTCAAGATTTAATTCGCCTTTGACCCCTCTTGGGGCATGGAAGATTTCAGTAAACAAAATTAATTGAAATTATATATAATTTGCAATAACAAAATATGTTTAAAAGACAAAATTTCACAGAAATAGAAATATAGTCAACCTTTTCATCAATGTCATGCAACCTTACTCTTAACTAGAAATGTGCTAAGTTTTGACAAGGTATGTTTGTCAGAAGAGAACAAAATTTCATTACAAAATGTGAACATCGATCTTGGATCTGGAGATAGTTTCTGAGGTATGAAATTCTTCTGAAGCTCCGAAAACTTTGGACATTCCATTTTAAAGTGAAACTCATCTCCTATCGCTTTCATGTACACACACATGTACGTTCGCATGCATCCACGTACTAAAAACAAAGGCAGACAGACAGACTGCCAGACAGATTGTTCTACAGAAAGATACGAACATGAGTAATGAAGATACTGTCTAATGCAAAAATTGAGTCTGAATGCGAAAACTTTTTACAGACATGAATGTGAGCCATACAAAATTGAAAGAAGAAGAATGTTTGTCAGTGTCCTTGCACTTTTACGTACTTTAAAGTGCTCTGCCTTTCTTGCTGTGTCATCTAACATAGGTTTCCTCTTCAAACCTGTGTAAAGATCCAAGGTATCGTTCACCAAACTGAAACAAGTTTAAGAATGTGTGCCACAACATTTCCTTTTTTACACTACACCTGTCACAGTCGCGATCGCATGATGTGGACATACATGCGCACGTAAGCATGAATCCTGACCCCCCACCCACAGCCTACACACACATGCATACACACAAACACACATACACACACATACATACACACTCATACACACACACTCTTACCAGCATGCATTCAAAACATACCTGCACTCACCCACACCTCCATGCACTCACGTACGCACATAAATTCATAGGAATACGCACACATGCGCACGTACAAACATTTATAATCCACAAATAGACAGGGGGGAAAAAGGGATAAGCAAGCAGATAGACATGCAGACAGAAAAACAGTGAACGACTAGATAACCTGTCTATCTGTGTGGGAGAGAAGGGCATTGATTGTTTTTTGTCTCACTGTTCCGTTGACTATCTCTCCGTCAGTCTGTCCATCAATAAATATCTGTGTCCATAAGTAATTTGAATTTGTGCACACTCAGGGACAGACACACATTGATACAGAGAAGGTAAAGTAAAACATATTCATTCCTAAGCCCAAGGAAAACCATCATCTGCACGTTCGCGTGTTTGCCCGTGAACTAGAGATTGAACCCAAGGCATCATCACAGACGAAAGATCTGGTGCCAAATCTGCCCAGAGCAAATGTTTATACTGTATATTATGGTATGCGTGGCTTCAGTCTCTGTGACAGAAGACAAAATTGACATTTCTTGGGGGGGGGGGGGGGGGGGGGGGGTGTTCTTTTTTGTAAGCCATAATGTCACTTCGGGCCAGCAGCTTCTGTGGTTAGATCATCGAGTTCATGATCTGAAGAAGTATGAGGTTGGCGGGATTAAGTCCTGTTGAGCCATTCTATGAGTGAATATTTCATTTGGAAGTTGATATTGGTTTCAACTGCATACTCATACAATTCTGTTAGCATCGATAGTACAGCCAAGGTCCTATGTGTAAACGTAGTTTTGAAAAAAAAAATGTACACGCCAGAATGTCCATCCATCTATGATAGACGATTTCACCAGCTGTAGTCAAGGTAGAACGACACGAACACACCAGAATGCAATTTGCTGTCCGAAGAGGGCTAACCTCTGCCCGGGTGTTTTGCTCAAATATACTCTGCATGAGTCACGCACCATATCTAAGTAAATAGACTAACAAACGATCCTGTGAATCAATGGAGTCGTAGTTCAATCTCAGTTATGGTGCCTGACAAAGGTAGGAGGTACCTTTACAAACCTCCTGGTCAACGTAAAGTGCATCTGTATGTGTTGTTGTGGTTTAGACATAACCCCAACAATAGCAAAGAAACAAAACAAACAAAAACAGAAATAAAAAAACGAACAAACTTAACAGACAAAAAATGTACACACAGTAAGATAAATAAAGATAAGTGTGTGTGTGTGTGGTGTGTGTGTGTGTGTGTGTGTGTGTGTGTGTGTGTGTGTGTGTGTGGTGTGTGTGTGTGTGTGTGTGTGTGTGTGTGTGTTCAAATTCATTTAATGTCTTTTCACAAGTTGTGATACTAGACGGGGGATGTGGGAGGGGAGAGAAGGTGGGTGTGTGAGTGTCAGGGGAAAGGGGTGTATTTGGCAATGCATGGGATAAAGTGGTGTGTGTGTGTGTTGTGTGTTGTGGTATGTGTGTGTGTGTGTGTGTGGGTTTTTGTGTGGTATTGGGGGTTTCTTGACAGAGTTCTACGAGTCTGTGTCAGTTCAGTTGTAGAAAGAGGGAGATAGTTTAAGGGGGGAGGGGAGGGGATGACTGCCAGTGAATTTGTTTATATATATATTTCTATCCATCTTCTTATCTTGATAAAGTCTGCCTGCCCTTAATGTGATCACTCTCACATATAAACATACATTGATACACAGTACAAAAAGTTATACACACATATATATACATACATATATGTGTGTGTATATATGGTATATATATATATATATATATATATATATATATTATATATTATATATATTATATATATATATATATATTCCTGTCCCAAACCCAGAGAAAACCATAATCTGCACGTATGTATGTTTGCTGGGTGAAGCGAGGTTGACTCCAGCGCATCAGGGATGAAAGATCTGGGGCTATATTTCCCTGAACAAATGTTTGCACTGTAAATGGTGTGTGGAGATTCAGCCTCTACTATGTCAAATAACGAAAAAATCGACACTTGTATTGGTTGGTGGCTGTATGTATATGATGAAGGAAATTTCCATAGGCTAGATTGTTGGATTTTGGTGTCTGAAATCTTTTGGCCTTCAGACTTGAGTTCCGTTGACCCTCGTTTGTTTAAGTGGATATTCTCCTTTCAAGGCTATTGTGGTTCCCAATCCGATTCCTATCCAGGTCCTGTGGACAAGACTACAAGCCGCACTTCACCTCACCTCACTTATTTATCCCGTAGACTACTAGACTGTTGGTGCACCCCTAAACACTTTGCAATAGCTTCCCCACTGAGAAGAAGAATACAAGAGACTCAGAGGACAAGGTCCATTGTTGAAGCGTAGTTTAACATCTTGTGTACACGTTACAATATCCACCATCTTTTATAGTAGAGTAGGCGACGGGATAGTTCAGTGGTCAGAGCACTCGCTTTCCCCAATCTAAGGTTAAGCAGCAATGGCTTGGTTACCAAGTGGATGGGTGGCCGTTTGTACGCCTTGGCTTCAGTACAGTCCCCCATTTCACCCAGCTGTAAATAGGTACCTGCCCTCTTTAGAGTCAGGGAAGGTAAAGCAGCGAAGGAGAGGAGATGGGCGTCGCCTTCAATATGCTGGCTCCTGGAGAAGCTGGGGTCTCTGACATCGCAATACCAAAGTATAGTGGTGCTGTAATGACACGAACACACTCATAACGCAACCTGCTACCTGGAGTTGGGTATGTTCCACCAGGGTCAAGGAACTCGTGACTGCTGTGAAAGGTGAGGTGTGGTGCCCAGATCCATTGCCGATGCCTTAGCTGAGATATCCAGTTGAGTCATGGGGTCTCTTTAGAGACGGTGATTGTTTTGAGAATGTAACAAAACCGATGACAATTGTCTGTTGCCGAATTGCACATAAATAAAATAAAAGGATCCATAAACATGGGTGTTAAGAATGATTTGGTTTCCTTTTTAAAGCACAGTAATATTCATTTGTATATCTATCTATCTTTATCTATCTATCTATCTATCTATCTATCTATCTATCTATCTATTATCTATTATTATCTTATTTTATCTATCTATTGTCTTTGTCTGTCTATCTATCTATCTATCTATCTATCTATCTATCTATCTATCTATCTATCTATCTATCTATCTCTACCTATCTATAATTACTCTCTATCTGTCTTGTCTAATGTATGTATGTATGTGTATGTATGTATGTATGTATGTATGTATGTTGTCTGTCTGTCTGTTGTCTGTATGTCTGTATGTCTGTTGTTGTATGTATGTGTTGTGTGTGTAGTGTTGTATGTATGTATGTATGTATGTATGTATGTATGTATGTTGTATGTATGTATGTATGTATGTATGTATGTATGTATGTATGTATGTATGTATGTATGTATGTATGTATGTATGTATGTATGAATAACTATGTGCCTTCCCATCTATTCGCCTGCCTACCTGTCTACTTGTTTACCTGCTTGCCAGTTTCCCTGTTTTCTTTCCCTGTTTTCTGTTTCTATAGGGGGACGGATAGCCTAGTGGTCAGAAGCATTGCGCTGGCAATTTGAAGACCCGGGTTCGATTCCGGTAGAGGAGATTTTTCTCCTGGAGTTAACATCAGTGCTGACTCCACTCTCCCCAAAAAGTCCTTCGGATGAGACTTTAAACAAGGCCCCGTGTGCGAACGAACTCTTTTCGTAAGAGTAGGCCATCGTGTGCCGGTACGGGGAACAGATGACATTTACAAAACTGCATACACACGGGGACTGGGTGTAAAAAAGCACGAGTGCTTATTCCATTAACCTCAATATAAAAGAATAAATCAAAATAAAATAAAATCTATCTGCCTATCTCTCTGTTTATCTAATCACATATCTGTCATTATTTATCGATGTGTCTCTGAGACTCTGCCAGACTGCTTATCTATCTACGATAAGTTTTTATCTATTTATCTGCTGGATATGCAGGACTTGTTGTCGCATGTTTTTAGAATCTATGTGTACAAAATGTGCATGTTTCTGTCTGTCTACTTACGTGTTTATGTATCCATCTATCTGTTACATAGAAACAACATACAAATAAACCAACATAAAATGTAGCTATCTTGTGTCTTTGAAGATAATGATTCGTTCGTATCAATATGCCTGTCAGCTTTGTAATTGCCCTTCGTGGGATTGTCAAAGTGTTTTTTGACTTGACTTGGTAAATCTCTGCCTTGTACCTTTTTCAGTCTTTCTAAATAGGAACATCTGAGAAACGTTTTGTGCTGGCGCATCGTCTTCACAGTTCAATGTTCACTAGACTATAATTATGTTCGCTTAAAAAAAAGCACGAATAAATACGTTTGATATTGTGAAGCTTTTCTATAAGATCCAATGAATATGAAACGAATGAAAACGGGCATTTTAATTAAAGCAAAGAAAAATGAGCAAAAAATAAAACCGAATCATGTATGATTATTTGAAACAAAACCGCTGTCAGCCTTAGAACATGGTTATGGCATGCCATCTAATAAACATTTACAAAAAAAAAAATTTCATCGTTATCTAAATACAACTGTTCAGGGCAGTTAATCCAGGAATGCAAATGAATTAGATTCCAGTGTTAAGAAAACGAACAAGTGGTAACGGGCGATTAGCATTAAAAAGTAAACAAGAAAAAAGTGTCTTGCCTGTGAAGAATGTGTGTATGTTTTTTTAAGTGTTTTGTTTCGAGGATAGTGAAAAAAATAATACTTATTTGCAGTTTCTTTTTACATTCAGACCCCGTTTGTATGCGGGTTAGTCATGCGTTTCTCATCCGTTCCCACCGCCACACAATGGCCCACTAATCGGAAAGGCGGAACAGGTTTTCACGTGTGCGCAAATGTTCTTCATGCATGCGTTCGCACACGAGACCTCAGTTTATAGTTTCTTCTGAAGGACCTCAGAGGAGTGAACTCGGCACTGATGTTAATTCAGGGGTAAAATTCCTTTCACGGGCGTCTTGCTGGTGAGTGACTTGAACCTGGGCTCAAACCCGGGACGAGCGCAACGCTCGAACCACCAGGCTACCCCGTCCTGAGTGTGTGTGTGTGTGTGTGTGTGTGTGTGTGTGTGTGTGTGTGTGTGTGTGTGTGTGTGTGTGTGTTTGTGTGTGTGTGTGTTTGTGTGTGTGTGTGTGTTGTGTTTGTTTGTGTTGTGTGTGTGTGGTGTTTCCTTGTGTTGTGTGTGTGTGTGTTGTGTGTGTGTGTTGTGTGTGTGTACATCTACATTGTGTATTTGTGCAAATTTATCGATTTTCTATACCATGTTTACGTGTTTGTCCGGAGAGGTATCCCTTTACCTCTTCTTCAATGAAGAACTGGTGTAGTCATTTTTTCAATATAAACATGCCACGCTTCAACGCAATCCATCTTGTACCTTAGCTTATATTATTTGTCCATTTTTAACATGCTGGATAATGTGTGCATGGCTGCTTGACCATATTATACCGTTTTCAGTGTGCAAGGACGGCTTTCTGCTTCGAGGAATGTCATGAACCCGTGGGGGTGCCGGGGCTGCTTCCAGTATAAATAACATTATCTATCTATCTATCTATCTATTATCTATCTATCTATCTATCTATCTATCTATCTATCTATCTATCTATCTATCTATCTATCTATCTATCTGCTATCTCTATCTGCCTATCTATCTATTACTATGCTATCTATTATCTATCTATATCTATCTATCTATCTATCTATCTATCATCTATCTATCTATTAGTCTATCATATCTATCTATCTATCTATCTATCTGCATTACTATATCTATCACATCTATCTATCTTCTAGTCTATCCTTGGTCATGGCGACGTGGGCCCCTGAAGACTTGACAACCAGTTCCCTCCATTCCTCTCTCTGTTCTGCCTTTCTCAAAATTTGGTTGAGTTCTGCCTGTCCATTCGCTGATGTTGTCCTCCCAGTCTTTCTTTGGTCTGCCTCTTTTCTTCCTTCCTTGGACAGTGCCTTGCATATTGTTTTTGCAAGTCCTTTTGATCTTGTGACATGCCCGTACCATTTAAGTTTACGCTTCTTTACGATGATAGAAGGTTTTCGTAGGACCAGCGGTTTGCTGGATTCTGTTACGCACGTTTTTGTTGCTTATGTGGTCTCTGTAGCAGATGCCAATGAGTCTCCGAAAGCATCTCATCTCTACCGCCTGTACTCCTCTCTCCAAATCAGCAGTCAGGGTCCACGATTAGAGCTTTTATCTTTAATGTTTTATGAAATATTTTTAAACAGAATTGGATTTTTTTCTGGATAGGAAAATCATTTGAAGTTCCCAAACTAGCAAACCTGGCTTAATTCACATATGAAACATATGAATTATAGGCCCACTTTTATTTCTTGGCGCTCTCTCTCTCTGTCTCTGTCTCTGTCTGTCTGTCTGTGTCTGTCTGTCTGTCTGTCTCGTCTGTCTGTCTTCTTCTCTCTCTCTCTCTCTCTCTCTCTCTCTCTCTCTCTCTCTCTCTCTCTCTCTCTCTCTCTCTCTCTCTCTCTCTCTCTTCTCTCTCTCTCTCAGGCCTAAGGGCAGAAAACAAAGTGCTGACGATTTTGTTTGGGCACTTAAAAAATGTTGAGCTGGTCACCTAATCTAAAGCGCAAAAATGAATGCAATTTGAGAACAAAAATACATGACGTTTTATCTGGAGGGTTTTCTCGTCTCTTTATGGATGCTTTTTGTTGTTGCTGCTGCTGCTACTGTCTTTTTTTATTGTTACAAGATGTTGTTTCTGTTCATGCTCCTGTTGTTCCTTTTTGTTCTCTTTTAGTTGTGTTGTGGCCGGCTGCTCTTCTTCTTCTTCTTCTTCTTCTTCTTCTTCTTCTTCCTTTTTCCTCTTCCTCTTCTTCTTCTTCTTCTTCTTCTTCTTCATTCTTATTCTTCTTCGCAATTCTTCTTCTTCACAATGTTTCTTCTTCTTCTTCTTCTTCTTCTTCTTCTTCTTTCTTCTTCTTCTTTTCTTCTTCTTCTTCGCAATTCTTCTTCCTTCTTGTTCGCATTCTTCTTCTTCTTCTTCGCAATTTTCTTTTCTTCGCAATTTTCTTCTTCTTCGCAATTCTTCTTCTTCTTCTTCGCAATTCTTCGCAATTCTTCTTCTTCTTCGCAATTTTCTTCTTCTTCTTCTTCTTCTTCGCAATTATTCGCAATTCTTCTTCTTCTTCTTCGCAATTCTTCTTCTTCGCAATTCTTCTTCTGCTGCTGCTCTTCCCCCTTCTTCTCCTCCTCCTTCTCCTTCTTTCCTTCCATCTTTGCTATACTTCTTCTTCACAATTCTTCTTCTCTCTTTCAAGTTTCTTTCTTTTCTTCTCCGTCTTCTTATCGATAATGATAATAATGATAATGATGACAGCGATGATGGCGGTGGTGGTAGTGGTGGTGGTGTGGTGGTGGTGATGATAATGGTTGTGGTGGTGGTGGAGGTGATGCCGCTGTTGCTTTTCATGTTGCGGTTGATGTTGCTGCTAAAGGCGCTTTCCTCACTGTTGCCGCTTTCTACAGGGTTTCATGGTTGTTTCAACCCTGCAACGTTCAAGTGTAAACAACATTATAACAAAATAATGATACCAACGGTGTCAGCTCGAATGATTATACACAAACAGGATAAACCTAGCTTCTGTCGAACAAAAAACAAACGATGATGCTGTGTGGCTTCTATACAAAGACATTGACACTTTTGCCTTTACTATTACTCAACACTTTTCTTTTGTATTCCCCCTCTTTGCGTGTGTAAACTCTACAGCTGTGTTTTATGACGCATTAGTGACGTAATTCTAAAAATGAGAAATTCTGATTTTGAGTGCATTTCCTTGTTTCCGGACATCAATAACTGAAACGATCACTAAGTTGCTTCTAATCTGCTTCAAAATCTAATCGGGAAGATAATGGTCGACTCTTAAGAATAGGTGGTGTTTTCTTTACGTCAAGCTACAAGATCTCTGTTAACTATAGGTTATGAGCATGGTTAAAAAAAAGTGACTTTCTTCAAAAGCAACTTGGTTTTTAAATTACACTTTCCTAAAAATAAAAAAAAAATACAAAAACATCATACGAATCAAAATTATGTGTGCATGTGTGTGTGTGTGTGTGTGTGTTTGTGCTGTGTGGTGCTGGTGCGTGGTGCGTGCGTCGTGTGGTGTGTGTGGTGTGTGTGTGTGTGTGTGTGTGTGTGTGTGTGTGTGTACGATGTGTGTGTTTAAGTGTGTCTATTTTTGTGTGCAAGTGCGTGTTGCGTGATCAATGACACTGCTGAAGAGTAAGACCAGGCCCACCTGTAATCACAGTGATTGCACGTTTGTACAATATGTGTCTGATGAACCCAACGTTTGTACAATATTTGTCATATAACCCAACGTTTGTACAATATTTTCTATGAACCCAACGTTGTACAATATTTGTCTTCTGAACCCAACGTTTGTACAATATTTGTCTATTGAACCCAACGTTTGTACAATATTTGTCATATGAACCCAAGTTGGTACATATTTGTCTTCTGAACCCACGTTTTGTACAATATTTGTCATTGAACAACGTTTGTACTATTTGTCATATGAACCCAAACGTTTGTACAATATTTGTCATATGAACCCAACGTTTGTACAATATTTGTCATATGAACCCAACGTTTGTACAATATTTGTCATATGAACCCAACGTTTGTACAATATTTGTCATATGAACCCAACGTTTGTACAATATTTGTCTTCTGAACCCAAGAGGGGAAGCAGCGTCTTAGCTGATGGCTGTGCCGCTGTGTCCTTAGCTGCAAGTGTGGTGTCTGCACGTGTATATCCTTGTTTGTAAAGACGGGCACTGCTGCAGGGGGATCTCAACGTGTCGTGTATAAGCTATTTCCACCATCTGGCTGCAACGTATATACTAGATAAAAAATATTTTGTAGTTAGGAATACTTGAAAAAAGATACGTTGAAAACTCGTTTTCTTGAATTCTGAGGCTTCTAGATTAGATAAGAAATGTATATTTTCTGGCACAAAGTTTGATCACGTATGCAACAACTATTGCTGGATAAGCTTCCAAACCGGGGTTTAATGCCTGCTACTGTTACGTTCCTTATTTGGATTAAGTTAGAGCAATAACAGTGCAAGTTTTTTTTAACGAAACCTGCCTAAATACTGGTATTTTATGACATCAAAATCCAATCTTCCTTCACATCGACCCACGCATCTTCATTACTTCCTTGCGTTTTGAAACACCAGATGTGAGTATTTGGGGGGTGTCATTTTAAGTTTACATACGCTTTTTTTCTTGCTTTATATTTACAAAACTGAATTGCTGAATTCACAGAAACAAGAACATTTTGAAGATTTGGTTTTCCTTTCCACTCTAAAGATCACCAATGATGAAATTACTGTGTATGCAACTGTTTTCGCTGCGATCAAGGTAGCCCGCATTCCATCTTCTGGGATCATGTCTAATCATGACACAAGTGTGCATGCAGGGTTAAAAAAAAAACATATTTTCATCACGATCCGTTCTTACCGGCACAAATGGCGTACTCCTTTGCTATAGACCGTGTTTTAACGTGTTTGCTAGATGCTCTTCCTGACTGTTTTCACCCAGGCTTCAGATTATAGACTCATCTTAAGGATTTTCGGAAGACTGGAGTCGGTTCTGATGTTAGCTCCTGGAGAACTGACTCCCTTGAACAGGAGTTTGGGGGCTGGCTACCTCGAGCCCCGGCTTGATCTGAGGTGGTCACATCACGAGAGCAACGCTCTGACCACTAGGCTGTCCCTCTGATGAAGATCGGATAGAGATGTGGGCTTTGAAGTAAACATTCAAAAAATGGCAGATCCAAGAAGTCAATTCTTTCCAGAAATAGGATATGTGAAGAAATGACGAGTAAAGAAAAGACAAACAAAAGCTCAATGATGCTCAGCTAGAATAAATAAATCCAAAAGACAGTAATATCATAGACCTCAGAGATAGAGCGGATGCATCAGCTCTATAGATACAACAGACGTCTTCATCAGGTGTGGCGGTTTGCAATGTCAATAAATCATGTCAAGCGAGCTAAAGAGGAAATGAAGCACAGAATGAAATAGGATGCTTTACGGGCAAGTGAACTTCCTTTAAGGATGCTGACTTTTTTTGTACATAAAACATGGTGTGTTATGTGTGTGTGTGTATGTGTGTGTGTGTTATGTGTGTGTGTGTGTGTGTGTGTGTGTGTGTCGTGTGTGTGTGTGTGTGTGCGTGTGTGTGCGTGTGTGTGTGTGTGTGTGTGTGTTGTTAATTGCATAATATTTTGAATGCATTACAAGCTTCTGTTTAAAAGTGGTACATAAAACAACATGCCACAAGATTAATGTCTGCTGCAATTGTTACATGGGCATGATCAGGGACGAAGTTTACTTCATCATGACAGTTTTTCTCAAAATGTGATATTTTCAAAACGATTAGTTCCTATAAAGTATTTGAAACAAAGACCAGTTTTCATTTTTTGTAATTTGCCTAAACCGGGGAAGATAGTGTGTTTAAAGTTGGGGAAATATATCAAACTTGGAAAGAATACGATTTGGTTTTGTTTTTTGATTTACCTCGTCACGAAATTTAGTGATTGTCAATGATGATTCAAGGTTGAAATTGAATGCGTTGATACTTTTTAGATTATTAACTTTATCTTCTCTATGCCACAAAAGGGTAGAAGGATTAGATTTCCTTGATTCTTTATTCTTGTGTGTGTGTGTTTGCGCGTGTGCGTGTGTGTGATGTGTGTGGCACACACACACCCACACGCACCATAAAACTACAGAAGAGCCAGACTGGAGTCAACGATGAACCACAACACTCGCGCATCCGTACAATATATTATGCCTCTTGAACTGAGGATCGAAAAAGACCATCCAAAAGGACAGCCCTGCAGTTTGCACTCTGGACCTTTGCTGTATGAACGTGTGTGTTCATCCCTTTTCCTGACAACCACAGGCAATGTCATCACAGTACAATCACAGGCAATGTCATCACATGGCAATGTCATCACAGGCGATGTCATTACAGGCAATGTCATCACAGTACAATTACAGGCAATGTCATCACAGTACAATCACAGGCAATGTCATACAGGCAATGTCATCACACATGTCATCACAACAGCATCATACAGGCAATGTCATCACAGTACAATCACAGGCAATGTCATCACAGTCAATCACAGGCAATGTCATCACAGTACAATCACAGGCAATGTCATCACAGTCAATGGCATGTATCACAGTACAATCACAGGCAATGTCATCACAGTACAATCACAGGCAATGTCATCACAGTATCATCACAGGCAATGTCATCACAGCAATGCTCATCACAGTACAATCACAGAGCATCAAATGTCATCACAGTCAATCACAGGCAATGTCATCACAGCAATGTCATCACAGCATGTCATACACACACAGGCAATGTCATCACAGGCAATGTCATCACAGTACAATCACAGGCAATGTCATCACAGGCAATGTCATCACAGACAATCACAGGCAATGTCATCACACAATGTCATCACAGTACAATCACAGGCAATGTCATCACAGTACAATCACGGCAATGTCATCACAATGTCATCACAGCACAACACGGCAATGTCATCACATGCAATGTCATCACAGGCAATGTCATCACAGTACAATCACAGGCAATGTCATCACATGCAATGTCATCACAGGGCATACAGCATGTCATCACAGTACAATCACAGGCAATGTCATCACATGCATATAGTACAATCACAGGCAATGTCATCACAGCAATGTATCACAGCCACAGGCAATGTCATCACAGGCAATGTCATCACAGTACAATCACAGGCAATGTCATCACAGTACACAATACATCAAGGCAATGTCATCACAGGCAATGTCATTACAGTACAATCACAGGCAATGTCATCACAGGCAATGTCATCACAGCACAATCACGGGGCAATGTCATCACATGCAATGTCATCAAGCAATGTCATCACAGCAATGTCATCACAGTACAATCACAGGCAATGTCATCACAGAAGCAATGTCATCACAGGCAATGTCATCACAGGCAATGTCATCACATACAACACATATTCACAGTCAATGTCATCACAGGCAATGTCATCACAGCATGCAATGTCATCACAGGCAATGTCATCACAGCACAATCACAGGCAATGTCATCACATGCTATGTCATCAAAGTAAAATGCATTTTGCAGAAGTGAACACCTCCATATCAGACTGTGATGGATTCACTACAGTGTGTCTAGATACTGCTCTCTTCGGAAGCGCTCCAAAAATCAGAGGTTCTGTCTGTGAAAGGTTATGATATAAACTATTGAGATAAGCGAGAAGCAAAAGAATTCATGATTGATCATAAAGGTATCAGCCTCAACAAGTGGCCTGGGTCAGTATTTTAGTTTGCAAATGCATTATTTATATCTACCTGTATCTTCAACTTTTACCAGACTACTTTGTTCCTGTTTATTTCATAGTTTGGGGGAGGGGAATTCAAAACTTATATTGGATCTGAAAAAAGTCTGTTCTTGCCAAAATAGTATAACTTTCTTACATTATTTTCTTCTTTAAAAAAAAACTCAGTCAAGATTCGTGTTGTGGCTCTTTTAAAAAAAAACACACACCAAGTTTGTTTATTTTATCATGTACCCATATATAAAAAAAATATCTGATCATGATTAATGGTTAGATAAGTGAACACTCCCAAATCCCAGACTCCCAGAGACAATTCTTCATAAAGATGTAGGGTGAGAAGATTTCCCCTACGGAGAAGGAGGAACAAACCTCCCATGTACACTGGCCGGAATAAATCAGCATGCAGCATACTCAGGTCATACAGCTGCCACATGAACAGAACGCTCCTGCTCCCTGTAGCAGAAAATCAGGATGGCGGTTTCCAATATCGATGACTGATGCTAAGCAAACTGAAGAGAGATGAAGCAGAAAATTAAACAGATTATTTTATGTCCAGCCATCCCCCTTAGGCTAGTTGACATCCAAGAATTTACCTGTTATAGATAGATTCAATATCTAAATTGATGACATGTGTTTTTTCTCCCAGCTGAAAGGTACACTACTGGTGCAAAGTTTGTCCTAAAATCAATAGTATAATCATCAAAAACACACCACACACACCACGACACACGCACACACAACACACACAGCACACCACACACACACACCCATCACACACACACACACAAACACACACACACACACGCCGCGCGCGCGCAGCACACACACACACACACACACACACACACACACAACACACACACACACACACACACACACACACACCACACACACACACACACACTTCATGCCAGATTATGAATCACACTTAACGATAAGCATTTTGAGCACTGCGGAGCATTTGAGAAAGACTCTTAATGGGTATTCAAAAATCCGTGGATCAACATTTGGCTTTAATTTTAAGTAAAAGATATTATTCTCAGCCATAAAGGATGCCTTTTTGTTTAAGCGGATATGCCACATGTTGAATCCTCTTAACTAAATGAATTGCTGATACTGCTACGAGCTATTCATAACAATATTAAGGTTGCAATTTTCAACATTAATACAAAAAAAATTATAGCATCAGACAAATTAATGTTTTTCAATTTTCAATGAAGCGGAATTATTAAATGTATTAAACGTCAAAGTTTTTTTACAAAAAAATAATGATAGTGCTGATGAATGAAACTAGTGTGAGTTTCAAAAATAAGAATTATTTCTTTCACGCATAGCTTTTCTTTCTTATAGAAAACGTATAAAACTGCTGTTTCCGAATTTTGCTTTCGTTTCTTTATACCATTTCTATTTTCTTATCCACTGTTAAACATATCAATTGGGCAGGATGTAAAACGTGAACAAGCATGAAGAAAAAAAAACGATCAAAATTTATAGCTGGATAAAAGAACGCCCCATATCCCAAACACTTGAGGTCAGCTCTACATAAAAGAAATCTGTGGCAAGTTTACCCTTAAAGAAAAAACAAAGGAACAAAACCTCGGCCCACTTGAACTGCAACACACCATCAATCTACCCATATCATACATTCAGGGGGTGCAGGGAACATCCCGTCTCCATGAAACAGAAAATCATGAAGAAGGCAGGCAATGTCAGGTGAATTACGTCCCGCAAACTACAGAGGAGGCGAGGGCAGAAAATGGAAGAGCATATTTTACGGCCAATCATCCTCTTTAGGTTCCGGACATTGAAGAATGTCTCCTCCTTGTATGTGTATAACTCACGGTGAGCACAGGGTTTTTTTTATGCAGTGGCACAGCACGAATACAGAGTTTATCAAAGGCTCCCTGTGTGTTCAAGACAATTTACCGTGCGCTCAGTAAAATCTAAATGAAGAAGATCCTTACATATAAAAATAGAATTACTGCTTTGTTTCTACGCTTTATAATATGCACCCGCACGGAGTGCTGTTGTGTGTGTGTGTGTGTGTGTGTGTGTGTGTCTGTCTGTTGTCTGTCTGTCTGTCTGTCTGTCTGTCTGTGCGTCTGTCTGTGTCTGTGTGTCTGTATGTCTGTCTGTTGTCTGTGTCTGTCTCTGTGTGTGTGTGTGCGTGTGTGCGTGTGTGGTGCCTGTGTGGTGTGTGTGTGTGTGTGTGTGTGTTGTGTGTGTGTGTGTGTGTGTGTGTGTGCGTTGTGTGTGGTGGTGTGGTGTGTGTGTGTGTGTGTGCGCGCGCACGTGCGCGTGTGCGTGTGTGTGCGTGCGTGTATGCGTGTGGAGGGGAACTTTCTTAGCCCTCTACTACATCGTTATTGTACTGCAGACACTTCGTATAGATTTTTACAGACCTGCTGGAGAGAGTCTGATCACACTTTACTCAACTTTCCAGGAAAGCTCTTCTCTCCCTCTGCTAAAAGCATGTCTGTTTAGGAACATTAAGTGCTGGGCCGAAAGGGAAATGTCAGCTGCGTTCAATCTTCGGCAATGTTGTAGTTGCAAGAGAACAGCAATAGTTCACTCCATTTGTTAAACCAAAAGTCCTTCGGATGGCACTGTAAACCAAGGCTTTATGTGCGAAAGCACGCATAATATCTTGCAAGCACGTTAAAATCTATTCTACTTTTCAAAACAGTAGGCGATTGTGTGCCAGTGGGAGCAGAGAACACAATTTCCAAAACTGCATAAACACGTGGACTGGATGTTAAAAAGCACATAAGTGCCTATTCCATTATTTTCGAAATAAAAACAAAATAAAAGACACAAACTAAACACTGTTTTGTGTTCTTTCTAGTGAACAAACTCATAACTGCTTTAGGAAAGTGAAAATATCACAAAGACCTAAATTTATCGAAGGAAGATTTTTTTTTCACTTCTGCATCTTTACTTCATACACACTGCAATACACTTTACATCTTACTCATACCACACTGCAATACACACAATACACTATGCGTCTCTACTTCACACCACACTGCAATACACCTCTGCATCTTTCATACCACAGCTAACAACATACACTTCTACAATATCGAGGGAATTTTCCCCTAGAGTTAAAAAGTGCCGACTCCATTCCCACCCCCCCACCCCCCCCAAAAAAAAAGTTTGAGATGAGACTATAAACCGAGGCCCCTGTGCGAACACACGCAGAACATCTTGCGCACACATTAAATCCTGTTCAGCTTTTCGTAAGAGTAGGTCACCGTGTGCCGGTGGGAACAGATGACAAGATTTACAAAACTGCATACACACGGGGACTTGATGTAAAAAAAGCACATGAGTGCTTGTTCCATTATCCTCGATATAAAAAAATAAGATTTATAAAATGATAAATGAAATAAAGAAAAGAAAGTTAGTGCTATAACCATGTTTTTAGTTGTACTAAGCTATCTAGTTTGTTTTAAAGCAAGCTCTAAATTGAACTGATATATGTCCACTGTTACGGATTCTGAACTATATTAAGGCATAAACCTGATCGTATTTTAAAGGAAAATACAAGATGTTTCTAAGTGTAGAGTTATGGCGATATGTAGCTTTTATCAAACTTCCTTCGCATTAGCAAAAGGCTGTTCCAATATTGAGTGTTGATAGCTGAATTCTGAATCGCAGAAATTATGCCAAGAATGTCAGGACTGGTAGAATCAGGGCTTTGTGCGCTGAATAATACAATGTCAGTGTTTTTGCGACCCATAAACCTCTACAAATGATGAGACCTGATGCGAAAATAATTTAAATATATTATATAAATCATTGCTCTCTCTCTCTCTCTCCTCTCTCTCTCATCTCTCTCTCTCTCTCTCTCTCCTCTCTCCTCTCTCCTCTCTCCTCTCCTCTCTCCTCTCTCTCTCTCTCTCTCTCAGATTTATTTTTGCTTAAATATTTTGTCTGTTCATGTGTTTATTTTTTTTTTCCGAGGTTTGATTAAAAAGTCCTGTACACATTCTAGTACCATTTAAAAATCATATTTTCTCTCTCTCTCTCTCTCTCTCTCCTCTCTCTCTCTCCTCCTCTCTCCCCTCTTCTCTCTCTCTCTCTCCTCTCTCTCCTCTCTCTCTCTCCTCTCTCTCATCTCTCCCCTCTCTCTCTCTCTCTTCTCTCTCTCTCCTCTCTCTTCCTCCAGCAATCGCATAGGGATTTCATGGGCACACCCTTGGGGCAAGAAAATGAAATTATTATATTTTCTATTTTAACATGCAACAAATTGCCACTACTTAAGATTTCATTCGTTCTGCATCTTAAGATTTGTTTGGCACGAATAAAAGAACACATTGGAACTCTCCTTTTTGTGCAAGATTTTGAAAGCCCTTAGGGAAGAAAACAAATGCTTTCCATTTTGCTTTTGTGCATTTGAAAAAGAAAAATGCCGGGCCAGTCACCTGGTTGTTTTTATATTTCAATAAAGATTTGTGATTTGGAAATGAAAATAAAGAACAATTCAATGGCTGATTTGTGTTTCTAAAAGCGTTTTTGCCTTGAGGGCATGTTGCTGTTGTTGTTGTAGTTGGTGACGTTGTTGTCGGAAGAAGAAGAAGAGGAGGGGGCGGAGGAGGAGGTGATGATGATGATGAGGAGTGAGGAGGAGGAGGAGGGAGGAGGAGGAGGAGAGGGGAGGAGAGTTAAAACAAAACATGGTAATGAAGAAAAACAAAAGCAAAAATGAAACAAAAGAATAAATTTCTACTGACAAACTTGTGTTACGTTTTTTGCCGGAGAAACACGTGTGTTTTAAACATTAATGCTCAGATGGCCTGATATTATCACAAAATAATGATGTTGTGGGCCTCTTCTGTGCAAAGTCTGTTGAAAAATGTTGTAGCTGTTGCTTTTGTTTCTTTTATTATCTTTATTTATCAAATTTCTATTCTTTTTTATCAAAGATAAAATTAATGATTAAGCACTCATGTGCTTTTGCACATCTAGTCCTCGTATGAATGCAATTTTGCAATTTTTTTTATCGTTCCCACCGGCACACAATGGCCTACTCTTTCGAAAAGCGGAACAGGATTTAACGAATGCATAACATGTTCTGCTAGTTTCATCCGAAAGACTTTTTGGGGGAGTAGAGTCTGCAAAGATGTTAACTTCAGGGGAAAATCCCCTCGAACAGGATTTGAACCGGGTCGTCAGTATTGGAGTGCAATGTTCTAACCACTAGGCTGTCCCGTCCTTTCGTCTTTTTCTTTTGTTGATGTTGACTGGTGAGTAGTTAATGTCGTTCAAGATGGGGTGGGAGGGACGTGGTACTAGTGGTAGTAGTGGTAGCTAGCTGTGTGCCGGTGGTGACTGTGGTGTTACTGGGGATGGGGATGGTGATGGCAGAATGGTGTTATCCCCCCCCCCCCCCTCTCTCTCTCTGTCTCTGTCTCTGTCTCTGTCTCTGTTCTGTCTTCTTTCTTTCTCTCTCGCTCTTCTTCTTCTTGTTCTTGTCTGTCTATCTTGTTCGGACTATGTACTGTCCCCTTGTCCTTGCCTTCTGCTTCCTGCTTTCTTGCCCTTCCTTCTCTCTCTCTCTCTCTCTCTCCTCTCTCCTCTCTCTCTCTCTCTCTCTCTCTCTCTCTCTCTCTCTCCTCCTCTCTCTCTCCTCTCTCTCTCTCTCTCTCTCTCTCTCTCTCTCTCTCTCTCTCTCTCTCCTCCCTCCCTCTCCTCCCTCTCCCTGTCTCTCTGTCTGTCTGTCTGTCTTCTGTCTGTCTGTCTGTCTGTCTGTCTGTCTGTCTCTTCTCTGTCTCCTCTGTCTGTCTGTCTCTGTCTCGTCTCTCTGTGTCTCTGTCTCTCTTCTCTTTTTCTTCTCTCTCTCTCTCTCCTCTCTCTCTCTCTCTCTCTCTCTCCCCTCTCTCCTCCCCTCTCTCTCTCTCATCTCCTCATCCCTCCATGCACACTACAGGCACGTGCATGCGCGCAAAAACATACACACACACAACACACACTCACACACACACACACACACACACACACACACACACACACACACACACACACACACACACACACACACACACAACCGTTTGGGTCAAGGAAGGAGTGTGACACCATCCTACCATTACCGTTTTCTCTAACGAAACATTGACAGTCAGAAGTGGTCGTAGTCAGAAGTCTGACATACTTATCGGAATCGGACTCATCAACATTGTCAATGAAAGTGATGGAACATCAGCTTTTGAACTGGGCCACACAAAAAAACAATAATTCCCTGAAAAAGACTGCTAGTTATACCAACTTGCTATGCATGTGAGGATTGCTCTTTTCGATGATTGACAGGAGGGGGGGAGGGGGGAATTAATCACAGACGGAAACAGATGAGCCATATCTAAACGTTCTCTCCGAAGTGAGTCACTGAATGCGTCTACTACTACTACTACTACTACTACTACTACTACTACTACTACTACTACTACTACTACTACTACTACTACTACTACTACTACACTACATACTTCTCTCTTCTTCTTCTACCATTACTACTACCATTACTACTACTAATAATAATAGTAAATAAGTAGTAGTAGAAGTAGTATATAACAATAATACATGGAATTTATATTGCGCTATATCTTGCAAAAACAAATCGAAGCGCTTGCATTCGACCTTTTTTTCTTTTATTTATTTATTTAATGCACACAGTGTCAAACTTGCTGTATGTGTTGTCTCCTGTTATATACTTCTTTTTTTGTTTTAAACTGGGTTTTATCATTCGGGGGGGAGGGGTAGTTTTATTTTCACACTGCTTCCCATCCAATTCTGGTTTTCATCAAGATTTTGGGGGGGAAATTGTTTTTACTTTGTTCTGACATGAGACGTTTAAAACCAGCCTTTAAACCATAATCATAATCATAATACTGCATATAGTCCCACCGATCACGAAAGTCATAATCAGGGCTGTGACCTTAATTAGTTTTAGTGGATCCAGTAACTTTCAACTTCAGGTTCAAAACCAACACTTCCCAAAACTTTCAAATATCTAGCACCGTCCATCTGAAAACAAAACAACATCAAATGAACAATACCAAGTCATTTCATTTCCTAAAGCAAATAAACCAGGCTGTACTGAGGACACCAGACATTCCGTTTAATTTATTATCCCCAGATTACAAAAAAAAAAAACGTACTAAGGGATAACAAACATGTTAAAATACAAAAATACCCATTAAAAGTGCCACGTGGGCAAATACCACTGCAGAATGGACATCCTGTTTCACTACTTGGTCGCCAGAACAAAAAAACCACAGGCAGAGTGTCATATAATAAAGACAGAAAAGTGTTTGAAAGTGTTACTTGAAAATGCAGGAGAGTGGATTGAGAAGGCAGAAAATAAGCACAAGAAATTATAGAACGATAAGGAGAAAGACAGAAACAAAGAGAGGGATCGAAATGTGGAAATGTCTAGCACAGAATTTCCAGATGGTGAGGATGCTATCTATACTGAAAAAGTCCCTGGCATTCCGGCGGAGGTTAGCCTTTAAACCTTTCTGTATTGGGTCAACAGAGCCCAAGATACAAAATAACAAAGCATTGTCCGATCCTGTTCATATTCTAAATATCTGATTTTGTTATTGTTGTTCTTGTTTTTAAGAAGGCGGGAAAACCCTTGGAACAGTAACAAAGTAATACCACAGCTACTTTCTAAGAAATGCAACTAAAAAAAAACGGAATCATTTTTTTGTGTAAAATAATATTACCGATCACACCCCAGATACTAGCAACTTAAAAAAAAAACAAGAACCTCTTTCTGCAAACATCAGCATAAACCCTAGGTTACCACTTTTTGCCTGCAGTCCTAGTTCAGACTGACATAAAACAAAGCCTTTAGAAGTCCCAGTTTAAAACCGTCTGACCAAACGCATTCTAAACTCACAGTTCTGTAGTAATAATAATAAATAATAAAATAATAATAATAATAATAATAATAATAATAATAATAATAATAATAATAATAATAATAATAATAATAATATAGATACATAAATAAATGAATAAATAAAATAAATGAATAAATAAGTATAAAAAAACCAACAACAACAACAAAAACCAGAACACTGCCCACTTCCCGTGCACCCATCTAGTACACAACACAGTTTTGCTCAAGAGGTGAGGAGTGAAAGGCCAGTGTTGCAGGCTTCAGGTTATTTCAGGACGGCTTCTTTCTCGTGGCCGGCTGCCCTGCCTTATTTTCCTAAAAGCCGTCCGTTCGATTCTTCAGCTAAAAGCATGTCCATCAAACAACATCGAATGCCTGTGCCTGCAGGCAATATTGGCCACACTTGATTTAAGCTCATTCTGCTACTGACAGAAAACGCCAATTGTTCCACTGAACTTAGCACCTAACTGCAATGTCCTAAAAGAACGAAATTAGAAGAAATGGACATGAGAGAGAGAGAAAAAAAAAAGAAGAAAGATTGAATGATTTAAACAAA
>CM060316.1:78147586-78155086 GCA_030674155.1 Stramonita haemastoma | reverse complement strand
TAAATCACATTAATGTTGAAGTTATATTAAAGTAATGGAAGTTTGGTTGTAAATATGTGGGCTATAAATGGGGTGGAATCCAAGTTTTTATATTTTGAAAAACAATGTTGACAAAGGTTTTTCCCTTGGGTGTGGGGGTAGGGGTGGTGGTGGGGGAAGTGTGTGTGTGTGTGGGGGGGGGGATTGTGTGTGTAGAAGTGTGTGTCTGTCTGTCTGTCTGTATATTTATATATGTGTGTGTAGGAGTGTATGTGTGTATAGGGTAGGGGTGCGTGCGTGTGCGTGTATGTGTATGTGTGTATGTATGTGTGTGCGTGTATGCGTGCGCGCGCCAAGTGGGATGGCAGTGTCATTAGATCCAACGGCCTTTCGGTATCCATCTTGTAAGGTTCCCTTTGAAACGGTAGAGAAAGAGGGGAATAGAGAATGAAACGAAGCGAGTCTAACTGTACTGGATAGACCGGAAAATCCCTGCTGAGACTCAGGTTATAGCACTTGACCGCCAAACATGTAGAAAGCTGGTGTTTTCTTCACTGCAAAAGTCCCCACAAAAACTCCTGGTTAATGGACAAGTATAGAGTAATACATGTACATTAGCGTAATCATATTATTTTTTGTATAACTATACGACTTTTGCTGCATACCAGTAATGAAATATTTATACATACTCTCTGTGTGCCCTAAATGAAGCCGTTTTACGTCCAATTTTTACTCCTCTTTTCTGTGTCTATCTGTCCCTGTCTCTGTGTGTCTGTCTCTCTCTCCCTCTGTCTCTCCCTCTGTCTCTCTCTGTCTCCCTCTGTCTCTTACACTCACACACACACACACACACACACACACACACACACACACACACACACACACAACACCAACACACACACACACACACCACACACACACACACACACACCACACACACACACACACACACACACACACACACACACACACACACAACACACACACGCCGATTACCGCTCTTGCTTACTCTGTTTCTGTCTCTATCTCTGTCTCCTTCTCTTTGTTCTCTTCGTCCTCTTCTCTGTCTCTCCTCGTCTCTCTTCTCCTCTGTCCTCTCTGTCTCTCTTCTCTTCTCTCTCTCGTCTCTCTCCTCTCTCTCTCTCTCTCTCTCTCTCCTCTCTCTCTCCTCTCTCTCTCTCCTTCCTCTCTCTCTCCTCTCTTTTCTCTCTCTCTCTCTCTCTCTCTCTCTCTCTCTCTCTTCACTCTCTCTCTCCTTTGTTCTCCTCACATCGCGTTATCTGATCATTACGTTGTAGTTTTATGCGTTTGCATTGTTAGAGATAAAAGCAAATAATCTTTGTAGCATGCTGTAAACCATCAAAGTGAAACACTCGTAGTTTCAGTCTGTTTTTTACAATGACACAAACTGTTTATTTTTCTACCATACTCTGGATGTTTGTGTCTTTTATCACTTCATAAATCTCTCAGAATTAGTAACTTTTTTCTGATATTTGTAAATAACAGGGACATTAACTGTAATTATGTGTAGTTCAACAACTTCGCACTTCAGTTTAAAAAATCGAATTCAGTCACTTGACCTACATAGTTGTCGGGAAACACGAGGGATGGCACTGGTCGACCATTTTCTTCAGTCTGGTCTGTCTTCAGCTTTTGGACTAAACAGCATCTATTGAAGTCAATCAAATTGATGATCAAAGCCTGCTTATTCCCTAACCAGTTTTGATACAGAGAATGCAGTCATGCACGGCTTTATAAAATAAACAATATAAAATAATATAAAATAAGAAAAAAAAACTGTTCTCTTGTGAGTAACAAAAACTTATTGTTTGGGT
The DNA here is from genome assembly GCA_030674155.1 of Stramonita haemastoma. NCBI lineage: Eukaryota > Metazoa > Mollusca > Gastropoda > Neogastropoda > Muricidae > Stramonita > Stramonita haemastoma. The sequence goes on along the minus strand of CM060316.1, from coordinate 78,153,272 downwards.
TTCACAAGGATTGCTGACGATGGTCTTGGTATCGTTTGGATTAGGATGGGGGTGGTATGGTTGGGGTGGTATGGTTGTCTGGCTGGTTTACTGGTTACACCTGGTTTGTTGGTTTCTTGGTTGGTTTTTTTATTCCTTTGTTGACTGGATGGTTGGTTGGTTTTTTGGTCGTTGCTTGGTTTGTTTGGCTGGTTGGTTGGTTGGTGTCTTCGTTTTATTTGTTGATAAGATCAGTCTGTCTTTGTCTTTCCTAATCTAGCTAGCTGTCTGTTTGGTCTGTCTGTCTCTGTCTCTCTAATAACAGTTATGTAAATGCTCTGTTACCCTTGAAAAATAAAGATTGTTTATTAATTATGAATTAATTAATTCTGTCTGTTTTGGTCTGTCTGTTGTCTGTCTGTCTGTCTGTCTGTCTGTCTGTCTGTTCTCTGTCTTCTGTCTTCTCCCTTTTCTCTCTCTCCTCCTCCTCTCTCTCTCCTCTCTCTCTCCTCTCCTCTCTCCCTCTCTCTCTCTCTCTCCTCTCTCTCTCTCTCTCTCTCTCTCTCTCTCTCTCTCTCTCTCTCTTTGATGACTTCCGAGCCCGTGTCAACGCATCCAGACACCTGCCGCACGTTCTCCTTCCGCTTTCGTAAGAGTAGCCATCGTGCAGACAAACCAAAGTTGTGGATAACATCAAGGAGTGACCACCTGGACATCCAACACTCATTCGGAGGCGGAGGACAGCTGGATGGCGACGGCTGCTGCAGAATCGCTGTTCCTCCACGACCATCCGGCATGAGAAAAAGAAGGCCATTGTGTGCGGTAGGAACAGATGACCATTACAATACTACATACACACGGGACTGGATGAAAAAAAGCCAGAGTACTTATTCCAAATTATCCTCGATATAAAAGAATAAATCAAATCAAATTACAAATCAAATCAAATCAAATCAATCTCTCTCTCTCTCTCTCTCTCTCTCTCTCTCTCTCTCTCTCTCTCTCTCTCTCTCTCTCTCTCTCTCTCTCTCTCTCTCTCTCTCTCTCTCTCTCTCTCTCTCTCTCTTTCTCTCTTCTCTCTGTTTTTTACTTTCTTCTTCTTTCCCACGGTTCTCCTCTCACGGCATAACCTGGTCATTACTGAGTGATTTTATGCGCCCTCGAGGCCAGAGAAAGAAAGCAGTTCGGTTTTACAGCATGCTGCAAACCTTCCGATGAAATACCCCTAGTTTTTGCTTTATTGGTGACCGTGAAGGAAACAAACCATTTTTTATACTTCTGCCACAATTTTGATGTTTGCGGGGAGTTTTAGTGTATAAATCCCACAAGGTGAACTAAAGTGCCATGGGTATTTTTTTCTTCTCTGCACTTTTGTGAATTATGGGGACATACTGACATAGCATGTGCAATTTGTTTCCGATTTTTGCTTTTGTCGTTGTTGAAAAGTTGCCTGTCGCTTGATTTTCTGCAATACCAGAAGAGGACGTATTCGTGAACGACTTTATCGATGTGGAAACGTTTATCGTGCATTAATTATGAAATTCAAAGCGTGTGTTTGGCTACAGCGAGCAGTGTTAACTATGTCAGATTTTATGCGAGGTAGTATTTTTGCTTATAAGCTCGCTTTCTGTCAATCTCTCTCTCCCCTCTCTCTCTCCTCTCTCTCTCTCTCTCTCTCTCTCTCTCTCTCTCTCCTCTCTCTCTCTTCTCTCTCTCTCTCCTCTCCTTCTCTCTCTCTCTCTCTCCTCTCTCTCTCTCTCTCTCCTCTCTCTCTCTCTTTGAACTCCCCTCATCCTCATACATTTCCATCTACCTAGCAAAACGGAAAAAACAGTATGTCCCCTGTTTGAAACAAGTTTGAAACTTGCACAGTGCATTGCACTGTAGGAAAATGCTAAAAGTGTATCTAATAAGGCTTTAGATAGCTTTGGTCGACCTCCAAAACTCCAAAACTTTGACTAAGAGTCACAAAGTTTGGCAACTGAGTTGTAAAAAAACATTATATGCTGGGCAACTAGAAATACATAGAAAACATCTTAACATGAGCTGAAACAACCTGATGCATGTCTAACAATGGTGGTTCTTGAGAATTGTTCCGGACCAGTTGATTAGTCAATTGCCCATTAGAGTATGTGTCTGCATCATATGTGCATGCCCATAACAGGTTTGTGCGCATGCATGTATGTACTGTGTGTCTCCATTCTCTCTCTCTCTATCTCAATCACTCTCTGTCTCTGTCCTGTCTCTGTCTCTGTCTCTCTCTGCCTCTGTCTCTGTCTCTCTCTCTCTGCCTCTGTCTCTCTCTCTCATTCTCTCTCTCTCTCTCTCTCTCTCTCTCTCTCTCTCTCTCTCTCCTCTCTCTCTCTCTCTCTCTCTCTCTCTCTCTCTCTCTCTCTCTCTCTCTCTCTCTCTCTCTCTCTCCAAGTGAGGCCATTTTTTTCTTTCACGTCATTATCTAACGTCGTTCCACAAAACAAGTTCCTTTTCCCCCGTTGTTTCTTCACTCTGAGAAATGTGATGCAAAAAATCATCTGGTTACAAACAAATCTGAACCCAACTTCCCTTTGTGTCTCTGAGTGACCTGCATCCCTGTGTGCACTTCCTCTGGGGAAAGGTGGGCCCTTGAGTGATTGTGTTGCAGCATATCTGATGACGAATTCCACAACCAAAGGTGTATTGCAGTTTTCATTTCGGAAAGAATTTCAGCTTCCGTGTCTTCTTTGGTTACACGTGAAAGTAAATACATCGAAATGAAAGACGTGTCCATTGTACAAGGCTAAAAGCTTTCATCCAAGGGAAATACTTTGAGGCTTTTCGTTTTTTTAATATTCTGCTGTCTGAAAATGCAATATTTGTTAAAATGAGTGTTGATATTGTAAAAAGAAACAACCCCAGTGTCTCATTTTATACAGGAGAAAATAAAAGCCAATTGATCTTATCTAGCTGGTGTATAGGAATTTCACAACTTTTAAACAGACCTGTACCACAAAAGAAGTTTCTAAAAATTTATAGTAGCGCCAAAACCAAAATCTAATGACAAAAGAAAACAAGTGAAAAAGATTCTCTCTGCAGGTTTGAAGGCTTTGTTTTCACTTTGAGGAGGAAATTCCCTATGACGCTTTGTTCACCAAGCTGGTTTTCTTTAGTATAAAAACAACTTTATTCTGCAGATACAGAATGGTGTGGTTTAGAAAGTATTCAATAAGGATGCTCAAAACCAGTAGAGAATAAGAACATCCAATTGTTTTTGTTTTTATCTTTTTTAAGTGTGTTTCTAACTAGATGTGTTTATTTGTGGTCAAAAGAATTGCTAAACGTAACTACCCAAAATATCTTATATGCAAAAAATATTTTAGTTTCACGGTATTGTTACAACAGATTAGGATTTTATACATGTTTTGATACTTTTGGTTAGATTCTTTAACTGTTTTATTTTATACCAATGTCAACTGTTTTGCAGTACCTTTGGATTTTTCCCATCGGGTATCGATCAGATTTAGAATGACATTGCCTTGAAATACTCTAGCTGACCAGAGCACACAACACATTATGTCGTGATCAAAAACGCACACACTCGCCCTTAACTAACTTGCTCCTGCTTCTGCTCGTTAACAAGGGCCCGAGCAAAGAATGGCAGCCTTTTTGCCATGGACCGAATGACCATGATGGACATGTCCATTAGCACAACAAAGGAGACAGACTACACGACTTTCTGACACACACAATCAAGCCTGGCTATTGACAATCAACCAGTTTTATTTGATTTGCTTCAGCTCTGTCTCTGTCTCTGTCTCTGTCTCCTCTGTCCTCTGTCTCTCTGTCTCTCTGTCTCTGTCTCTCTCTCTCTCTCTCTCTCTCTCTCTCTCTCTCTCTGTCTCGTCTTCTGTCTTCTTCTCTCTTCCTGTCTCTGTCTCTGTCTCTGTCTCTGTCTCTGTCTCTGTCTCCTCTCTCTCTCTCTCTCTCTCTCTCTCTCTCCTCCTCCTCTCTCTCTCTCTCTCTCTCTCTCTTTCTCTCTCTCTTGATTAAGTTCTCTCTCTTCCTCTCTGTCTCTGTCTCGTCTCTCTGTCTCTGTCTCTGTCTGTCTGTCTGTCTGTCTGTCTGTCTGTCTCTCTCTCTCTCTCTCTCTCTCCTCTCTCTCTCTCATCTTCTCTCTCTCTCTCTCTCTCTCTCTCTCTCCTCTCTCTCTCTCTCTCTCTCTCTCTCTCTCTCTCTCTCTCTCCCCATACAAAGGTCTGTGTCAGGTTATTAATTCGCAATTTGGGCCGTTCCTTGGACTAGACGAAAGAAAATAAATATTTCTTTTAAACCCCACAGAAAAACTTGCGGCAAAACAAATGCCTCAATTAGCTTCACATTTTATCTTTAGCAGTCAGTTAATGGAAAAGGGTTAATTGGTTGTTTTCTTTTTTTCTAGTTTGTAAAAGCACTAGGCATGAAATTATGTCCTCTCTTTTCTTTGTCGGCGTTTTCATAACAGCGTGTAAAATTTGAGTAAGTAGGCATTGAAGTGAAAGATTTTTTAGTTCATAATTTCCTTTGCAAAATCTGAACTTGATTAAAGCACTTTCTTGTATCTGTCAGCATTTCTAAGTGTTTCATCTCAGCAAAGTTCTCAAAAGTGTTCATGGTTTCGAGCTTGTTACTGAACCAAGACGTCTGACAAAGATGAAAATAATTGAAGGGGATCAGTCTCCATGCAATGTCCTTCCAGCAGAGGGATGGCAGTTTTGATGACACAGGGAAGGCTAGGTACAATTAAGGGAGGTTATAGCTGTGTGGGTACAGAGAGACAGACAGACAGACAGACAGACAGAGAGAGAGAGAGAGAAAGACATAGAGAAAGACAGATAGAAACAGAAAAACAGAGAAAGAGTAATATAAACAAATACAGACAGCCAGGCATGCAGGCAGGAAAAAAGGGAGAGGCAGAGACAGACAGAGAGATATAATTATAGAGAGAGACAGAGATAGAGACAGACAGGCAGGCAGACAGAGATAGAAAGACAAAGATATAAATACAGACAGACAGGAGGACAGAATAAACAGAGAAAGGGGGATACAGAGAGACAGACAGACAGATAGACAGACAGACGGGCAGACATGTAGGCAGGTAAGTAAGTAAGCAGGCAGGCAGGCAGACAGATAGATAGACAGACAGACAGGAAGAGAGAAAGATGGGGGAGCGAGAAAGAGAGAGAGAGAGAGAGAGAGAGAGAGAGAGGGGGGGGGCAGACAGACAGACAGACAGACAGCCTGATTGACAGACAGAGAGAGACAGAAGAAGAAGAAGAAGAAGAAGAAGAAGAAGAAGAAGAAGAAGAAGAAGAAGAAGAAGAAGAAGAAGAAGAACAACAACAACAACAACAACAACAACAACAACAACAACAAGAACAAGAACAAGAACAGCAACAACAACAACAACAACAACAACAGCAGCAGCAGCAGCAGCAGCAGCAGCAGCAGCAGCAGCAGCAGCTGCAAGAACAAGAACAGGAAGAACAAGAAGATCAAGAACAAGAAGAACAAGAACAAGAGAAATTTTCAAGAACAGAAAACAAGGCAGCGTGGTTTATGAGTTCTGTTTTCTGCTACCTCCGACATTAACGTTCTGTCTTTGCTTCTGTTGTAAATCAGAAGACTTATCTTCTGTATCACTGGCACGGTAATGTTTAGCTCTGCTTTCCTTCACAACTTTAGCACTTTCAGA
>CM060316.1:78137586-78142586 GCA_030674155.1 Stramonita haemastoma | reverse complement strand
AGAGCTGGAAGGTGACCAGCCGCCATGGCGCAGTGGATAGCGCTTTGGATTTCGGACTGGAAGGTAGCGGGCTCGAATCCCATAAGATTCATGGGGATTTTTCGGACTCTGGCCGGCTCCTACCCAGAATGAGTGTGCTGTGGACTCAGTGGGGAGACTGGGATCACACGCTCGAGCTTTATCCACTTTACGGATGCGAGTTTGAGCGTGTTGCTCAAATTACCTGACCAATACTGCAGGTGTCTGTATCTCTCGGGCTCGGTTGACTCCGGGATATATTATGATAGTAAGTGTAGAGTACAACCCTGTCAGGTAGTCTCAAAGCAGGTGAACTTCCATGGCAGCAGCATTACAAGACCCTCATTACCATTGATCATAATGCAGCAGTAAAAGTTGCCTCTGATTCGGTGGCCCCCGTTGCTCTGGTCTCACGGTGACCTTGGATTCGGTTTTTTCCATACACTTCTGTGCCTGTCCTGAGTTTGTGTCAAAGCCTTTAGGGTTGGAGGTTCACGGGGGAGGGGGGGCGGTCGTTGGAGGGACGTTGTGGTGGTTGCCACCTCGGGTGGGTGATAAACTCAGTCTGGCCCCATGATTGAGCTAATACTGTCGTTAGTAGGGGGCTTAGTATGTGGTGTCCAGCGTATGTTAGCTCAGAACAGGCACCACTGAACACCACCAAAGTGACCCAGCAGCAGTGCAGGACCCCTCTGGCTGGTGGCCCCACGGCGGCCTGATATTGATAGGCTTCCGGTGGACTTCCGACTCGAAGGATGCGACATAACAAATCTGGGTGTGGCTATGGCGGGGAGATTGGAATGAGGGGCATGGAAACAGTGGGATGGGGACGTCACAGAAGATGAGGCAGCATAAAAAAGATTTGGCACGTGTGCATGTCAAGCTGGCATTTCAAAATGCATGTGTGTGTGTGTGTGCGTGCGTGCGTGCGTGCGAGCGTGCGAGCGTGCGTGCGTGCGTGCGTGTGTGCGTGCGTCCGTGTGTGTGTGTGTGTGTGTGTGTGTGCGCTCTCTCTCTCTCTCTCTCGCTCTCTCTCTCTCTCTCGCTCTCCTCTCTCTCTCTCTCTCTCCTTCTCTCTCTCTCTCCTCTCTCTCCTCTCTCTCTCTCTCTCTCTCTCTCTCTCTCTCTCTCTCTCTCTCTCTCTCTCTCTCTCTCTCTCTCTCTCTCTCTCTCTCTCCTCTCTCTCCTCTCTCTCTCCTCTCTCTCTCTCTCTCTCTCTCTCTCTCTCTCTCTCTCTCTCTCCTCTCTCTCTCTCTCTCTCTCCTCTCTCTCTCTCTCTCTCTCTCTTGGTCCCAATCGATCAACCATACGTAAATGTGTTGAAATATGGCTGTGTATTTACCATTCGTAGGCTAAGTTTATATCTTTTCAATGCCTTAAAAATAAGGCAGGATTTTGTTGAAAACTTGGAGACTTGACAAACAAATAACATCATTTAAAAGAGGTCAGTTTAATCTAAAAGGACACATGTTCACACTTGATATGTTTTATCAGTTGCCATATATGTCATGAGGTTTTATTTTATTTTTGCATTCTTTGCTTTGCTATGCTTTGTTTACCCCATTCTTGGGGCTGGTGGCCTGAAGAATAAATCTTGTTCATGTTCATGTTCATGTTCTCTCTCTCTCCTCTCTCCCTCTCTCTCTCTCTCCTCTCTTCTCTCTCTCTCTCTCTCCTCTCTCTCCTCTCTCTCTCTCTCTCTCTCTCTCTCTCTCTCTCTCTCTCTCCTCTCTCTCTCTCTCTCTCTCCTCTCTCCTTCCTCCTCCTCCTGTTCCACCACCTTCTTCTCCTCTTCCTCCAATTTAATTACTAGGCCAATATTTTTTCCTACAACATTAACGCCATTCGTAAAAAGTAGTACGCTCTTTGTACTTTCTCTCTTTACCCTTTAAAAGTGTGCAGCTAAAAAAGACACATAGGTAGAAAACATCTTGTGACAAAATGTCCCTTTATCTTTCTCTATGCCCCCTGCACGGTGTCCAAAAGGGTCTAGAAAAAGATGGGTCATTGAGTGATTCTGCAGCAGCATCTCTGATGGTATATTGTCAGAACCATCACATATCTCTGTTGGCTTTCTGGAAAGCTTTCCAGTATTTCTATTCTCGATGTTTACTGATAGAAATAGTTCATGAAAATAACACGATATGTCCATAGCACCATTGTAAAAGCCATTGCCTCTTCTAATGTTTCTTTTGATGTTTCTTTTTTTCTTTATTACCAAAAGCACTGTTGTCTAGAAATGGTGGTAATTATGGAAACGTTGTGCCAAAATCGTTAGAGGAAATAAAGCCTCAGTGTGTTTTGTTTGACATCATCAAAAATGTATACATTTGTATCTCGTCTTTGGTAATGGTAAGAGTTTAAAACAGTCCTGGTGTATAAAAGGCTAAAAAGAAACCTGGTTGTATCATAAGCAAGATTTTTACACTATAGCACTTTGCAAAAGCAAGAAACAAAACGAAAAAGTTACACTTCAGAATTTGGAAGTGCTTTGCATTTGGGAGCGTTACCTATGATGCTCTTGTTTCATAGCAATTTTGAGGGTGGTTTGCTCTTGATGTTGTTTTTGTGTTTTGTTGAATTGTTGGTTTGATTTCATTTTTATTTTTGGTTGAAAATGTTTTGAATCCGAAACTAAGATAGTATCCTAAGCAATTGTATACAAGAACACTTAAAATCAGTCGTAAATGAGAACATTCAAAGCATGTGCATCATTTTTAATGGATTATTTCAAGCTATATATACATCATGTTTATTGAATATTCTTTAGTTATGTTAAACGTCATAAAACATTTTCAATAAGAATTATTTGCCAGTTCTTTGAGTCATTCTTTTGGAAGAATAGTTTAACACCGTTATATGTTTGTTTTAATATATGAAGACTTAAAAAAATTATTGAATTAATTTTCTTTTAATCACCACTTCCTAACACCAAAACATTCATTAAAGCTAAACAACAGCATACTGTGATAATGCTGCTGACAGGAAAAAAAATTACTACACACATTTTTTGCACAGACAATAATGCCCAGAGCAAGTTTAAGCACTCTTCTTTTCCATCATCACAACCTAATAGACCTTCCACAAAACGACCAAGGCAAACAAAGAGTAGGCATCAGCTGTGTGTGTTTTAACTGATGTAAATCACCATGATTGACATGTCCATTACGACAACAACAGAGGCAGCAGACAACCTGACTTTCTGTCACGGAAAATTGACGGTAGTTGTTCACAGAACTGATGAGTTCCACCAGCAGAATGCCACACAGAGGTGGAGCCAGTGAAGGGTAGAGGGTTTGTTAAGCAGTGTGTTATCGGCTATTGTTTTTTTGTTGTTGTTGTTGTTAGTGCTGCTGCTGCTGCTGCTGCTGCTGCTGCTGCTGCTGCTGCTGCTGCTGCTGCTGCTGCTGCTGCTGCTTTACGTTCCCCAGCTTAACTTCCTTGGGTTTACCCAGAATACCATGCATTCTGACTCGTTCATCCTACCTAAGAATTACCGAGAGATTGAAAGTACACATAGGATGTGTTTGCGTGTATGACTCTTTTCAAGTACTTAGCTAAATAGCCATACTCCGATTTGATATGAATTTTTTTTCTCCTTTAAGAGGGGGGGGTGTGTAGTTTCTTGCTTAGAGCTTGTCATGGCTGAAGACTATCCCAATATGATATTTTACTGCATAACAACATTTCAATGTAGGCCTTGTTCTTTTGCTTATGTCAATAACTAACAATGCGTATGGCCTAGAGAGGGTTTTTGATTGTCAGTTTTGACATCTTTAGCTATTTTGTCCCATAATGTATTTTGATAAGAGCCAACAAAATGACAAACATTTTCACGTATTCAAAAGAATATATATGTAAATAAGATGATGTCTGATTAAATGTACGTATGAATTACAGATCACATAAAACCACTCCACATCCGTACACGTCATCTTAGGACTGAGATTTTCTCAGGTACAATGCCAGGACCTATGAAGGCTCTGTAGAAACCCTCTGTAGATTGTTTCAGGTGATTGATTAATAACTCTGCTATAAAGGACGGGATAACTCAGTGGTCAGAGCACTCGCTTTTCCCAAGCTAAGGTTTAGCAGCATCGAGTGTGGTTACCAAGTGGATGGGTGACTGTTTGCGCACCTTGGCTTATGTACAGTCCCCCAGTTCACCAGCTGTAAAACGGTACCCGCCCTCTTTAAGGTCAGGGAAGGTAAAGCAACGAGGGAGAGGAGATGGGCGCCGCCCTCAATGTGCTGTCCCTTAGAAAAGCTGAGGTCTCTGATGCCTCGCTCCCCTACGACCACATAGGTTATGGGACACCTTTACCTTTACCAACTTTAGCAATATTTTGGTGTAATGCTGTTTATCTTAATTTAATTCTACGCGGGCACAAACAGATAACCACTCCCCACTACCCACCTCCCTCCCACCCCCTTTTTTATTGAGGATGTAAAGAGCATTTCGTGTTTACAAAAATGTTATGTTGAAACAAACGGATCAATTAATTTTTTATAATTATCAGTTCAGCCTATATTTCAACATTCACAATAAAGCAATCAGTTCAGCCTCTAGTTTAAAATTCACACACAATAAAGCAATCAGTTCAGCCTATAGTTTAACAGTCACACACAATAAAGCAATCAGTTCAGCCTCTAGTTTAACATTCACACACAATAAAGCAATCAGTTCAGCCTATACTTTAACATTCACACATAATAAAGCAATCAGTTGAAGTCTTCCTTCTTTGCTCTGAGCTTCTTGGGGAGTCCTCGGGCACCCCTTCATTGTTCAGGCCAGGTCTTACAGAAGGATTGATATACCCCAGGGCCAAACAGCGTTCACGTTCTCGTGTTATTAATATGATACAATGCACAAAAAGTAAGAGTTGTGCCTAAAAAGACCGTTTTTAATCACAATCTTCTTGAGAAAATCACAAATTAGTATGACTAAGTTCGTCATTGTTGTGTCTTGATATAAAAATGCC
>CM060316.1:78112586-78132586 GCA_030674155.1 Stramonita haemastoma | reverse complement strand
AGAAAGTTTATCATTTGTTGTTGGGTTTAGGGTGGTGTTTTGTTTGTTTCGGGGGGTTGTGGGTTGCTTTGTTTTGTTTTGGTTTTTGCCATCTGACGTTATTTAAAATGCATTGGAGGAAATGTCTTCGTGCAAGGACTAGACGTAATTTAAATTCAGAAAAACATACTCTTTTTCTAACCAAAAAATGCCAGTTTGTCAGGTTTATCTTATTCATTAAGATATCATGCAGAATGAACAAAATGACAACCAAAGAGGTTTATTGTATGGGAGTTTAACGAAAGGTACAAAGCATGAATGGAATCGTATAACTTTGAAATTTGATACACCAAAGTTTAGAGGAAAGAAAGAGTTCCAGTACAACAAATTGGTTATTGAGGAGGGGGGAGTGTAATTATTTTATAAATCCACAAATCTGGCAGTTAGATCAACCGGCCCATAATACACAGGAACCAATACAGCCTGTGCACTATTTCACTTGCTTGAAGATACTAAATGTGTGCAAATTCTGTAAACTAAAAGATACAGACTTTCCATTAGTTTTTATTTTTTAGATATTGAAATGCAGTTTAATTCATTATCCTTAAGATAAAATACTTGATGTTATTGCTAACATACCTATATTCCTTATCTCTTCAACACAAAACTTAACAGTGTTAGTCTTGAACTGTTCAGATCATTAATTTACCCTATAAGCTAAATTAATTTATTCGAAACTATCAATTTCCATTGTCATGGCAGTTGTACATATCTCGTATGGTAGCTCTTTCTTTCTCGTCAACATTCATACACTACTATCATGTCTGTCTAACGGAAATGTGATCCGCTGCGTTAACGCCTAATCAACCACACTCCAATTTTTGTGTGAACATATCTATCTTTAATATCTATCTGTGAGAAACTGTTGAAAATCTTTAGTGGGCACTGTCTCAGGACTACAGAATAGGTATGTGAAGTAAATTCTATCTGACTGGACGAAAAGAAACAAACAGAGAGTATAGAAAAGGAATCTATCACGATTTCAGAAGGGGGGATGCTATTATCTGACTGCATCTCCACGAGAAATCTTAGTTAACTGTATGCTTAGTCTTTCCACTCTGCTCGATATACTATTGATTGATGCGTTTATTTTAGAACAAGCTACTTCCTGTGCCCCCTCTGGGTAAATATATCGATATTTCGAGAGTTGTGAAGACAATTCATTGTCTTCAGTTCTCAGAAATATATCATATTTAGTAAAGTTGTAGAGAAATATTTTTGTCTGATTCTCGGATCATAGTGTCGACTAACTAACAGTGACTTATGACGTAATCAATGCAAGTCCATTGCTACTGGGGGTTGTGGTACTCTGCTCAGTTTAATTCTATCATGTCTGTGTTGAACTGATTTCATTTGTTCAATTGTGTCTTATTGCTGATAATCCATTTTGTCTTTACCTTCATTCTCGCATATTCATGTGGCTTTACACTTTTGGAAGAATAGCCTCTTCACGTCTTCTCTTCTCCTATTCTTCTTCTTTTCTTTTTCTTTTCTTCTCTCTTCTTCTCTTCTTCTTCTTTCTTCTATCTTCTCTTCACTTCTTCTTCTACTTCTCCTCTCTCCTCCTCTACTCCTCCTCCTCTTCCTACTACCTACTTCCTCCTCTACCTCTCTCTTCTCTTCTTCTTCTTCTTCTCTTCTTTTCTTCTTACTCTTCTCTCTCTCTCTCCTCCTCCTCCCCTCCTCTTCTTCTCTTTCTTCTCTTCTCTCTCTTCTCTTTCTTCTTCTTCTTCTTCTCTCTTCTCTTTACTACTACTACTACTTCTACTACTACTACTACTACTACTACTACTACTACTACCTACTCTGCTGCTGCTCTGCTCTGCTGCTGCTGCTGCTGCTGCTGCTACTACTCTACTCTCTCTCTCTCTCTCTCTCTCTCTCTCTCTCTCTCTCTACTCACTCTCTCTCCCTCTCTCTCTCTCTCTCTCTGTACATTTTCAGGCTAAACTCATTTCAGCAGTTCCTAAAATCTGCCCAGGCCAAAGTTGAAACCTAAGAGCCTATTGCAGGAATAAATCAATGACGACATGCACTCAATTAGAACAAGAACACTCAACTAAGTGAATGATTTCAAAGTTTAAGCTGGAAGATTACCCACGGAATTAAAAAAAGGAAATAATGGGTCGCTTCTGTGTATGCGTGCACGTGAGTGCATGTCAGCGCGGCGCGCGCGCGCGCGTGTGTGTGTTGTTTGTTTTGTATGTTGTGTGTGTGTTTGTGTGTGGTGTGTGTGTGTGTGTGTGTGTGTGTGTGAGAGAGAGAGAGGAAGAGAAAAGAGGGAGAGAGAGAGTGTGTGTGTGTGTGTGTGTGTGTGTGTGTGTGTGGTGTGTGTGTGTGTGTGTGTGTGTGGGGGGGTGTGTGGTGTGTTGCGCGCGCGGAGGTGGGTGTGGCTGCTGTCGTTATCGTGCGTGTGTATGCTCCCTGGGTGTGAGATGTATGCAATTGTTTGTGTGTGCGCGCGTCGTGTGTGTGAGTGTGCGTGCGTGCGATGTGTGGTGTGCTGAGTGAGGTGGAGTGTGTGTTGTGTGTGGTGTGTGTGTGTGTGTGTGTGTGTGTTGTGTGTATGTGTGTGTGTGAGTGTGTTTTTGTTTTGTCTTTGTTCTGGCTTTTCGGTCTCTGCTCTCGCGCTCGTCTCTTCAGTCTCTCTCTCCTCCCCTCTCTTTCTCTTCTCTTCTCTCTCCTCTCTCTCTGTCTCTTCTCTGTCTCTCTCCTCTCTCTCTCTCTCTCTCTCTCTCTCTCTCTCTCTCTCTCTCTCTCTCTCTCTCTCTCTCTCTCTCTCTCTTCTTCTCTCTCTCTTTGATGCTGTGTTTGTGATGATGCTCAGAGGGAATATTCTGTGTACTACAGTCTGACTTCAATGAGTTTTTATGCTACAGTCGATCCAGAGGGTATTACTGAAGTCACTATGCATGCAATGGTGGCCATTGCTTCTGGGCATCAAATGTTGTATGCAAAATATGTAACTGTTGCTGCTTTTTGCATATGCAAAAAAGAAAATGTCATTGCATTGTATCAACTTATGGCCCGGCAAAATTGTATTTAGTAGAGACTTCTTTCTGAATAAATAGCAGCATGTGAATACGATTCATTTCAACTAACTCGATGGATGCTGTACTTGATGGTTTTTTTAATGGGATAAGAACAATGCAGATTGCGTCAAAATCAGTTTTTGTTATCCAGGTGATATTGGACTCGGGTGGTCTTCTTAGAAGCAGGCTAAATGAATGAAGACATCTGAACTGTTTGACGCATTTTGGGCTCAGTCACCACTTCATTCGTGTTTATGGAATGTGCATGTATGGATGGGTGTACATTTTTTGTGTTGCCGAGGTCTAAACAAAGCTTTGAGAATAAATTAATGGTATGTGTTGTTGGTTTGTTGGTTGGCTTTTTTTCCTCTTTCCACCCTAGCACCTTGAAATGTATTGTGGCCAAAGCCGATGTGCATTAAACAGTTTTAGTGTTCAGTGCTCAGTGTTCTCTCTCCTTCGGATGAGACTTCAGACTAAGGTCACGTGTGTGAATGCACGCAGAAGGCAGCACATGGATTCTTCCCATTGGCATCTGTAAAAACTTCATCATCAACAACAAACTGAAAATCTAAAACCAAATACCTAATGCAAAAATCCAACCAGATCTTGTTAAGTTCTAATGTTTCAAGAATCTTAATGAGAGCTTCTAATTTTTTTCTCCAAAAAACAGAACGTGTTTTGGCTATCACATTTTTTGGTTTCAAAAAATCTGAGTCGGGTTTATTGGAGTTTTTCCCCTTAACTATCTTAATTTTTTATATTTCAATATCGATACATTTTTTGTTGAATGAAAGAACTATGCGTTAGCTTTTTATGATTTTCCCTTTCTTCTTCGATCTATCCTTGTGCATTTACTCTGTGTGTGTGTGTGTGTGTGCGTGTGTGTGTGTTGTGGGTGTGTGCGTGTGTGTGTTGCGTGTGTGTGTGTGTGTGTGTGTTGTGTGTGTGTGTGTGTGTGTGTGTGTGTGTGTGTGTGTGTGTGTGTTAAAAGCGGACTTGCATTGTGTGTTTGCACATGCGCGTGTATTGCCATGAGTTTATATGTATATAGGTGCGTGCATGTGCGCGCGCGCACACGCACGCGACCGCAAAATGCGCATGTCCATGCGTGTGGGCAAGCGTGTGTACGTGCACGTAGTTGGGCGGAGGGTGAGGGTGAGTGTGTGTGTGTGTGTGTGTGTGTGTGTGTGTGTGTGTGTGTGTGTGTGTGTGTGTGTGTGTGTGTGTGTGTGTGTTTAGTTTTGGTTTTTGTTCTTCTCCCAATGTAATTAATTTACGTTAGACGCACTCGTGTTGTTTTTACCGTTGAATTGAGAAATTCGATTTTGCAGATATATGTCAGTGAATATTTTTGCCAGCATTCTTTTCTCCAACCTTCAGTTTTTCCCTCTTTCTCTAGGATCATTTATTTTTCTTCGGTTTTTTTTTTCCTTTTTTTTTCTTGTTGTTCAGGTTCGATTATCCTTATTGTAATGGATGCAAGAGTGTGGAATTACTTCCCATGACATTTTTTGCTTACGGGGATTCTGATATCCTGTAGTGCCATAGATCGCAATGTTTTTAGTTTCCGTTTATATTTTTCGGTTTATTTTTTCACAGGTGAATATCAATGAAAGCAGAATATGTGTTTACTCTACGCCACCAGTTTTGTTTGTTCCTTGGCTAGAACTCTCAGATTCACCAAATAGTGAGATTTTGCGTATGCGACTTTTTTGCACCTCCCCCCCCCCCCCCACACACACACACACACGCAGCACGCTCGCACGCACGCACACACACACACACACACACACACACACACACACACACACACACACACACACACCACACACACACACACACACACACACATACACACACAACACACACACACACACACACACTCATGACGGTAGCCTATTTCCGACTTCGGGGATAGCAGATACCACAAGTGCAAAGAAACACAAGTGAAATTGGCAAAGGGGAGTGTAACAAGCAGACGGGAAAAAAAACTTCAATCAGTTGTCTAGAAATACAGCACATTATAATACATCACATACGACTAACAGCCTTGTCGTTCACATCCTCCTCAACACAGCCTTGACTAAGAGCGCCATCACTTTCGGTGATTACAATCCAAACATTCATCACCATTATCTTCATCACCTTCAGCATCATTTTTATGAATTATATTAACATTCATAGGAGTGAAATTTGTGTGTGTGAATATGTGAGTTTTTGCATTTATAGAGCAAATAATGCTGGAAAGCAGCCTATTGATAGTATTATGTCTAACTGATGTAAATTTGAGAGAGAGAGAGATTGATTTATTGATTTGATTTATTCTTTTATATCGAGGATAATGGAATAAGCACTCTTGTGCTTTTTTTATATTCAGTACCCGTGTGTTGCAGCTTTGTAAATATTGTCATCTGTTCCCACCGGCACACGATTGCCTACTCTTACGAAAAGCAGAACAGGATTTAACATGTGCGCAAGATGTTCTGAGTGCGTTCGCAACGGGGCCGCGATTTAAAGTCTCATCCGAAAGACTTTTGGGGAGAGTGGAGTCAGCACCGATGTTAACTCCAGGAGAAAAATCTCCTCGACCGGACTCGAACCCGTGTCGTCAAATGCCAGCGCAATGTTCTGATAGGAGAGAGAGAGAGAGAGAGAGAGAGAGAGAGAGAGGGAGAGAGAGAGAGAGAGAGGAGAGAGAGAGAGAGAGAGAGAGAGAGAAGAGAGAGAGAGAGAAGACTTAGATTAATATCACAAAAATAGAGAGAGAATACTACCAGAAAGAGAGAAAAAACTAATATCTGTGTGTGTGTG
Organism: Stramonita haemastoma; assembly: GCA_030674155.1. NCBI lineage: Eukaryota > Metazoa > Mollusca > Gastropoda > Neogastropoda > Muricidae > Stramonita > Stramonita haemastoma. The sequence continues at coordinate 78,126,701 of CM060316.1, read as the reverse complement.
TGCGTGCCTGCGTGCGTGGTTGTGTGTGTGTGTTTGTTGTGTGTGTGTGTGGTGTGTGTGTGTGTGTGTGTGTGTGTGTGTGTGTGTTGTGTGTGTGTGTGTGTGTTGTGGTGTCGTAGAAAGAATAAGAAAGAATAATCACAGGTTTGAAAAGAAGATAGACGATGGCAGGAGAAATTGGCAAATAAATCAAATAATTTGAAACAATCAAAAAAAACCTACCCTATGCTGTATTAATTGCAAAGAAAAATGTCGAACGACTCGGGGGACGGGATAGCTCAGTAGTCAGAGCACTTGCGTTCCCCAAGCTAAGGTTAAGCAGTATCGAGCATGGTTACCAGTTGGATGGATGACCGTTTGCGCGCCTAAGCTTCAGTACAGTCCCCCAGTTTACCTAGCTGTAAATGGGTACCTGCTGACCTCTTCAGGGTCAGGGAAGGTAAAGCAGTGAGCGAAGGAGATGGGCGCCGCCCTCCATATTCTGGCCCCTAGAGAAGTAAGGTCTCTAACACCTCGCTCCCCTACAACCACATAATATGTTATGGGACACCTTTACCTTTTAGTTAAAGTCTGTCCCGAGCCTAAGGCACATCAGGCCGGTGCTTATCCCGGTTTCTGTGGCGTTAAGCGACTGAGAGTCATAGACTCCCTCCCCCTGGATAGGACGCCAGTCTATCGCAGGGTTAAGCCCCAACACAAGGTTGGTACCCTTTTACACCTGGGTGGGGTGAGAAAATCGCCGTAAAGTGCCGTTTCCAAGGGCACAACGCCATAGCCTAAAGCTGGGATCGAACCCGCAACCTTTAGATTACGAGTCCAACGCCCTAACCACTAGACTACAGCGACGGCTGCCTTTACCTTTTACTAGTTTTTTAATAAGTTGAGAAATATTTACTGCGCAGGAAAGAATCCACAGCAGCAAGATGACAGAGACTCTAGAGAAACTGAACTGCAAAAGGTCTTTTAAGAAGAGCCCCGTTCTCTCAGGAGTTTTGACTCTTAAGTATTCACACTCTAACGGGGCTGGGCTGCGTCCACTCGATTTCCGGATGCCTTTTTCTGCTAACTTTTTATGATCTCATTCCTGGCAAAATTAGCATGCCCCCCATTCTCCGAAGCAAACACCTGTACAGTGACGTTCAGACAGCGCTGGCCGTTCTAAACACCTCCCTCCTGTGCTCTGTGTGTGTGCAGATGCTCCTCTTCAACGGCAACTTCTTCTCCATCCTGGCCAGCTGGATTCTGGTGGCCATGACCTTGGAACGCTTCATCGCCGTCTGGTTTCCCCTCAAGGTCAGCCGCATCTACTCCAAGAAGAAGGCCACCATCGTGCTCATCGTCATCTTCTTCGCCACCTTCAGCCTCAACACGGTGTTCTTCATCATCGTGGTGGAGGACGTGAAAAAGTCCTGCGCCTTCCAGGCCAGCTTCCACAGCTTCATTCAAGACTACTGGTACTGGGCCGACGCCCTGGCCTACGCCATCGTGCCCTGCCTGCTGGTCATCACCAGCAACACGCTCATCATCATCAACGTGCAGATGTCCTCCAAGACGCAGCGGCAGCTGACCAACAACTTCGACCAGTCCTCGCGGCGGATGCGGGACCAGCAGCAGATCACCACCATGCTGATCGTCATCTCGCTGGTCTTCCTGGCGCTCATGCTGCCCAACAGCGTCTTCTACCTGGTGTCGGAGCACTGGGAGAAGAGCACGGCCAGCGGCTCCTACGAGTGGATGGAGATGGCCTTCGTCAAGCAGCTGGTGCACTCGCTGAGCGACATCAACCACGCCGTCAACTTCTACCTCTACTTCCTCTCCATGGCCACCTTCCGCCGCCGTTTTTTGGACACCATCTTCTGCCGGAAGCCCACGCGCAAGCCGAAAGGGGCCAACAGCAGCGTGTTCAAGACCTCCCACTCCTATGTGTCCTTCCACTCCACGCACAGCAACCTAAGTCCCGGGCTGACCTGCAGCACAGCCACAGCCTGACCAACGTGTCGGACGTCAGCAGCGAGGTATGACCATTAGTGCGGGGGCCCAGGCAACCCGCCCAGATGAGCACCACGGTCTGAGACTCGCAGGACTGGGCTAAGCGCACGAGGAGACTTGAGGGACGGAAAGGAAGATTTGTTTTTAATGACCGAACACGAAGCCTGATCTCAGAACAGAGGTCTTTGATGTGGTGCTTTGTTCAAAGTCACTAAGATTCTGCAGAGAGGGCGTGTGGGAGACATGGCGTGAACAGCCCAGTCCGACACTTGTAAACTTCAGTGGAGAAGCTGTGAGTATGAAAAAAAGGACAAAGGATGAGAAACCTTTCTTTCCGTGGATGCTTCATTTATGCTCTGGGCTCCAGTCTGAGTAATACTCTGAGCATTTGTTGGTGTCAACTACAATCAGAAATTGTCATATTTCAGTTACCACAGACTTGTAGCATTGCATTGTCTGCCTAAAAGGGTATCAATGTAGATAGTCTTACATGTGTGGACCGCAAGAGAACTTTGTTTTTGAATGTTAGTGCTGATGTGGTTATTTTAGCGTGAAAATATATCAAAGACATGATGATGAACAGGTAAAACTTTTTATGTGCAAATATTTCTCCACACAGATTTGAGAGTATTCAAAGAAACCCCTTCAAAAGCAGGGAATGATAAACGACAACAAATCTGCCAGTGGCGAACATCAATATTAACCTTCCTTTTATGCTTGATGACTGAAACTAAACTGTGGAGACATATATTTAGTATGAAGATACAGTAACATGGAATTCTTATATCAATTTCTTCGACTATATCTTTAAAGAAGATCTTAAACCAGAAACAAAACACAAGAAAATGAACAAGTATGATGTGCTCAAATTTTAGATTTAAGGACAATGTTTTCTGCTTCAGTCCATACCGAGTATGTCCATATTCAGTTCTTCAATCCAATTCGTCAGCACTGTTTTTTGTCTTAAAGCCAGAGTTTGGACCTCAAGACCTGCCAGATGACACAGGACTGAAGACTATGGGACAGGAGTGTACACGTAGCTGTGTCTGTGACTGCAACGATAGTCGTGATGCTAGAGGAGAGGAGGCAAATCGGCTGTGCGACGTTTGCATTAGTTGTGTATGTGTGTGGTTTATTCTTCTTTGGAAAAGGGGCCATGTTGGTGAAGGAAGGTTGCTCACATTCTACATAGCGATAGACTCTCCTTGTAAAGCTGTGCATATGTTGTACATATTTTGTGTGTTTCAGGTCACCCTTTCAACTGTGAGGAACAGCTGTGTCTGTGCAATTATGTACAACACGTAATAAGAGGTCAAACAGAACACAGGCCCAATATTGCTGGCCAATGTTCTACATTTCAGGGAGAAACAGGTCGCTATATTTTACCATGTCAAAGAACCAAGTTGTTCAACATTTCACAAGTACTTACGTGTGAACTCATTAATCACTATATGAATAAACGTAAGCATGTAAATAAGCAGCAGGCGTGACTTAAAAATGCCTTTGATAGTTGAGATTGTGTCGACAGAAAAAAAGGCAAAATCCGTTTTAAGATAAATCTGAATAATTTCATTTCTTGGAATTAAAGTATCAACGGCATTTTTTGTATGCGAATAACGATGACGAATTCAGCGCCAGAAATTATACCTTAATCTACAGTTTTAAAGACAAACTTAGAACACGACAGAGTCAACTCTATGCTATGCTATTCTGCTCTATTCTAAGATATTTTTTTTGTTTTGGCAGTACTTATCATGAACTTTCTCTGTGCCAGGAAATGGTGGAAATAATTTCAAATTCGTATCACAGACGTCAGTTAGTAGTCATTCTTCAGACCACAAAATAAGCGTCCTGATGCCTAGGCTTTGAACGAACAGTGATAAAATAATACTTGTGCCAGGATATAATGTCCTTCTGCCACAATGCACAGAATATTGTTTGTCAGACACAAAAGATGTCAGGTCAGCCAAAATTACTTATGATCCGGATTCTACTCAGACTGTTGTGCTGCAAGTGCTACAAAGAGATGAGACAGCCAGATTGTGTCCTTTTTATGAAGATAAACATGAAAAGAGTTGTTCTAACGGGTAGGTGAACACTACATTTGCATTGATCTCTCGAGTCTGGTGTTATACCATGATAGGTATATATTACATGAGATAGTACCAAAATACGTTGACACCCAAACAAAGCTGTCTTCAGCGTAGTCTTTTCAGCAATCGTCAACCATCAGAAACAATCGTCTGCTGTTTCCTTGCCATACATTTACTTTAGCCTATAGATCTATTTCTTCTCTGCTACCCTGCCTTTGATAATATAATTCTTTCGATAAAAACCAAGCGTCTTGGAGTTTTGTAAAGAGATTCAAAAGATTGAGCTGAAAGAATGGGTTGATATCTAAAAACATACTTGATTTGACAGCGTGACCAGTTTGGTGGTGGTGTCACTAGAAAAGATTGATATGGGATGTTATGTACTGTTGGTTTAGAGCAGAAAACTGTCAGCACATGGAGTGAACCGACAAAAGCTCAGAGCCTCTGCTGAAAATGGCTTGATAACATCCTCCTCCCTTGTGTCATGCCTCTGTGGGCTGTCATCCCAGGGTGTGGCGGTATACAAAGAAGTAGAAATGGGCAGTATGGCAGTGCATAGAAAAGTGGAAATGGGCAATAAGCTTGCATCTGGAGAAGTAATAATTGGCAATCTGGTTGTATAGAAAAGTAGAAATTGATTGTATCTGGAGAAGTAGAAATGGGCAGTGTGGATGTATTTGGACAAGTAAAAATGGGCAGTATGGATGCATAGGGACAAGTAGAAATGGGCAGTATGAATGTATATAGAAAAGTAGAAATGGAAGTATGGGTGTATCTGGACAAGTAAAAATGGGCAGTATGAATGCATATGGAAATACAAATGGGCAGTATGGCTGTGTATGGAGAAGTAGAAAGGGCAGTCTGCTGTGTATGGAGAAGTAGAAACGGGCAGTGTGGCTGTGTATCGAGAAGTAGAAACGGGCAGTGTGGTGTGTATGGAGAAGTAGAAACGGGCAGTGTGGCTGTGTATGGAGAAGTAGAAACATGCAGTGTGGCTGTGTATGGAGAAGTAGAAACATGCAGTGTGGCTGTGTATCGAGAAGTAGAAACGGGCAGTGTGGCTGTGTATGGAGAAGTAGAAACGGGCAGTGTGGCTGTGTATGGAGAAGTAGAAACGGGCAGTATGGCTGTGTATGGAGAAGTAGAAACGGGCAGTATGGCTGTGTATGGAGAAGTAGAAACGGGCAGTATCGCTGTGTATGGAGAAGTAGAAACGGGCAGTATCGCTGTGTATGGAGAAGTAGAAACGGGCAGTATGGCTGTGTATGGAGAAGTAGAAACATGCAGTGTGGCTGTGTATGAGAAATAGAAACCGGCAGTATGGCTGTGTAGAGATGTGGAGGAATCGGTGATGTGGAAGAATTGGAACCAATTTGCTGCCGAAAGACGTGACAGCAAAAATTTTACAAATGCGTTGCTTGGAAGCACTGTGAAAAAAAACCTTTGCCACCCTCTGAAACACAATATTATATGAAAATAGATATTGACATTTTCCTGGTATTTCGAATATTCTTTTAATGAAATAGTCTATACCAAATGTGTGAACACGAATAACTCAACAAACACTGTGGTAAAAACATGTAACCTCTAAAAGACCGTAATTATAAAGTAAATTGTTGAAAAGGCACGAACAGTGAGAGCATTTCACTTTCGCAATGAAAATTTTGAAATAACCTTTTTGCACTTTTTTGTATTTCTAGTGACTGACAATGACTGGGTTTTTTTTTTAAAAACGTGAGACTTCAGTTTGAAGACTCAGTTATATTCTTTTGAAAGAAGAGCCAAAAATGACTGTGGTAGTATTTCGTTTTTAAAGGTCATATCTATTTATATCTTACATACATATCATCCTAACATGAAGAGCTCTGACTTCAATTTTTTTTAACGCAAACTGAAGTGGTATGGGCACGTCAAACGAACATCTGAATTGGCCAAGACTGTCCTACAGGGAACAGCACAAGGAGGGAGACAAAGGGGCAACAGAGAAAACGATGGGAAGATAACATCAGAGAGTGGACTGCCCTAGAGTAAAACGCACTACTACAGAAAGCTAAAAAAACAGCGAGGAATGGAGGAAGCTGGTGGCAACATATTCAGTAATGCCTGGACGGTCTACTGGACTACTGGATAGGTAAAGTATAGCACTTTACATATTTTATCGCTATTACAACACAAGTCAGTACTAATTTTCCCCATACAAAAGGCAGAACACTTTGTTGTGAGGAACACTGCAGAAATTGCTCTATTTCGTACAAAGATAGGAAGAGGTTATTCCTGACAGTTTAAGAAATAATAAGGAAAGTCGAAGTGGAGACAGACCAGTATGGTTGCCGGGATTTGTAATCATAATATAATATATTAATATCATAATATTTGTAATCACATTGCCTCAAATTGTCTATGGAGAGGAAGTGGTGCATGTACATACCATGGACATAGTTGAATGTGGATTATCGCGCCTGTGTATTCTCTCTCTCTCTCTCTCTCTCTCTCTCTCTCTCTCTCTCTCTCTCTCTCTCTTCGACAGAATCTAACGGTTTTTTCTATTTTTAAGATGTTGTGTTAATGAACTGAGTGCAGGTTTATCCTTACTATCATTCTTATATGTTATTGGACTGTTCTTGCACTGCAGAGATTGTAATTATCATTTTTCGAGCGTAATAGTATGCCAGTTGTATTATGATATTGTTTACAAGTAATTGTCATAGCATAAATCACTGCGGAGCACAATTGTATATACAATCTTACAGGTAAAATCTACGATATTGAAATAAATGGCTGAACTCAGTGTCAAAAACAATTGGTGGGCCGGGGGAAAACCCGACTACCATTTTATTTAACGTTGTATTTATTGGATTCTTTTTTTCTCAAGATCTGTCGTTATGTTGTCTACGTCATTGTTGTTTTATTCTTCTCTTGTACGAAACTGATGCCTCTTTGAGCAGAGGGAGGGATGGGGAGGGGGAGGGGAGAGGTGTGGCTTACTGGCTGTGTACATTACTGTATATATCGTGATGTGAAACAAAGACGAAACAGCGCTCTGTGCAGCTGAATCCTGTTATATATCAAACAATGGTAGTAACACGTGATTAATAGCTTCCCTTGTCTCTCTGCTCGTTTTCACCACCACAACCACCACCCCTCATTTCTTCCCTTTCATCTTTACATCTCCTGCCCCCTATATTCCCTTCCCTCTTTGCACACTCCTGAAGGGCAACTGAACTTGATGTTAGATTGTGGTTCACATTGTTTTCACATGTGCATGCGTATTTCAAAGACTTAATTTTGCAGTACTAGCTATTCTTCCGATGTGACTGTTTTTGTTTATTTAAGTGGTAGAGTTGAGGGGGGGGCAGGGTTTGTTTGAAAACCTTGAGAAGGCGAGTTATTTCCAATCAACTGTATGTGTGTGTGGGGGGGGGGGGGGGGTGAAGGGTGCTTGTGGATATGTGTGTGAGTGTGTCTTTTGTGTGTGTGTGTGTGTGTGTGTGTGTGTGTGTGTGTGTGTGTGTGTGATGGTGTGTGCGTGCGCGCTGCGCGCGCGCGCGCCGCGTGTGTGTGTGTGTGTGTGTGTGTGTGTGTTGTGTGTGTGTGTGTGTAGTACAGCGTAGCACAGTAAAGACGAGTCTGCCTGCGTGCATACGTGTGTGTGTGGTGGGTGGGGGAAGGTGGGAGGCGACAGGAGAGTAGGTGTATGCGTGTTGGAGAAAAAGCAGAGGAGAAAGTGGCATTTTTGCATCATTATTGACCTTCCTTCGCCCACGCTGTCCTTGTGGGCACTACTCAGAGGAAATCCATATTAATCATTCACCAGTTTTAACCTGCAGTGTGCAGTGTTTGCTTTTCAGCAATATGTTCTGCTTAGCTCTTGTGAAGGATGTTGGATGAAACTTCTTTGATTTTTTTTTTAATGTCATCGGCCAATGGTTAGACTTATGTTTACTGTTGTTGTTTTTTTTCAATATTGAGTTTCAACATTTGTTTGCCTTTGGTTTGATGTTGCGGTGATTTGGGCTGTAAATTATGGCTGTGTTGCGTTTTTGGTGTCACTGTTTTGTTTTTAGAATAGCATTTGACGTAAGTGTGTCTTATGATTGTGATGCATTATTGTGTTATGTCATAATCATTTGATATTGTCTTATGGTGTGTGTTTTGATTTTTGTAGTGTTTGGTTTATGAATACCGCTTTTATCATCTTGGCTAATAATGACCTCGTTGAGACGTTGTTATTTTTGGGGGATGTACTTGTTTTAAGTTGGCACTTGTTCGTTTGTAAATACATTTAACTTTATTATAATCTATTATTGTACATATACTTCGAACTTTTGTTGTAAATACTGTTTGCCATAAGCGTTTATATCTTTTTTCTTCCTACTGGTAATCTTCATTTTGAAAGTCTTTTCTCATTATATGATTCATGGGTACACTTTCCTTCTGTTTTCTAATGCACACATTGCTGTCAGTTTTACCCTCAACGTTAATAGCTTAATTCCATGACAAATGAGTTCAGAAATGACATATGTTGCAGCAAAAAAGATCCCAAGGGAATATTAGCCAAATTTATCATAGCAGTCCTTTCTTGTCAAACACACGCAACCTATGTAATATCTTCTTCTAGTCACACACACTATGCATTCTCTATTTAAAAGCACATTATGCCTCCTTCAGTCCAAACAGCACGCATTATGCTTCCTTCCTTCAGTCTAAACAGCACGCATTATGCTTCCTTCCTTAGTCACGCTACACTTCCTTCGTCAACAGCACGCACATGCTTCCTTATCCAAACAGCAATATGCTCTTCCTTCAGTCCAAACAGCACGCATATTTATAGCACATATGCTCTTCAGTCCAAACAGCACGACTATGCATTCTTCCTTGTCAAACAGCACGCACTATGCTTCCTTAGTCCAAACACAGCACTATGCCTCCTTCAGTCCAAACAGCACGCATATGCTCCTTCAGTCCAAACAGCACGCATATGCTTCCTTCCTTCAGTCCAAACAGCACGCATATGCTTCCTTCAGTCCAAACAGCACGCATATGCTCCTCCTTCAGTCCAAACAGCACGCATATGCTTCCTTCAGTCCAAACAGCACGCATATGCTTCCTTCCTTAGTCCAAACAGCAGCACTATGCTTCCTTCAGTCCAAACAGCACGCACTATGCTTCCTTCCTTCAGTCCAAACAGCCGCACTATGCTTCCTTCAGTCCAAACTGCCGCACTATGCTTCCTTCAGTCCAAACAGCACGCACTATGCTTCCTTCCTTCAGTCCAAACAGCACGCACTATGCTTCCTTCAGTCCAAACAGCACGCACTATGCTTCCTTCCTTCAGTCCAAACTGCTCGCACTATGCTTCCTTCAGTCCAAACAGCACGCAGAATGCTTCCTTCAGTCCAAAACACCATATCCCCAGCCAACGCACACTATGCTTCCTTCAGTCCATGTGCTCAACGCAGTCACGCTTCACTGAAATTACAAAGATAAGGACATGGCAAGATGGAGTGTTTATGGAATTCATATCAACAGTTACTTTTGGGGTCAAGGTGGTCAGAAACTATGGTCAGCAAGAAGGGTGAGTGGGCGGGGCTTCCTTCCTGTGTAACACTCGATCTCCACGAGTGTTGAAGGCGCCAGAGGGAAATTGAGGGGTTAACATGCTGTTCATGTGCTCGTTTGCTTGCTTTTGTTTGGTACGTAAAAGGCACGCAGCTATAAAGAGATTCTGATTTTATGAGTAAAATAAAGTTGTTCACTCCTTGTGCTATTTTATCTCTTTTTGTTCTTTTTAACTAGCAACAAAGTCTCAATTATATCATTCTTAGTATAAAAAAAAAGAGGCAAGAAGAAGGGCTAATATCCGTTTTGCATCGCTTGTATAACACATATCTAAAAGTCCACGAAAAGAAGAATAAAAGGAATGCTGGGTTGGAATAGGTGTCTCCACATTTTATTTAGGCCAATTGTTTTACTTGCAAAATCCCTAAGGATGCATATTCAACCCTAAAAAAAAAGGATTCGTTGCTTGTTTACCATTGGCTATTCACTGAATATCCCAAAGAAACAGTCATCTACTTTTGACGTAGCGTTTTCCGTACTTTTATCACCAGTATGTTAAAAAATCGAAATGATTATTGTCGTTTCTCCTTTTTCTTTCCTTTATTTCTTCGATTTTGAATGGTTTGACTTGTATGTTTGTCTGTATGATAACAATGAATGTAAAACACTTTTCCTGCTCACTGAAAATGAGTTTGTCTTGCATAATATATTCACAGTACATGTGCGTGTTAAAAAAAAACTACTTCAGAAGTGACTTCTGAGACTGTACAGCGAGGTGAACAAGTTGTAAAATAAAGACAAAATCGTAGAAACTACTTAACAGGATCTATGAAGATTTGTATTGATATCAAACTTTGTCAGTTGTGCGAATGTATCTATGGCGTTGGAATCTCTATCCCTGCGTGTTGTATTTCATACAAGTTGGTGGATTACTCACACGTTTTCAATGTTCAAAGTAGACATAGACTTTCATCTTTGTTTTAAGTCTGCTACTGAAGAAAGGGTCAAAATGAGCTTGCTGCTTTTTCGTTGTGCTTTGTTTTCATGGAATAAAACTATTTCGTTAAAACTTTTTGGGTGATGATGATATGTATTGTGCCGCGCGCGCGCGCGCGCGCGCGCGAGAGAGAGAGAGAGGAAGAGAGAGAGAGAGAGTAGATGGAGAGATGAGTGGAGGAGAGAGAGAGAGATGTGGTGTGTGTGTGTGTGTGTGTGTGTGTGTGTGTGTGTGTGTGTGTGTGTGTGTGTGTGTGTGTGTGTGTGTGTGTGTGTGTGTGTGTGTGTGTGTGTGTGGTGTGTGCGTGTGTGTGTGCGTGTGTGGTGTACGTTTTTGGTGTCACTTGCAAGTTTGTGGTGAGTTGGTGGCAAAGTTTTGGAGTTTGGAAATTAAAGAACAATCGATAAAGCATGTTGCATGATTTGACTTCTGAATCATTGCCAACAGTGTTCTTGTGGAAGCAGGAATCTGCAAGGTGCCTTCATTGGTAAACTATACAGAACACACACTGGGGAACAGTACTGAAGTGATCTAACAGCAACGCAGGTGCAATCTGGCTGGGAGCCTGCCAGAGACCTTAAAACGGATAAACTCCTCGTGGACTTCTGGCACTGAGGATATAACAGCAACGGCCTGTATGCAGGGATGTGGAGTGCGACTAGATAAAAGAGCAGCGTGGGAACAACAGCACTACATGTCATTAGCGATAAATGGGGGAACGTGATAGAACATTGCGCTGGCAATTTGACGACCCGAGTTCGATTCCTGTTCGAGGGGATTTTTCCCCTGGAGTTAACATCAGTGCTGACTCCACTCTCCCCAAAAGTCCTTCGGATTAGACTGTAAACCGAGGCCCCGTGTGCGAACGCCCGCAGAACATCTTGCGCTTACGTTAAATCATGTTCCGCTTTTCGTAACAGTAGGCCATTGTGTGCCGGTGGGGATAGATGACAATATTTACACAACTGCATACACACGGGACTGGATGAAAAAAGCACACGAGTGCTTATCCCGTTATCCTCAATATAAAAGAATAAAATAAAATAAAATAAATAAGAAATAAATAAATAATAACCCCGCTTCTGACCTTACTCAAAAGCTGGTTCCTACAACTCTTCCACAATTTCCAATTTCTCAGAGTATTTACATCATAATCAGCCAACGAACAGGGCCAAACATTTGTCCCCATTATCCATTGAATAGTAATGGCCGATACGTTTCAGTGAAGCAAACACGAACAGCGGAAAAAGGGAGACAATGCTAACACCTGAACGAAATACATCTTCCAGTTGTAAACGTGTGCCGCTATCACACAATTTCCGCTCACTGTCAAGGGAGAGAAGTCATTTGGTTGGTATCTCTTTGATCAATCAAACACTAGCATTAAGATAAACAATTTCTCTCTCTCTCTCTCTCTCTCTCTCTCTCTCTCTCTCTCTCTCTCTCTCTCTCCTGTTTTCCGCGCGCGCGTGTGTTGTTTTGTTTGGTTTGGTTTCGGTATTAGGTTTTCAATCATGTTATCTCTGATAAGCGCGGGGACTGGATGTCAAAAGGACATGACTGTGTTTTCATTACCCTCGAAATAAAATGATTTGATCTGATTTGATCTTTCCCACAGTCCCTTGGCTGGAAGTGGAGGGGCATGTGGGTGCTAGTGTGCCCTGTGTCTGTACCTCTCTGTCTGTCTGTCTGCTTGACTATTTTCTGCCTGAGTATGTTTTGCGTGAGTTTGTGTGTATTGTGTCTTTATGCATGTGTGTGTGCGTGCGCGTGCGTGAATTTGTGCGCGTACACGTGTTAGCAATACGTTATAAGTGCATTTACACACGGGATCTCAGTTTATTACCCCATCCAAAGGACTTTGGGGCATGCAGTAGTCAGCACTAATGTTAACTCCGGGTGGGGAAACCCCTCGAATGGAGGTCTCTGGGGTGGTTTATTTTTTTATATTTTATTTTATACCACTTTATGTCACAGCAGATTTCTCTGCGTGAAATTCGGGCTGCTCTCCACGGGCAGAGCGCGTCGCCACAAGTGCAGCGCCTACCCATTTTTTTCCCTGAGGGATGGTGTCCAAACACGACACCTGTGCTTGGTGATTCACATATAGGTGGCTGAATCATGTGTGGTTTGAACCTGGGCTCAAATCCAGGCCGTCATATGGCGATGGCGAGGCTCAAACCACCAGGCCATGTCGCTCCAAGGAGCAGCAAGAGGGGTGTTTGCCTCATGCTTATGATCTTTTGTACTGAAAAGATGAATACTTTACTGTAATGTTGAACCACAGGTTTACACCTCCACTGTATCAGCTCTCCCTGTAATCTGACATAAATCTTGACTGAAAAGTGTGAGTATTTTAAGGAACAAAATCCTTTAAGAGCTTTATGTGGTTCGAGCCAAGCATTAGACAAGTCTTTTTGCGAGGATAAAAATTATCCACATATTTTTTCGTGGCTTTATCCAGGGTAAAAGGAACGCGTGAAAAAATGTATGGCTGAATCAATGAAGCTGTGCGTATTTACTGTAATCCAATTAGAGATTTGAAAAGGAGACACCATTGTCAAATAGCTTAATCAGACTGATAACTTTCCTGTCGCTGTCGCCGTTACAAATTGAGTTTTGGACAAAAAGTACGTTCAGAATTGTACACCGAATTTTTGGTTGGAAAATACGATGTCTAACTAAAGAACTTTTTGTACCCCTACACCCGCCCCCCCCCCCCCTCCCCCACCACACACATACACCATACCATACTCACACACACACTTCCTTATCTCTGATACAGACATAGACACACACAATCATTTTGAGCATCAGCACCATTATCACTAAAAGTTGAAGTGACTCTCTAAACTAAAATAAAAAAGCAAACAAAAGTAGCTTTCTCTCTTGGAGTAGCTTTTCTAAGAGCTTAATCAAGAGAAAAGGATGAGATTGATAATTACAAGTTGCGGCTTGCTACTGGTTTGTTTCAACTACAAAGGAACTGACTCAGGTAAGACTAAGGGGATATTGAAAAGGGAGCTAGGAATAAAATTACACTGTACTAAAAGCGTTAAATAAAAAGTACTACAAATTCTGAGAACCTAGGGAAACAGGAATGGGATGCCATGTAATGATGTATTCAACAAGAAATTGGTTTAAAGATCGCAAGAAAGTAATGAAAATAAATCCTTTGTTACTTGTTTCTTCTCGCCTTAATGCGTTCTTATTGTGGGTGCTTGCTGGCTGGATCTGCAAGGGATCTCTAGAGGAAGAACATGAAGAAGAAGAAGGATGACGACGATGACGACGATGATGGTGACAACGACGACGACGACGAAGACAACGACGATGACGACGACGACGACGACGACGACGACGATGATGATGATGATGGATGATGATGATGATGATGATGATGATGATGATGATGATGATGATGATGATCCGCAAAGCAATGTCAGTGTGCTACTAATGATACAGACCGGCAAGACA
>CM060316.1:78105086-78107586 GCA_030674155.1 Stramonita haemastoma | reverse complement strand
TTTCCCATATGCGACTGTTCTGCATACCATTAAGGTAGCTGTATTCCGATTTCGGGGATGATGTCTAAACATGACACCAGTGTGTGTATATGTGTGTATGCGTGTTTGTTGTTGTTTTTATTCTACTCGTTCTTACCAGCATGCGATAGCTCACTCTTCCGAAATGTGGAACAGATTTAACTTGTGCGCAAGATGTTATCTATGTGTTCATACACAACTCCTTGGTTTATAGTCTCATCCAAAGGACTTGAGTGGTGGGGAAGGGTTGTAGCGGGTGCTGATGTTAACTCCACATGGAAACTCCCCTCCAACAGGCGTGGAGGTAGCAGCTCCGTCCTGGGCCGTCAGCCTGCAAGCTCCACACTCTGACTACAAGGCTATTTCACACACACACACACACACACACACACACACACACACACACACACACACACAACACACACACACACACACACACACACACACACACACACACACACACACACACACACACACACACACACACACACACACACACACACACACACACACACACACACCTTCATCCCCCAGGTGATACACGTGATACTCTTTTAATTTGTAGCGTGACTATACACATTAAGTAGTAACAGTTTCTGATCAGTTTTATCGTTCATGTTAGACCGCTTTCTTTTTTCGTTTCTGAATTTGATAACGTACACCATTCCTGGAACCATTGTGTTCTGCTCGTGTTCTTCAACCTGACTCTTAAGGAGAATCACCCATGTTATGTTGACTGTCTTCAGTTTCCTAAATAAAGCGTCATCATAAAGGAGATATGGCTTTGTCACATCTACCAAAAATCAAAGGTGAGGGTATTCCCATACCATAACCTATACGGTCGTTTGGGAGTGAAGTGTCAGAGACCTCAGTTTCTCTTGGGGGCCAGCATTTGAGGGCGGCACCAATCTCCTCTCTTTCGCTGCTTTGCCTTCTCTGACCCTGAAGAGGCAGACACCTATTTTCAGCTGGTGAACTGTGGGACTGTACTGAAACCAAAACACGCGAACGGTCACCCCATCCACTTGGTAACTACGCTCAATGCTGCTTAGGATTACCTTGGGGAGAGCTAGTGTTCTGACCACTGAGCTTTCCCGCCCACCCGGGGACCAAAACTAACAGCAATAAGAAAAATCACTATAAGTAAGAAGGAGGGCTATGGGGAAGAGGAAAAGGAAGACAAACAAGAGGAAGAACAATGTAAAGAAGAACAATGCGGAGAATACAAAGAATGCAACGACGACGACGATGACGACGAAGAAGAAAAAGAAAGAAAGAAAGAAGAAGAAAGAAAGAAAGAAAGAAAGAAAGAAAGAAAGAAAGAAAGAAAGAAAAAGAAAGAAAGAAAGAAAGAAAGAAAGAAAGAAAGAAGAAAGAAGACAGACAGACAGAAGACAGACAGACAGACGACAGACAGACAGACAGAGAAGAAGAAAGAAAGAAAGAAAGAAAGAAAGAAAGAAAGAAAAAGAAAGAAAGAAGAAAGAAGACAGACAGACAGACAGACAGACAGAAAGAAAGAGACAGGAAAGAAAGAAAGAAGAGAAAGAAAGAAGAAAGAAAGAAAGAGAAGAAAGAAAGAAAGAAAGAAAGAAAGAAAGAAAGAAAGAAAGAAAAAGAAAGAAGAGACAGAAGGAAAGAAAGAAAGACAGACAGAAGAAGAAGAAAGAAAGAAAGAAAGAAAGAAAGAAAGAAAGAAAGAAAGAAAGAAAGAGAGAGAGAGAGAAGAAAGAAAGAAAGAAAGAAAGAAAGAAAGAAAGAAAGAAAGAAGGAAAAGAAAGAAAGAAAAGAAAGAAAGAAAAACAAACGAACACAAGAAACGATTTTGCAAACGATTTGCAAACAGGTAAAAAAAATAATGAAAAAAAAACTTTGTCAAAAAACACAGCAAAACAAAAAAAAATGTCGGCTATTTGGTTGATTGCATGCTCAAGTCTTTAAGTCATTTATCCGTCCATTCAATCATCTCAAGGATAGTGAGGAAAAAAAAGGATTTGAAACAAAGCAGCAAAAAAAGCATGCACATAAAAGTAAGCCTTTTAGGTCAGTTGTGGCCGTGGAAAAGAAGCGACAGACAGACAAACAGACAGACAAACAGACAGACAGGCAGGCAGGCAGGCAGGCAGGCAGACAGCAAAGAAGGAGACAGATACCCAAATAGAAACAGACAGAGTACGCAAGCGATTTTTATTTTTTGAGGTTAAAAAAATAAAGAAAAGGAAAGGTAAATACTGACGTGATTTTTACATCGTCCATTTGGGATTATATTCTTATGACATGAAAAGATTCATAGACGAGAGAGAGAGAGAGAGAGAGAGAGAGAGAAGAGAGAGAGAGAGAGGAGAGAGAGAGAGAGAGAGGAGAGAGAGAGAGAGAGAGAGAGAGAGAGAGAAGAGAGAGAGAGAGAGAGAGAGAGAGAGAGAGAGAGAGAGAGAGAGAGAGAGAGAGAGAGAGAGAGAGAGAGAGAGAGAGAGAGAGAGAG
>CM060316.1:78072586-78100086 GCA_030674155.1 Stramonita haemastoma | reverse complement strand
AGACAAAAACAAAACGAAAGGACAAAACATGTGTGGTAGATGGTTCTTCCGATGGGCTGAACTGCTGCTTTTAAATTGTTTGAAAATGTGCAATTTTGTGGAAAGGGTTTTTAAAAAAAATAATTAAAAAAAAGCATGGGGAGGGGAGGGAATGTTTTGCCAACAACTCTTCTTCACAAAAAAGTGCGTGCCTCTGTGTGTGCGCGCGTGCGTGTGTGTCTAAATTCCTGCCTTTGTGTGTGTGTGTGTGTGTGTGTGTGTGTGTGTGTGTGTGTGTGTGTGTGTGTGTGTGTGTGTGTGTGTGTGTGTGTGTGGTGTGTGTGTGTGTATGTGTAAATGCGTGCCTCTGTGTGTGTTTTCGTATGCACGTGTGCACGCAGATTTGTTAGTACCAGTGTGGTGTGTGTGTATGTGTGTGTATGTGTGTTCTTCTTTAATTTAACGTCTTTCCACTTAAGTGATATTAGACGAGTGTGTGTGTGTGTGTGTGTGTGTGTGTGTGTGTGTGTGTGTGTGTGTGTGTGTGTGTGTGTGTGTGTGTGGGTGTGGTGTGGTGTGGTGTGCGTGTGCGTGTGCGTGTGTGTTGTGTGTGGATGTGTTGTGTTGTGTTGTGTTGTGTGTGTGTTGTGTATGTGTGTATACGTGTGTAAGTTCCACATGAGCAGTTGTAGGCATAAGCGTATTACATGGCTGTCAAAGACGTCAAAGCTTATTATAATGATAAAAGAACGTAGAGAAAGACAATAAAACCAAAATCATATTATATCTAAACAAAAGTACAACCCCACTGAGTCAAAATTTATTTGAAAACAATTTTAAAGCACACACACACACACACACACACACACACACACACACACACACACACACACACACACACACACACACACACACACACACACACACACACACACACACACACATTTGACGATCCGGGTTCGATTTCGGTCGAGAAGATTTTTTTTCCTGGAGTTATCATCAGTGCTGACTCCACTCTCCCCAAAAGTCCTTCGGATGAGACTTTAAACCGAAGCCCCGTGTGCGAACGCACGCACAACATCTTGCACACACGTTAAATCCTGTTCCGCTTTTCGTAAGAGCAGGCCATCGTGTGCTGGTGGGAACAGATGACATTTACCAAACTGCATACACACGGGGACTGGATGTAAAAAAAGCACAAGAGTGCTTATCCCATTATCCTCGATATAAAAGAATAAAACAAAAATAACCACACACACACACACACACACACGCGCGCACGCACGCACACACACACACACACACACACACACACACACACACACACACACACACACACACACACACACACACACACAGCAAAAATATGCTCAATACTCCTTAACAGATCTGTGAAAGGAGGAACAAAACAGATGTTGACAGACCTAATTCAAGCTCAATGCTCTTTGCTTCTCAACAAACCAAAGAATTTTTACTTTTGACAACATTTGAAAAGGGAATATTACATGCATGGATAAATGCCAGCACATTTTATTTTTGGAAAACATAAAATCCAGACAGGATACCCCAACTAAAGATAAAACATGACCAAGGACAGGAAGACAATATTCTTTGAAATGATAGTGGTCTTTTTATTTCTTTTATCTTGAGGATAATAGAATAAGCACTCATGTGATTTTTTACCTCTAGTCCCCGCGTGTATGCAAGTTTTGTAAATTTAGTAGTCCGTTCCCACCGGCACACACCTCTTCCGAAAAGCGGAACGGGTTTTAACGTGTGCGCAAGATGTTCTACGCGCGTTTGCACACGGGACATCAGTTTATAGCCTTATCCGAAGGACTTTTGGGGAGAGTGGAGTCGGCACTGATGTTAGCTCCAGAGGAAAAAATATATCCCTCTTGAACGAGATTCGGACCATGGTCAGCAGATCACGAGTGCATCACACTGACCTTGTTGAGAGGTGTGTTTTTGTCCTGCTTACGTGTTTGTTAATTACATTGACTGACTGCTTGATTTGATTGGCTGGTTGGTTGGTCAGCTGTGTTGTTGGTTGGTCAAATCAAATCAAATCAAATCAAATGTTTTTTCCAGATGGTACATTGATTAAGCATTGATTTGCTTTTTTGTTGGTTATTTAGCCTCTGTGACTGCTTGTTTGATAGTTGGTTGCTTAGTTTATTTTGTGTTTGTGTGTTCTTTCCTGTTTTGTTTTAGGGGTGAGGGGGTAGGGGAAGGGGATGGGTTTTCTTTAAAGAGGGAGCTGTTTGTTTTTTTTGTAAAAACTTACTTCTAAAGAGAAACCATGCTTCATCCATCCCTCATTGTAATAAGAAAAGGTGTGTGTGGTGTGTGTATGTGTGTGTGTGGTGTGTGTGTGTGTGCTGTGTGTGAAGGGGGGGGGGGTATGCATGCACGTGGATGTGGGCATGCATGCGTCTATGTAAGTGTGTGTGCGTGTGTATATGTGTTGTGTATACACGCTCACGACACATGCACGCGAGTCTAGACAAAATTCTTCTTGAATTTTATTCATATCCTCATATCATTTACAGCAACGATTTCGAACCAGATACAATCACCACCAACTCTCCACTCTGTTATCTCCTCTCAAACTGTCATTCTTAATACTGACGCCTAAAAAAACCCAAAGGAGATGCTTTGTGATGGCAAATGACCTCAGCTCTCTCACGCCATGGTCATCTACTTAAAAGGGAGAGCAACAGTGGATGGCTAGAGTTTTGGCTTTTTGACCGAGAAAGCACTGCAATTAGAATCAGGAAGCCAAAGCGCTTCCTTCTCTCCTCCTCTTTTTCCACTGCTGTTGTTTTATGCCTCGCTTGTTTGTGACGGAAACGAGAGATGAGTGGTGGGCACTGCTTAACTCCATTCCCCCGTGTGCATGAAGTAATTGGTTCAAACCTCTAGCAGCGCTCTCTGGTGAACTGTGTGGTGGGGGGGGTATTCTACGATGTGTTGTGATGATACGCATGGATAAGGGTGACACTGTTTAATCCTTCCACGGTGATGAGTACTTGGTTCAACTTGAGCAGCGCTCCTGGAACTGTGGGTGCAATTACGTGTTGAATGATATAAGTGACACTGTTCGGCTTCATTGCCATGGTACTCTATAAGTTGTGGGTTTAAATCTCGACAGTAGGAATCTGGTGAACTGTGAGTGGGGATTTTTACGATCAATCATGGCACTTCAAAGTGCAGGCATGCCACTGTTTTCATTTATTTTGTGTATATGCGCATGTCGAAGATTGAATATGCATGTAAAAGGTTCCGTCATCGATGTCAGTGTTTGGTGCGTTCCGGAAACACAACGATGTCCAGCATGCATCCTGTTTCACGAAAACTGAACTACTCTGAAATGGAAATGCCAGCAGAGATGAGCAGGTAGACCCTTTGCAGAGTTACAAGCACAGGAGAAGACAAGACACAGTGTACCCCCACTGGTGAGGGAATGCGGAGAAGAAGAAGAGAGGTAAGTTTGGGGGGGTTGTTTTCTCTGTCTCTGTCTTTGTCTGTCTGTCTGTCTGTCTGTCTGTCTGTCTATCTGCCTGTCTGTCTGTCTGTCTGTCTGTCTGTCTGTCTGTCTGTCTGTCTCTCTCTCTCTCTCTCTCTCTCTCTCTCTCTCTCTCTCTCTCTCTCTCTCTCTCTCTCTCTCTCTCTCTCTGTCTGTCTGTCTGTCTTTCTCTCTTGTCTTTATGCCTCTCCCCTCTCTCTCTCTCTCTCTCTCTCTCTCTCTCTCTCTCTTCTCTCTTCTCTCTCTCTCTCTCTCTCTCTCTCTCTCTCTCTCTCTCTCTCCGTATGTAATATTACTGTAGCCCTTGGGAATTAAGATTATCAATCAATCAATCACACACAGACACACACAAACACACATATTCATACACATACACACACGACACATAAATACACATACACAGAGATAAAGGGGGCACACAGACAGACAAACGAGCAGACAGACAACAAAGAGACAGATAGATGTGCTAACAAAGAGAGTTAGAATATAGGACAGAACAGAAAACATGCGGTAGCGTTCTAGACCTTTATATTAGGCCAAATCTTTTCTGCTCACAGATAACACAGTGTGTACGTGTGTGTGTGTGTGTGTGTGTGTGGTGTGTGTTGTGTGTGTGTCTGTGTGTCTGTGTGTCGTGTGTTGTGTGTGTTCACGCTCATAATTATGGTCTTTCCCATTGAAAAATTCTTTTACTTCAAACTGTTCCCTTCATCCTAACACATTCCCATTTATCCTTTACAAAAACACTTTCTACATGTGTCATACTCGTCCTGATAATCATCATCATTAGCAGTTGTGCCGAATTCAGCTCTGACAAAACACACACACACACACACACACACACACACACACACACACACACACACACACACACACACACACACACACACGTCACGGGAGAGAGAGAGAGGAGAGAGCAGAGAGGACAGAGAGGACAGAGAAGACAGAGAGAGACAGAGACAGGAGAGAGACAGAGAGAGAGAGACAGAGAGAGAGAGAGAGGAGAGAGAGAAATTACCCCCATGGAAAAAACCTGTGACAATTGTGGTGATGATGAATATCTCCTTGCTCTCACGCAACATTTGCCCACTGCTAAGGGAGAGAAGCGAATGGAGTTTCTTGTGCCCCTTTGACCAACAAAGCACTGCAATTAGAATCAGGAACTCAACACACACTTCCTCCTCTCTTTAGCTTTCCCTTCCTTCATTTCTTCCTCCTGTCTGTCTGTCTATCTGTCTGTCTGTCTGTATTTTCTGGCTGTCTGTCTCTCTAGTTGGCTGTCCGTCTGTTTGTTTGCATCTCAATGACTATTTCTGTTTCTGTCCTTATACCTGTGTGTGTCTGTCTCTCATTCTTACACACAACGCGCGCGCGCACACACATACACACATGCATGCACGCACACACGCACACACAAACACAAACACACACACACATGCAAGCACATACATACACACACACTGTCTCTGTGCCTGTGTCTCTCTCACTCACACAAATAAACACACACTTATACACATACGCGCACACACACACGCGCGCGCGTGCGCACAAACACACATACGTCTGTGTCTGCCTACCTGTCTGTCTGTCTGTCTGTCTGGCTGTCTGCCTATGAGTCTATGTTGGTGTATATGTCTTTGTGTCTGGTTTGTGGGTGGGTGTGGTTGTGTCTATGTAAGTCTGTGCACGTGTCTACTACCGTATGTGTGTCTGTCAACAGAACAGCATGTTTGTGCATTCATGTGAACGTGTATGCAAGTTTCCTGTTCCTTTGATATGATTTTAACACCATATTTCAGTCTCTGCTGTGTTGTAGACTTTCGCCGATTTGAAGTAGAAATCCAAGTTAAAAGATCAGTGACTTAAGACAGACAAAATTCTGGAGGTTCTGTGGAACTTTACTGATCTCCATTGGAAACTAATACTCATTTTATTTCATTTATTTATTTTATTTACTCTTTTACATTGAGGATAATGGAATAAGCACTCATGGACTCTTAGACTCTCCTGTGTGGCTTCTCCGACAATGTGCAAAATTCCAGAGCTTGCAAAGCTGAAAAATGCAAGGAGCCGATGCATCAGAGGTGGATCGGTGGTCTAGAGATAACTTACCTGCCTAGAAAGCGAAAAGTTCTAGGTCGAAGTGTATGGCGATTCGAACCCCGTTTGGGACAGAAACTTTTTCCCCATCCATTAGACCGTGAGTGGTGGTCGGGGTGCTAGTCTTTGGGATGAGACGATACACTGAGGTTCCGTGTGTTACACATAACTATTTAGCGCACGTTAAGATATCCAAGGCAACAAAGGAGTTGTCTCTGGCACAATTCTGTAGAAAAAAAGCCACTATGACAGGGAAACAAATACAGTTGCAGGAAGAAACAGAAAACATAACGCTCACTTGACTGGTAAGGTGGTTGGTTGTATCATATGCACAGATAGGAAAAGAATACGCTAGTGGCGACGCGCTCTCCCCAGGGAGAGCAGCCTGAATTTCACGCAGAGAAATCTGCCTTGACTTAAATGGTAGAGAAATACAAATACAGGCTGCTGACTGGTTGGTAGTGTACTCTCTTCTCTCTCTCTCTCTCTCTCTCTCTCTCTCTCTCTCTCTCTCTCTCTCTCTCTCTCTCTCTCTCTCTCTCTCTCTCTCTTCTCTCTCTCTCTCTCTCTCTCGTCTGTCTGTCTGTCTGTCTGTCTGTCTGTCTGTCTGTCTCTCTCTCTCTCTCTCTCTCTCTCTCTCTCTCTCTCTCTCTCTCTCTCTCTCTCTCTCTCTCTCTCTCTCGCAATTAAAAGGGTTTTGGGTATATGGTAAAACTCCAAACGATCTGGTTTGTGGTGAAACTGGCCGATACCCTATTTGGATAACTGCTCAAGTGCGTTGTGTAAGCTATTGGCTTAAAATATTACAAATGGATACAAATAGATTGCCACTTCAAGCGTGCAAAATGCTGTTAAATCTTGATAATAATGGAAAACACTCTTGGGTTGCTAGTATTCGTGAAGCATTGTGTCAGAATGGTTTTGGACTTGTATGGTTAAATCAAGGTGTTCAGGATGTTAAGGGTTTCTTACGTGAATTTCGTCAAAGACTTATTGATTGCAGATGGCAAAACTGGAATGCCCATGTCCAGTACAGCGACAGATTTTCATTATATAGAACATTTAAAACATATAGAAATTGTGAACTGTATTTGTCACTTGATATTGACAGACATGTAAAGCGTTACTTAACGATGTTTAGATTTGGTATTACAGATATGACAATACATTCTAACCGTTACAAAAAGATTAAAAATAACAATTTAGTATGTCCATTGCGTAAAAGTGACAAAGAAGATGAAGTTCATATTTTGTTCTGCTGTCCAGCTATTTTTTATCTCAGGCAAAGATATATTCCTTCTAAATTTTATTCAGAACCATGTTTGTTTCGAGCAGTCTTGCTTATGTCATGTCAAAATGAACATTTACTCAAGAATTTATGCATATTCCTGTATAAAGTTTTCAAAAGACGTTCTGAAAGCATTAAGAATGACTAATACTTGTATTATCTACAGTTTCTTTACAGTGGAATGAGTGATGTTTGTAAAATGGATTCATTTCATATTTTGTTGCAATTGTATTTTTGTGTTACTTATGTGATGTTTATTTGTACCCCATTCAGAAGGGGCTATGGCCTATACTGAATAAACTTTGTTTTTAATTTTAATTTTCAATTTCTCTCTCTCTCTCTTGTGCACACGCACAGGCATCTACACACAAAATCCAGACAGCTAAGATCTAACAACAGATTGGTCAGTTTCCAATTCTTTTTTAAGCGGACAGTTCAAATGATTTGGATATTACAATTGGTCAGTTTTCAATTCTATCGAAAAAAGGTAGGCGGTTCAAATGATGTGGACTTTTTTTTTACCGAACCTGGCTCCAACAGTCTGAGTGCAAGCAATCTCAGAGGAATGCAGTGACTCATTGAAAAAAGTCTGTTCTCGTGCATGATAAAACCGAACTTGTGTAATCTTCGTCTCACGTTTCATAAACGTTCACTTGTTAAAACTTGAAGCATGTCTTCTCTTGTGGGATGATCCATGTTCGGCAAATGGCAGCGTGTTAATCGGTTTAAATCAATACCTGTTATCAAAACTAGCATTGGACGAAAAGAACCTCTAATAAGGGAGGGGTGATCAAGTGTGTAGCTAAAAGGTAAAGGTAAATGTGTCCCGTAACCTATGTGGTCGTAGGGTAGCGAGGTGTCAGAGTACTCGTTTCTCTAGAAGCCAGCATATTGAGGGACGGTCCCATCTCCTCTCCCTCGCTGCTTTACCTTTCCCTGACCCTAAAGAGGGCAGGTACCCATTTACAGCTGGGTGAACTGGGGAACTGTACTAAAGCTGCGAGGCGCGCAAACGATCATCCATCCACTTGGTAACTACGCTCGATGCTGCTTAACCTTAGCTTGGGGAGAGCGAGTGCTCTGACCGCTGAGCTATCCCGTCCCGTGTAGCTAATGTTGTATAAAAGTGTCGAGAAAAAACTGTAAACTGAAAACCAAACACATAAGTTAAGAGATGAAAGTTGTCTTTGCCTAGAACAACGATTAGATATATGATAATGTCCCCAACTCCTAGCTATCGGAAATCAGAACCTGTTTTCTGGCAGGCCAACTTGCCAAGAGCATGTCTCTCTTTTTTTGAACACCACTTTCAGTCATGGCACATTTAGGTGAAATTCGGGCTGCTCTCTCCGGGGAGAGCGCGTCGCCACAAGAGCAGCGCCACCCATTACTTTTTCTTTTCCTGTCTGCAACTGTCTTTGTTTTCCTCTATCAGGACGTGGTGGTTTTTTTCTACATAATTTGTGCCAATGGCACGACCACCACCACTATCTAACAATTTTCGACCACGGATTTTACGATTTTCCGTTTTTAGACAACAGGCGCGTTACCTCTACGCCACCGATCCACTTGCAGTTGATATTTCATTCGACTGTTACCATGGTTATGATCTTATGTCTGGAAGGTTGTATTTTGGTTATCGTTTTCTTATGTCTATCGAAGGTTTTCCGTCTGCTCAGCGAATGCGTTTTTGCTTCCATTGTTTTCGTTCTGTTGTTTTTGTTTATCAAAATGAATATGGTTGTTTATTTCTTTCCTATATTTAGGATTATTTATTTTGTTGATTTTTATATTGTTTGCTTGTATTATTTCTGTTATTGTGCAACCTTGCATGAATATGAAAAGCTCGTGGATGTGTAAATTCTTCTCTCTCTCTCTCTCTCTCCTCTCTCTCTCTCTTCTTCTCTCTCTCTCTCTCTCTCTCTCTCTCTCTCTCCCCTCTCTCCTTTTGTGCCTACGTTACCCTAAGCAGAAACATCCCAAGACAGAACGAAATGAAAATGTGAGAGAGAGAGCGCACTGTGGCCAACAATTACAAGGCCAGACGAAACACAATGCAGAGCACAGTCTGCAAGTTAATTGCTAAACAGAAATCAGACACCCAAGATCATGAGAAGGAAAGGAAAGGTCTCCAAACAAACCCACAGAGAGACGGGGGCCAACAAACAACTGGATTACATCCAGAACAGGACCAATTAAAACATTTGCTGAGAAGAAACAAACCAATCAAATTCGTAGTCTGGATCAACATGGTCGTAAACGTAGGATAATGGCTCGTTTCGTTTTAAAGGGAAAAATAGAGGGGGGAAGTTGAAAATCCCAGGTGAATTGTTCTATTTGGCATGACGCCTCTGTCTGGAAATTAACAAATCCTTGTTTGAATCCCTTATGGAGTCAGGGTCCTTTTTTCTCAAATTACACAGAGTAGCAACCTGGATTGATGGCACACACACACACACACACACACACACACACACACACACACACACACACACACACATAAAGAACAGAACGCAGTGTAATTTACAGCTTCTCACGGACTTTAACGTACATGCTCCTGTCAGTGGATTATATATTAACTGTTTCTCTAGCCCTCCTCTATCTCCGGCCCTTTGCAATGGGCTAAAGTCTGTACGCAAATGTTTCTTTCCTGGTGAATTGTGCCCCCTGTGTGTTGGTTTTCGGAGGAGGACGTGATTCAAGGATTCCTGTGTGAAGCAGGCCTTTTCCTCCATTAGCCATCATCACAGCGGTAAAGCTCGTTCATGGCAACTTTCTTCTAGTGACTATAAGGAAACAAATAACACTCCCACCAGAAAAAAAATCTTTTAAAAATGCTACTACTGTTGACTGGAGCTCACTGTGCTGTTGAAAGCAGAATACTGAAGCTAAGTGCAAACAAAGTATCACTCCCACACAGAAAAAAGATCTTTAAAAATGTACTACTATTGACTGAGCTCACTGTGCCGTGTGAAAAGCAGACTAGAGAAAACGCACATCTCCCACACTGGGAAGCAGGCCTGTCTGGCCAGAAGCTGGTGTAATCCAGTGTCACTACCAGCCAAAGTCCTGGCGGTGGAAGCCAAAGAAAAAGCTTTTGTGCGGACATCTGCTAATGACCTCATTTAACCAGCTGTCCATGTCGGGAAGGAAGGAGATCAGAGCATTCAGGGAAATAGCGGAAGCAGATGAAAAGTGTTTCCTTTACATCCAGCCTTTGGGAAACAATGCAGACCTTAATGACTCCTAGCTTTTTATATTTATAAAACTAATAACAAGTGTCTTCAAGGCATAATGGATACATGTCCTGGCTAAAAAGGCATCTTGATGTTGAAAGTCCCAGAATGCAGAGGACACAGGCTAAGTTCGAGTCTTTGTTTCATAACCATTACGTCGCCATGAAGCAAAATGTCAAAGACCTCAGCTTCTCCAGGGGCCAATATTTTTAGGGCGGCACCTATCTCCTCTCTCTCTCGCTGCTTTATATCTCCTGTCCCTGAAGAGGACAGGCACTCATTTACAGCTGAACGAACTAAGGGGCTGTATTGAAACCAAAACGCACGAATGATTATCAGTAACGACACTCCACCCTGTCAACTTGGGGACAGCAAGTGCTCTAAACACCGAGTTATCTTGTCCCTAAACCCAGGTCTCAGCAGAAAAAGGCAGCAGTAGCAGAGGCATACGAAATTGAGGTTCTGGATGTAATGCGGTCTAGTCCTGTGAGAAGTGAAGGGCCGGTGCACTTGCTAGAAAGAGGTTTGTGGGAGGGGTATTCTCTGAAGATCTGTTCAGTTTTCCTGAAAGTTTCGTTCTTCTGGCCTCGCCATACCTTCTCGAAGTGAGGTGCTCGACTTGTAAGCACGGAATCCCCGAAGTCGGAATGCAGCTACACCAAAGGTGGGGAAAAGGTTGCATACGCAAAATTCTCACAATTGGTGGACTTTGGAGCTGTAGCAGAGGAACGACAAAAGACCAGAAAGGTAAGCAGAGAAATCTGCTTTGACACTATCATGCAAATGAGAACAAAACAGCATCGTGTAATGAATCATCATGTAAACAATACAATACAACGCAACATGGCAGTTTTATGTAAAGGTAAAGGTGTGCCATAACCTATGTGGTCGTAGGGAACGAAGCATCAGAGACCTCAGCTTCTCTAGGGGCCAGCATATTGAGGGCGACATCCATCTCCTCTACCTCGCTGCTTTACCTTCCCTGACCTAAAGAGGGAAGGTACCCATTTACAGCTGGGTGGACTGGGGGACTATACTGAAGCTAAGACGCGCAAATGGTCACCCATCCAATTGGTAACTACGCTTGATGCTGCTTAACCTTGGCTGGGGGAGAGCGAGTGCTCTGACCACTGAGCTATCCCGTCCCCAGTTCTATATTGCAATAAAATGACAGTGGGTGCCTCGATGTTCTAAACAACAAATTGGAAATAGAAAGAGTCCAATGGCTCGATAAGGTAGTCTAGCCTTTGATTATTCCTGGTTAGTTGTAAACAAGATTCAAAACAAAGAAATAAATCGATAAAAAAACATTCTTTGTGGAATGTGTATAAGCACTAAGTAACACACGCTCGAGAGAGTGCGCATACGTGTGTGTGTGTCTGTGTGTCTGTGTGTCTGTGTGTCTGTGTGTCTGTATGTATGTCTGTCTGTATGTCTGTATGTATGTATGTATGTATGTATGTATGTATGTATGTATGTATGTATGTATGTATGTATGTATGTATGTATGTATGTATGTATGTAATAATAATAATACATGGAATTTATATAGCGCTATATCTTGTAAAAACAAATCAAAGCGCTTGCACTCGACCCTAACAACAAACAACCAATGACAATAAATAATTCTAGCAAATACGAAAGCACACACACGCGCGCGCGCGCGCACGCACACACACACACACGCACACACACACACCACGCACACACACACACACACGCACACACACACACACACACACACACACACACACACACACACACACACACACACACACACACACACACACTTATAGAGGTTATACATTTTGACAGGGTGAATGGAATTTCAATTGTTGAAGGCAGGGACAAATAGGAGATGAAAACAGAAGGCAAAAATCTTAGGTTTGAAACAAGTGTGTCTTGAGGTTGGATTTAAAAGTGTCATATGTAGGCTTTTGCCGAAGGGAGAGAGGGAGGTCATTCCAGATTGATGGACCAGAAATAGAGAAAGAGCGGCGGCCAACGGTAGATAGGTTGAATCTCGGAATTTTTAAGGATAAGGTATCTGCAGCCGAGCGGAGGGAACGAGAAGGTGTGTACACGTGAAGACATTCACAGAGGTAGGAGGGTGCTGTTTTGTGGAGACATTTATAACAGAGAGTACTGATCTTGTAGTTAACTCTCTGTGGCACAGGCAGCCAGTGGAGAGATTGCAAGAGAGGAGTAATGTGTTCAGATTTTTTCTTTCTGAGGACCAGTCGAGCTGCAGAGTTTTGTATACGTTGGAAATAGTGGATAGATGATGCTGGCAGACCAGCCAAAAGAGAATTGCAATAGTCCACACGTGAAAGAATAAGAGAAGTGACTAGTTTGGATGTTGCATCAGTGGACAGGTACTTTCGAATTGCACTAATACGCCGTAGTTGATAGTAGCATGACTGACAGGTCTGGGTGATGAATTTTTGCATGGAGAGTGTGTTGTCAATAACGACTCCTAGATGCTTTACAGCACTGGATTGAGGGACTGACGTATTGCCGAATTCTATTGAAGTTGTTGTGATAAAAGACAGTTTGTGTTTGGTCCCTACAAGCATGGATTCGGTTTTATCTGCGTTTAATTGTAATTTGTTCTGTATCATCCAGTTTTGGATATCTTGAAGGCAGTATGACATATTTGTCAAGAGAGAAGGCAGGTTTTCAGGTGTATCACTGCTTAGAATCTGAGAGTCGTCTGCATAAAAGTGATGGTTGATCTGATGACGGTTAATAACATGTGATAGGGGAGCAGTATAGAGAGTAAAGAGAACAGGGCCTAGAACAGATCCTTGAGGGATTCCGCATTCTAGTTTGGTTGGTGTGGAATGAATCTTGTTTACTGCCACAGTTTGGAATCGGTTTGTCAGGTACGAACTAAACCAGGTGAGGGCAGTGCCTTTAATACCGAAAGTGTTTTGGAGACGGGAGAGAAGAATTGAATGGTCTATAGTGTCAAATGCTGCAGATACGTCGAGAAGAGTGAGGAGGGAGATTTTCCCTGAGTCAGAAGCATGTAGAAGCGAGTTTAAGGTGTGCACTAGGGTGGTTTCGGTGCTGTGGTTGATGCGGTAGGCAGACTGGAACGGGGGGATGAGACTATTGGAATGGAGATGGCTGTTGAGTTGTTTCAGAACAACTTTTTCAAGGACTTTAGAGATAAAAGGCAGATTGGAAACAGGTCTATAGTTCTTCAGAGTGTTAGGGTCGAGGTCGTGCTTTTTGAGTAGGGGTGTAACTATTGCAGTTTTGAGAGCTGGTGGAAAAATCCCTGAAAGAAGAGATGAGTTTACAATTTTCGTGATGGTGGGTATAAGCTGTGGAAGGCACTGAGTGAAAAGAGAAGCAGGTATTGGATCAAGATCGCATGATTTTATCGTCATTTCTTTCAAAATTGTCATGATTTCACTCTCGGTTGCTGGATGAAGGGAAAGGAGAGGAGTTCCAGCGAATTGGGGATCAGGAGGCGCAGGTTGGAAAGAAGACTGATCCAGTCTGGAACGAATATTGCGGACTTTGTCAGAGAAGAAGGAAGAAAAAATAGGTCGGTATGCAGGTAGGTAGGTAGGTAGGTAGGTAGGTAGGTAGGTAGGTAGGTAGGTAGGTAGGCAGGTAGGTAGGTAGGTAGGTAGGTAGGTAAGTAAGTAGGTAGGTAGGTAAGTAAGTACGTAGGGAGGTAGGTAGGTAGGTGTGTAAATGTGTGTGTTTGTGTGTGTGTGTTTATGTGTTTCTGTCTGTGTGTGTGTATGTGTGTCTGTGTTTCTGTGTGTGTCTGTGTGAGCGTCTTTGTGTCTGTGCCTGCATCTGCGTCTGTTTATGTCTGTATGTATATATATATATATATATTATATATATATATATATATATATATATATATATATATATATATATATATATATATATATATATATATATATATATATATACATATATATATAAGTATGTATATATATATGTATATATTTATATATAATTTATATATGTGTGTGTATGTGTGTGTGTTAATCTGTATGTACCTGTCTCCTATGTCTCTGTGAGCGTGTGTTTAAATATTCGTACAAACAAACGTATAAGCATGTAAACTTATGCAGTGCATGCGTTCATATGCGCCAGAGCATACGTGTCCTTTATTATCTGATTTTGTTCATATCGCTTGGGGGTTGCTCAAATGCAAGGGATCCCGTGCTGTGTGACTTGTGATGTGAGAATAACCATCAAGCATCTGATTTGGGGTGGTCAAGATGTTCAGGATATTAGGCAAAAGCATTTTACTGCACGCTCCCTAAAGATCCTTTTTTCGGGATGTTCCACCGGACAATATCTTTAACTTCCTGAGAGAATCGGGCATTTTCCGTCTGGTAGAAGTGAAGATGTTGCATGCAGTTGATTGCCAAGAACAAGGTTAGTTTTAAGTGTCGTTTGGCGGTCAGTAAAGCTGTAAACAAAAGGACTGGACTGGATTGGATGTGTTGTTTATGGGGTTCTCCCACAACGCGGGGGCCGTCCTGGGTCGACCTTTATGGTTGGCCAGGGCGGTGATACGAGGAAGGACAGCGGAGTTAGTTTTCAACCCTGTTTTTATATGTATAACGTAGCAGTAGTAGTAGTCATCCGTCCAATGCCAATCCAATGATGTTGCTCAGAGCCCCGCCGACCGCACAGGCTATATCGGGGCTGTCACCTCGTCACATTTTAAAACTCCAATCAAAAATGTGCAACCATATACAGATTAAAACGGGGTATAAAACCAACTTCACTGTCCTTGCTTGTATCGACGCCCTGGTCAACCATAAGGGTCAGCCCAGGACGGCCACTGCGTCGCGGGAAAACCCACATCGATCACACATAAAATGAGATAAAACTAAAACCAGATTCTTTAAAACGACCTTGTCCTTACAGACCAACTATGCCACTTTCACTCATATCAGACGGGAAAAGCCCGATTCTCTCAGGAAGTTAAAAATGGTGTCCGGTGGAACATCCCGAAAGAGGATCTTTTGGGAGTCTGCGGTAAAATGCTTGTGCCTAATATCCTGAACATCCCGACACTCCAGGAACAGATGCTTGATGCTTGATGGTTACCCGTCAGTCTCGGAAGACTAGGGAGTTGCACTCTAGCTCTAGGCTCTCGAGCGCTAAGCCTGTGTAAGTAAATATGGAGGGCAACATAGCACAGTTAAAATCCGAGACATAAACAAATTGATGAGGTGACTGCCCCGATATAATCTCTGTATTCGGCGGGGTTATAAACAACAAAATCAGATTGGGTTGAGCTGTTTTGTTTTAATTTTACTTTTAACATTTTTTTCTACAGATATGAGCTATTTTTTCTTAGGAGTTCTCATGTTTTATTTCTTTCCTTTTTCGAGACTGTCGTTAACTTTGACAGATGGGGTCTGAGAGAGGGAGAAATGTGAAATGGCTTTTCTTTTCAATTATGCATAAGCTTAAAAAGCAAGTGATAAAAACAAAAACTATTTTTGAAAAGGTAAGTAGACATCCAGGAAAAGAAAAAAAAACATCGCGTCGTTTTTATGTCTAGAAACAGCATCGAAAAAAAGGAGTGCACGCAGTCGATTTCTGTCTTTTGGAAAGCAGCATACATAATCTCTAAGGTGGGACATGGGGGTCAAAACTGATGAAATGTTGTTTACAAGCCATTGTTAAAAGTTATGCCATATATTGAAAGGGCATCACTTGTAGAGCATAAAAATATAAGAATTACTCAGTTTTGTGCTCTGTTGCCATGGAAACAGTACGGATATATTCAGCTTTGGGTAAAAATTGATCAATTTTTACCCAAAGCTGAAGATATCCGTACTTCTGTGCATCTTTCAAAAGAAAGCTTTAGCTTCATGTTTGTGAAAGAAATTTCCTGTGCAACTCCTATGGTAGTGGTTGAGGCACAGCACTGAAGAGCTCTTAACCCGATTTCTCCATTCATTTTGTGGTGTGCCCAAGCCTGTGTTAGTGTACATGGCTTCGCGTTACAGCCTGTTCCCTCTGCAATGTCTGTTTATACTGCAGGAAGGTGGCAGGATGGGTAAGACTTTTGCCTGCCAACAAGTAAACCATGAGGTTCCAGCCTTGCCTTTTCTCCAAAGTTTGGCGAAAAAATCGAACTGAATGTCAAAGTCTACCGGATGAGACTATAAACCGAGACCGTGTGCGAACGCACGCAAACCATCTTGCCCACACGTTAAAAACCCGTCACGCTTTCCAAGAGAAGGGCATTGTGTGCCGATAGGAGTGGATGACAACAAAATGTTTATTAAAAACCCAGCATGTACACAGAAGTCGGTTTAAGACACCATTCCTGAGGAAGAATAGGGGAGTTGGAGTCCCCAGGGAATTTTGGGGCTGTATGCTTATATGGCAGTGTCTGTTTATTCTGCAATGTCTTTTTATTTCTGTGATGTCTGTTTATTCTGCAATATCAGTTTGTTCTCTGCAATATCTATTTATTCTGCAATGTCGGTTTATTCTGTCTGTTTATTCTGCAGTATCTGTTTATTCTGTCTGTTTATTCTGCAGTGTCTGTTTACTCTGTCTGTTTATTCTGCAATGTCTTTTTATTCTGCAATGTATGTTTATTCTATTTATTCTGCAATGTCCGTTTATTCAGTAATGTCTGCTTATTCTGCATTCTGTTTATTCTGCAGTGTCTGTTTATTCTGTCTGTTTATTCTGCAATGTCTGTTTATTCTGTCTGTTTATTCTGCAATGTCTGTTTATTCTGTCTGTTTATTCTGCAATGTCTGTTTATTCTGTCTGTCTTATTCTGCAATATCTGTTTATTCTGTCTGTCTTATTCTGCAATGTCTGTTTATTCTGTCTGTTTATTCTTCAATGTCTGTTATTCTGTCTTATTCTTCAATGTCTGTTTATTCTGTCTGTCTTATTCTGCAATGTCGATTTATTCTGCAATGTCTATTTATTCTGCAATGTCTGTTTATGCTGCAATATCTGTTTATATGTCCTTTTATTCTGCAATGTCTGTTTATTCTGTCTGTCTTATTCTGCAATGTCTATTTATTCTGCAATGTCTGTTTATGCTGCAATATCTGTTTATTCTGCAATGTCTGTTTATTCTGCAATATCTGTTTATGCTGCAATATCTGTTTATTCTGTCCTTTTATTCTGCAATGTCTGTT
Source organism: Stramonita haemastoma (assembly GCA_030674155.1). Lineage (NCBI taxonomy): Eukaryota > Metazoa > Mollusca > Gastropoda > Neogastropoda > Muricidae > Stramonita > Stramonita haemastoma. Next base: position 78,082,785 of record CM060316.1, on the reverse strand, counting down.
TATTCTGTCTGTTTACTCTGCAAAATCTGTTTATTCTGCAATATTGGTTTGTTTTCTGCAATATCTCTTTATTCTGCAGTATCTATTCATTCTGCAATGTCTGTTTATTCTGCAATGTCTGTTTATTCTGCAATGTCTGTTTATTCCACAATATCTATTTCGCCATCGCCGTTCACAGACTTTGACTTGTTTTGTTTTTACGAGTATCCTCTATATGTCTTTTAACAAGTCCCTAGAAACCTGGGCTTCTTTCTTTCTTTATTTCTTCCTTTCTTTCTTTTTCTTCCTGTTTTTTTCTTTGTCTCTGATGCATGTTTTAACAATATCGTTTAATATTCTGACCGGCAGTGCAGGTGGCTGTGGTGCCGGTATAACTGCATTATTTTTCGTTGATATGCAGGAGACAGAGCTATCTGTATGTGCAGTGCTGGTTCCAATATACAATATCTTTGAGCTGTTTTTTTCTGTTGGCTTTTCTCTGTCTTCCTTCTTTCTTTCTTTCTTTCTTTCTTTCTTTCTTTCTTTCTTTCTTCCTTTCTTTTTTCATCCACTCTTTCTTTCTTTCATTCTTAATTTCTCTCTTTTATTGGCTTGATTGGTTTTTTTACTTGGCATTGGACTGTTTGTTTGGCTTTGTGTTTGTTTACTTGATTATTTCTTAATGTGCGTGGGTGGTTGGCTGGATGGTTGGCTGGTTGATCGGTTGGTTGGTTGGTTGGTGTGGTTGGTTGGCTGGTGGCTGGTTGTTGGTTGTTGGTTGGTTGGTTGGTTGGTTGTTGGTTGGTAGGTTGGTGGCTGGTTGGTGATCGGTTGGTTGGTTGGTGGTTGGTTGTTTGGTTGGTTGGTTGACTGGTGGTTGGTTGGTTGGTTGGTTGTTTGTTTGGTTGGTTGGTTGACTGGTTGGTTGGTTGGTCGTCGGTCGGTCGTCGGTCGGTCGCTGGTTGGTTGGTTGGTTGGTTGGTTGGTTGGTTGGTTGGTTGGTTGGCTGGCTGGCTGGATGGATGGATGGATGGCTGGCTGCTGGCTGGATGGATGGATGGATGGATGGATGGATGGATGATTCGTTCGCTCGTTCGTTTGTTTGCTCATTTGTTGGTTGGCTGGCTTCTTGGACTCTTGTTTTCTTTGTTTCGAGATGAGGCAGGGTTGTTTACGCTGTTGTCTGCTTTTCAAGGGGATGGGGTATGTTGGCTTTGTTTCTGTCATCCCTGTCTCCATCCTTCTTTCGAAATAAAATAAAATAAAAAACATGTACAGTAGGCCTTCCATAATGTTGAACAATGATGGTGATCTCAGTTCCAATTAATTCTTTCAATAGGAGCGTCTGTTGAAACCTCCTTACGAGATCTCAAGTGGTTTTAAAGATCAAGAAAAATCGAGTTTGGAAGAAAAAAATAAGTAATGAAAAGAAAAAAAAAAGAGATGAAAAGAAAAAAAAGTGATGACAAGAAAAAAAAGTTATGCCTTTTTGAACGAACGGGATCAGACCCGCCTTCACTTTACAATGTAGAACCACAGAGTGCCTTCCTTCCCTTGGCCTGTTTGCTCGCGGAATTAGACAAGTGCTGTTGTCAATAGGTCTTGAATGTTTTGTGCTCAGAAAGGGATTTATTTTGTTGTTTTTGCTTTTTCTGGGGACGTACTCGTGACATGTATTCAAACAACATACTGGCTTGCCCAAGGTTTTCTCCAGGAGATGGTACTATGTTTGTCTGTAACTTCAAAGCCACTCTGCTGAGTGGCTGGGATGAGAAAGAAGAGGATTTTTTGTTAAGTGTGTATGTGGTCTACTGGAGATGATGGTGCAAGATTGAGAAGAAAAAGAAAATACACACACGCGCGCGCGCTCGCGCGTGCACACACACACACACACAGACAAAACACACACATACATACCAGGTGCGCACATACATGCACGCATACACATAAACACGCATGTATGCACACACACAAGCGCACGTGTGTAAAGACACCGCACACAAGCACGCACTCACGCATGTACACACACATACACACACGTAAGAGCGCATGCATGCGCGCACAAACACACTTGCCGTCCATGCACATACACACACTCGCCACACAACACACACGCACCAACGCACACACACACAATCATACACACACGCACGCACACACACATACACACACGCGCGCGCGCGTGCGGAGAGAGAGACACACACACACACAGACAGAGGCACAAACAAAGACAGAGACGACAGACAGACAGAGAGGGGGACGGGATAGCCTAGTGGTCAAAACATTGCGCTCGCAATTTGACGACCCGGGTTCGATTCCCGTTCGAGAGATTTTTCTCCTGGAGTTAACATCAGTGCTGACTCCGCTCTCCCCCAAAGTCCTTCGGATGAGACTATAAACCGAGGCCCCGTGTGTGAACGCACGCAGAACATCTTGTGTACACATTAAATCCTGTTCCGCCTTTCGTAAGAGTAGGCCATGCCATCGTGTGTCCGGTGGGAACAGATGACATTTACAAAACCGCATACACACGGGGACTGGATGTAAAAAAGCACAAGAGTGCTTATCCCATTGTCCTCGATATAAAATAATAAAATAAATAAATAAAAATAAAAAAGACAAGCAGACAGATGGCCAAGAACAAAAACACAAACATACAGACAGACAGAGAAAGAGAGGGGCATAAAACAAGCTGCCAAGCACAAGCACACAGATCACACAGACAACGGGTGTGCTGTCAGACAACAGCGCTCCCCAAGAGGGATTCCAAATCCCTTCTGGCTTTTTAACCGCCGCAGAAAAAAAACTCATTATCCACTTTGAAAATAACGCTGAAGGATAAGAAAAAGCAAAACACAACACACACACAAAACATCTCTGCGAACAAAAGTGCTGTTTGAATACAGCCGCCTGTCTGAGTCTTTTCGTTTTTTTAATAAGCGTGCTGTCTTTTGCTCATTTTTCTCTCGTCAGTTTTTATTTTGTTTTCTTAGAATTGGCATTTTTATGTTGTTGATGCTGTTGTTGTTGTTGCTGTTGTTGTTGTTGTTGTTGCTACTGGAGCGGATGACAAAATTATAACAAACCAGCATGCACACAGGTGTCGTTTTAGACACCATCCCTGAAGAAAATCGGGGAGTTGGAGTTGGGGATCTTTGCGCCTGGTGCAGCATGATCTGTGGCTCTGTAGGTCAAATGCAAGCGCTTTGATTTGTCTTTACAAGAGATAGCGCTATACAAATTCCATGTATTAATTAATTAATTACTGCTGCTGCAACTGGTGGTGGTGGTGGTGGTGGTGGTGCTGCTGCTGCTGCTGCTGCTTCTTTTACCATTTGTTGTTGTTTTTAAGTTTCTTCTTCTTCTTCTTCTTTCTTCTTCTTCTTCTTCTTCTTCTTCTTCTTCTTCTTTCTTCTTCTTCTTCTTCTTCTTCTTCTTCTTCTTCGTAGTCTTCTTCTTCGTAGTCTTCTTCTTCGTAGTCTTCCTCTTCTTCTTCGTAGTCTTCTTCTTCTTCTTCGTAGTCTTCTTCTTCTTCTTCGTAGTCTTCTTCTTCTTCTTCGTAGTCTTCTTCTTCTCTTCTTCTTCGTAGTCTTCTTCTTCTTCTTCGTAGTCTTCTTCTTCTTCTTCGTAGTCTTCTTCTTCTTGTCTTCTTCGCATTTTTCTCTGCGTTCTTCTTCTTGATTCTTCTTCTTCGCATTCTTCTTCGCATTTTTTCTTCCTCTTCTTTGCATTGTTTGCTTCTTCTTCTTCCTTTTCCTTGCCCTTCATTTACTTTGTCTCTTTCTTTCTTGCTTTATTTCTGTTTTCTCTTTCATTTTTTCTGGCTGCCTGTCTGTCTGTCTTTCTTTGTTCCTTTCTTTCTTTGTCTTTTTCTCTTTCTTCTCATTTTTTTCTCTTCTGACTTTTCTTTTTCCTTGTTCTTTTCTTCGTTTCTCCTTTTCTTCTTTCGGAGTAAGTTTTTTATGTCGTTCTTCCAGTCTGTCCTTTTTCCGCATTTTATTTCCTTTTTTATTTTTTTTGTTTATTTCACGTACCACCACGTTTTATCATTCCTTTCATTTCGTTCTTTATTTCCTTTGCTTCGTTTCTTTCTGTGCCTTTTTTTTCCTTTCTGTTTATTTTTTGTTCTCCTCTCTTTTTTTTGCTTTTCAGGTCTTTCTTTCTTTTTTATTTCTTTTTTTTATTTTTGAGTTCCTTGTCAGTTAATGTTCTACACGTTTTGGGAGCTTTAGGGGGTGAAACAGATGTTGTAAAGAGCCATCCGTACTTGTTAGGGCCTGTCCAGGCAGTCTGAGTAGTTCTTTTTCCTGGTCTTCTTGGTTTTCGGTGAGGGTTTGTTTTTGTCTGCTTTTTATTTTGCTTCCCAATGTTTGTTGGTATAATTATCTTTTTATTTGCTTTTTCTCTGGTCTTTCTTTTTTTGATTAAGAGAATGGATTGGAACAGTTTGGTTGGTTGGTTGGTTGGTTGGTTGGTTGGTGGGTTGGTGGTGGTGTTGGTTGGTTGGTTGGGTTGTGGTTGGTTGGTTGGTTGTGAGGTTGGTTGGTTGGTTGGTGGTTGGCTGGCTGTGGCTGGCTGGTCTGGCTGGGTTGGTTGGTTGGTTGGTTGGTTTGGTTGGTTGGTTGGTTGGTTGGTTGGTTTGGTTGTGTTGGTTGGTGGTTGGTTGGTTTCTAAGTCCCATCGTTTATTGGTTTGTTCGTTCGTTTGTTCTATCTGAATTGAAATCAGCATATCAAGACTAGAATGTCTCCGACATTAAAAATAATTGAAGACGCTCGATGCTTAGCTTGGGGAAAGCGAGTGCTCTGACCACTGAGCTGTCCCGTCCTCCTTAGAGGCAGTCCTAACATGGAGCAAGGGTTTCTGCTTCGTGTGCACCACAACCTAAGTAGTCAGATGTGTGTAGCTCCATAGAGAAACACCATCTGCAGTTCCACCGATGATTGGAAATCTGATCAAGATGTGGCGAGAAGAGGCAGAAATGTGGGGGAAGGAGGTGGGGAGGGGAGAGCAGGTAGACAGACGACAGGCAGATAGATTGAGGACAGACAGAGGATAAACAGAGTCAGAAATTAGCGAAAGCCTATAGGCCATGGTCATCAGTCATGGTAACTGATTGGGGGAAAAGTGAATTAGCTTAGCAAAGCAAATAGAGTGAAACACTATTTTTTGTTGCTTATTTTCATTCCTGGAATAAGGTGAAGAACCAATTCATCTTCATTCATAACACACACACGCACGCACGCATACACGCACACACGCACGCATGCAAACACACACACATATATACACACACACTATATGTACATATACATATGCATATATGATAGAGACAGACAGACAGACAGCCACACAATGACAGAAACACACAAACAGATGGGCAGACAAGGATATACGGAAGAACTGCTACATCACAATAAAAGAGAAGGTTAAAATCAGACATTCTTAGAGAAAAGAGAGAGATGTGTCTCCCTTCTTGGGATCCAACATGTGTAACTGAATCAAAACAACACGCAAACAAAGCCCCAATGGGAGCACCACATAGATAAAGAGTGACAACGGGGATTTCTTTAGAGCTAATCGCTGCTTTTCTTCCTAAATGATGTCTTCGGAACCACGGATTGTTTCCCCTTTTGACAAATGTGCTGGGGAGGAGGGAGAGGCTGCGTGTGTTTGTGTGTGGGTGGGGGGGGGGGGTTTGTGTGTGTGTCACTTTTTTTAAAACTTTACATTTTGAATAGTTTTGTTTCGGGGGGGGGGGGTGGTGTGTTGTGTGTGTGTGTGTGTGTGCGTGTGTGTCTGTCTGTCTGTCTGTCTGTCTGTTAATGTGTCTTTGTCTGTGTCTGTGTGTCTGTGTGTGTGTCTGTGTGTTGTGTGTATGATTTTGTGTTTGTGCAAATAACATTTTTCAATAGTTTCCATTTTAAGTATATTGTTTCTTAACCCATGTATCATCCATTCACAATCATTGCTTCAAGCATTCATATATCATTACAACTTCGCACTTATCTAACAAATGAACAAAGATTATAATGATAGTGTGGTGATTAAGTACGAACGCGCTTGCAGGCATGCATGTTTGCAAGCAGGCATGTGTGTGTGTAGGTATCGTTAAAGAATGTTTAGAAAAGATCAACAACTGAGACGGCTAAAGGGAAAAGAGAAACATGGGGCCGTAGGGGAAAATGTCGCCTTGTTTGTGCCTAGGACGGTGAAACAGTAGGTCATTGTTATAGGATTTCACACTGCCTGTCTGTGCTTTCTCTTTGATTGAGCCTTTGCTGTAAACACCGCGCAACAAGAACTGCCTGAAGATGCACTCTTGCTTCCATGGGTTCTTTTAATTCGCTTTTGTGTGATTTTCTCGAAATGATGCTGTTGCTGTTGTTGTTGTTGTTGTTTTGTTGTTGCTGCTGTTGTTGTTGCTGCTGCTGCTGCCTCTGTTGTTGTTTTTGTTCTTGATGGGTTTGTTGTTATTTTTGTTTGTTTTTGTGGCTATTTTGTTGTTGTTGTTGTAGCTAATGCTGCTGCTTTTGTTCTTGATGGGGTTGTTGTTAATGCTAGTTTTGTTGCTATTTAGTTGTTGTTGTTGATCCTGTTGTTGTTGCTATTGTTGTTGTTGCTGTTTTTGTAAATATTGTTGTTGGTGTTCGCATTGTTGGTGCAGATGCTGTTACTATCTTACATGTATTTTGTTTCTGGGTGACAATGACAAGTTCAAAGTTTTATATTCGAAACGTCACTGAACAAAAATAGACATACAAAGACACACAGACACAGATATGCACAGATATACACACAACGCACGCGGGCATGCACGCACACACGCGCGCGCGCATACACATACACACATACATTGTGCATGTGGATTAAGTTTTATTCATATTTTTCTTCTTGCTGTTGGTAATAATAATAACGATATGATGTTGCCATCTTTGTTGTTGTTACCGTATGTTGTTATTGAAGATGGTGCTTCTGCAGCTATTTAGTTTTTTGCCTGTCCTTACTTTTGCCTTTACTTATGTGTTTGTTTGTGGCGCGTTTTCTAGCGACAAAATGCTTTCATGTTTGTGTGAAAGTAATCTAAAAATATGTGCTTTTGTATGTGCGCACGTGTTGTGTGTGTGTGTGTGTGTGTGTTATGTTTTTTGTGTGTGTGTGTGTGTGTTGTGTGGTGTGTCTGTGTGTGTCTGGTCTCTGTGTGTTTTTTTGCATGTGTTTGTCTGTGTGTGTGTGTCTGTGTGTCTGTGTGTCTGTGTGTGTTGTGTGTCTGTGTGTCTGTGTGTCTGTGTGTCTGTGTTGTATGTCTGTGTGTGTTGTGTGTGTCTGTGTCTGTGTGCTCGTGTTTGTGTACGCGCGCGCTTGTCTGTGTCTATCTGTGTGTCTGCTTGTTTGTTAACCTGTCTGTCTGTGTGTCATTTTTACAACACAACACCATTTTAATGTAACCTTTGGCACTTAGTTTATATCAATATCTGACAAAGCTTTTATTCTTGTCCACAGTTTTTTTTCCATTTAATTTCTGAACTCTGTGTAGACAGGTTGAGCCGCCATAAATCCATCAGGTCATTCTGTACCGTTATAGCTCAACATCCAGACTCGGAGCCTCCAGGACAATGCCCGTTCTCAACAAAACTGACCACCATCTTGGGTATTCCCTTCTCCTTCAGCGAGTTCACTGACCAAGAACAGCGAGCTATACATGACCAGCAACCATCAAAATGCACTGCACTTTGCTGGGGCAATCCCTGTCTTTTTTTATGTTGGAGGTACTTTGTGGAAATCTCGATGTGAATCCTTGCTGAAGTGATTGTTGCGGGATACCTAGTGCCAGAAAAATGGCTTCGCTGAGTTTATCTTAGTGCTCCTCTTAGGGTTTATTTTAGTGCTCTATCTTAGGGTTCTGAAGGAAAGGTTTTGGATGTTTGTTTGTTTGTTTTTAAATCAAACCTTATAGATTTTTTTAAAAGAAAATAACGGTGGAAACTTCCTCCATTTGATTGAACTCTTCGTGCTCTGTGTGGGTTTTTTCCCCAGATTGTGATAACTTACTACACGGTATGGTATATTGCTTTTGTTCAGTTGGGTTTTTTTCTTTATTGTTTGGATCAAGCAGTCAAAAATGAAAAGCTCACAGCAGTATGGGGGAGGGGACGGGATAGCCTAGTGATCAGAACATTGCGCTGGCAATTTGACGACCCGAGTTCGATTCCCGTTGGAGGGGATTTTTCCCCTGGAGTTAACATCAGTGCTGACTCCACTCTCCTCAAAAGTCTTTCGGATGAGACTTTAAACCGAGGCCCCGTGTGCGAACGCACGCAGAACATCTTGCGCACACGTTAAATCCTGTTCCGCTTTTCGTAAGAGTAGGCCATTGTGTGCGGGTGGAAACAGATGACAATAGTTACACAACTGCATACACACGGGGACTGGATGAAAAAAGCACATGAGTGCTTATCCCATTATCCTTCATATAAAAGAATAAAATAACATTAAAAAAATGAATTAAATAAATGCACTGACTGTAGACTCCGGCTGTTGCATCGAGCAGAGCACGTCTTTGTCTGTGTCTCTGTGTGTTTGTTTGTATGTGTTTTCATCAGTTGAATGCTGAGCTCTATTGCCAGTCCAGTGGTGTCAACCCTGTCTGGAAAACGAAAGGTGGTGGGTTTGATTCCGTCTGAAGTCAAACCTTTCCCACAAACCACTGGATATGAGTTGGGATCTGAGTGTTAATTGTGTTTCAAATGAGATGAAAATCCATGCTCTCTGTGTGGCATACATTTCTTTTATGCTTTCCTAGGCTAGAGCTCCTAGGTTCGCCAATGGTGAATTTTTGCGCGCGCGCGTTTGTGTGTGTGTGTGTATGTGTTTGTGTGTGAGAGACAGACAGAGATAGACAGAGAGAGAGAGGTGGGTAGACACTAACATCAATGAAATAGTGGTAAAGAACTCATTTTTCAGGTCACGTTACTAATCAAAGCCGAGATTTTAGGAGAAATACAAAAAAGACCCAAAAATTGTAAGAAAGGACGGAACAGAAAGAAAAAAAAATCAGCAAACAAAAGTGAGAAAATAATTAACAAATCGACCCTTCTCAATTACTCTCCAAAAGAAATACAATACCATAAACAAGATGGTTAAATAATGATAGTAAACAAAATTAAGAAAGACAGTATAAAGACAGAGACACAGAATTCAACATGTATAAATCACAATGCTGGGCCACAAAAATAAGGCAGTCTACAGAACCTGTACTGACTCTATAAAACAGACGACACCTCACAGACATTCAGAATCTGATAGTTCTGTAAGAAAACCCTGAAGCAGAAGGGAACAAGCTATCTTATCACGGTACTCTAAAAGGAAGAAGACTAAAGAGTCTACAAACAGAGACACTATAGCTGGACATCGATATCGTAACATAAGACAAAGCAACGATCACCGAAACCAACACTATAAAGCGAAACTCCAGACTGGATACAAAATCCGAATAGCAAACTGAATTTCTCAAGAGGAAAACAAAGGCCAATAAAACAGTCTGGAACTCTACAAACCATGGGAAGATTTCTACAGGAGATAACAGAACGCTGTCCTGGAGGATGAAAAAGCAAGAGCCATTAGCGGGGTTTGCTTTGAAACCCAGCACCCAGACATGCGATTTAGAACATTGGAATATGCGACTGTCTGCATCCAGTGCTGGGGATGGAAATGGTATGCCAGAGAATAGGTCTGGCAAAGAGACTGAGCTCGTCTCACCTGTAAATTTGTTGGAAAAGTTCTGTATACCCGGGGGACTTTTCTGAGTATGACTAGGTCAGGTCGACATGGCCTGCCTTCGATTATACAGACAAACTTTTCCTGCCTTGATAGATGGCTGCTTGTCTTAGTCGTTTGGCTTAAGAATGGTATTTAAACATACTCTTCGTATGTCATGATAAAGGCCACAGATGGAATTGCAAATGTTAGAATCTATGATTACTGAACCATGAGACCTGAAGACCTTTGAAACATGGAAGAATTTAGAATCTGTTGAACCTCTATGGACCATTAACCATAGAATCTCCCAACCTATTATATGTGGAAAATATGGTCCTATAAATCATGGATCTATGGTTTGGGTCTCCACGACAAAAGATATGCAGATTAAAACTTCAGAAAATCTTTTAGATTCATAACCTAGATGTCAAATTTGCCCAGCAATGCATAAAGAAGCCATC